>JAQQAC010023519.1:3717028-3791289 GCA_029783875.1 Phataginus tricuspis
GGGGCGCCCCCAGGGGCCCCCACAGTTGAGTCTGTCCTCTCCCACAGTGCTGGTGGAGGAGGCCCCTCCCGGTCTGATCCCCGGGGTGTCTGTGCGGGGCCTGGAGAAGCACTTCCCCAGCAACCCACAGCCCGCCCTGCGTGGGCTCAGCCTGGACTTCTACCAGGGCCAGATCACGGCCTTCCTGGGCCACAACGGGGCCGGCAAGACCACCACACTGTGAGCAGCTGCCCCACTTCCTCTGGGCCTCCGCTTACTCACCGTCCTGTGGGAGAGATGGACTGCAGGGCCCTGTCTCTGCAGCGGGGGGAACCCGGTTCACTTTGGGTGCGGAGCAGGTCGGCAATCAGTGCTTCCTCGGAGCCTGTGCCCCCTCTCTGTAAAACGGGGAGCTAACACCCCTCTGGTCCGAGCACACGGCAAGGGCGCTTTTAGTGTTTCAGGGCCGGTGTCCCTTGTCTGGGAGCCTCATTCCTGCGTCCCCCCACCCCCCAACCTCCCTGAAGCAGCAGCTGCCCTGCAGTCTCCCCACCCGCAGGTCGATCCTGAGCGGCCTCTTCCCCCCCAGTGGGGGCTCTGCGTACATCTTGGGCCACGACGTCCAGTCCAGCATGGCGGCCATCCGGCCCCACCTGGGCGTCTGCCCACAGTACAACGTGCTGTTTGACCTGTGCGTCTCGGCGGGCCTGGGTGGCAGCACCGGGAGGGGCTGGGTGTTCTCTGGGCCCCTGACGGCTGTGTGGGCCGCGCCGCTTTTGTCCATGGCTGCAGGCTGACTGTGGACGAGCACGTGTGGTTCTATGGGCGGTTGAAGGGTCTCAGTGCCACGGCCGTGGGCCCTGAGCAGGACCGTCTTCTGCAGGACGTGGGGCTCCTCTCCAAGCGGTGTGCACAGACGCGCCACCTCTCCGGTGAGCCCGGCCTGGGGAGGAGCCTGCAGGCTGGGGAGGGGGCTGACTTCATCCTAAGGGTGGTGGGAAGCCAGGGGAGATCAGCAGATACTGGGGGGACCCAGAAGGGGCCAGGCCTGAGGTCCCGGGGCGTGGGGCAGTGGGTATGCAGAGGGGAGGCGCCCTGCCCGAGACCGGGGGAGGATCGTGCTGAGACCCCAGCCTCTGTCCCCACCCAGGCGGCATGCAGCGGAAGCTTTCTGTGGCCATTGCCTTTGTGGGGGGCTCCCAGGTAGTTATCCTGGATGAGCCGACAGCTGGTGTGGACCCCGCTTCCCGCCGTGGCATTTGGGATCTCCTGCTCAAATACCGGGAAGGTGAGAGTTGGGGGAGGCTCAAGGTTCCCCTCAGTTCTGCTTGAGGAGCCAGGAAACGTTCCAGACAAGGAGGTGCTGAGGATGGGGTTTTGAGGGATAAATAGGAGTTTGCTACCCGGGGCAGGCATTTCCTGGCAGAGGCCCCGGCTTGGGCAAAGGCCCTGCGGCCTGACAGTACATGTGGGTTGGACCTCTGCGCCCAGGTCGCACACTGATCCTCTCCACCCACCACCTGGATGAGGCGGAGCTACTGGGAGACCGTGTGGCCGTGGCGGCGGGCGGCCGCCTGTGCTGCTGCGGCTCTCCACTCTTCCTGCGTCGCCACATGGGCTCTGGGTACTATCTGACCCTGCGGAAGGGCGCCCCAGCCCTGGCTGCCGGCAAGCAGGTGAGGGCTGAAATGACCTCTGACCCCCAAGAGTCCGCCCGGCCCCGCTGGCCGTGGCAGTCGGTGCCCTCTGCCTGCAGGGCTATGCTCACCTGGAGGACCGTGCGGATGCCAAGCAGCAGAGGGAGTTGGGCAGCAGGGCCGGTGAGGGCTCGGTGGGAGAGGCAGAGGGGGCCCGGGGGGTGGCTCAGGGCAACAGGGCTTGGTGACCCCAGACAGGTCCTCTGACTTTGAGCTGAACCTGAATCTGGCCCCTGCCTTTAACCCAGCCCGGCTGAGCTCACACACAAACCTACCCCTGACCTCTGATGCCTGGCAAACACTGGGTCTGACCCCAGGTCAAGCCCTGCCTTGTGCTAACCCCTGACCTCCTGGAGGGAGCCCCTCGCCCATGGAGATGGGATGGTAGGGGTAGGGTGGGACCGGGGCCGTCCACCCTGCCGGGGCGCTGACTCTCGGGGCTGCCCACCCAGGTGTGGCCCAGCTGCTGGCCCTGGTGCGTCACTGGGTGCCCAGTGCCCAGCTGGTTGAGGAACTGCCCCACGAGCTCGTGCTGGCGCTGCCCTACGGGGGTGCCCTGGACGGCAGCTTCGCCAAGCTCTTCCGTGAGCTGGACCTGCACCTGGCGGAGCTGGGACTAGCCGGCTACGGCATCTCTGACACCAGCCTGGAGGAGGTACTGCTGGGGGCGGGCCGCTTGGAGCAGGTGGTGCTGGGAGGGAGGAGGGGAGTCTGTGGTTGACAGAGGGCATGACGGACAGGAGGCCCAGAGGCTCTTGGGGAAGCCTGGGGACCCACAGTATCTTAGGGGTGAGTGGCTCTCGAGTCCCCAGCTCCCTCCTGAGGGCCCCAGGCTCTGAGCCCCCTGCTTTGTCTCCCCAGATCTTCCTGAAGGTGGCCCAGGACTGTGCTGTGGACACGGACCCAGGGGAGGCAGCTGCAGGTGTCTGCCCTTGACCCCTAACCTGGGCCAGACTAGGACCTGACTTAGACCAAGTCCCGACCCCTGGCTGAGTCTGGCCCAAGGCATAGCCTTGACCTCCGTCCTTGGTTCCTGACCCCGTTCATCTGTGATCCTTGGCCTTAACTCAAACCCCGGGCTGGACACTAACCTCTGACCCCGACCCCGACCCCGACCCCTGATGGCCCTATAGATGGTAGCCGCAGGCTGTACCCATGCTTAGGAATTGCTCACCAAGATGCCACCCCACGGCTCACAGTCCTGCCAGAGGCGCCAGCCCTGGAGAATGGGGAGCCCGGTGAGTCGCCCCCTCCCCTGGCCCAGTGGCCCTGCAGCCCCTCAGGTACCCACAGAGTGAACGCTGACCCTCCCGTCCCCCACAGCTGGGTCTGCCCCAGAGACACAGGCCCTGCAGGGCTCTGGGCTGGATGCCACAGGCCAGGTGCAGGGCTGGGCGCTGACATACCAACAGCTCCACGCCCTGCTCCTCAAGCGCTTCCTGCTCGCCCGCCGCAGCTGCCGGGGCCTATTCGCACAGGTGAGGGGTGCCGGGCCGCAGGGATGGCATGTGGGGCGCGCGGTGGGGTGCGGCCCTGGGGGCCTCTTCTCCACTCTGGCCCACCCCTCCATGACCTAACTCAATTGCTTGGCCCCCAGGTGCCTCCCCACCTTGCAAACCTTTACCCAGAGTACTGGGAAGCCAGAGAGGTTCTAGAGCGGAGCAGGGAAGGGTGCACAGACCTCAAGGGTGGGTGGGGAGGGCGGCTGATGGGCCGGTTCTTCAGATAGTGCTGCCGGCCCTCTTTGTGGGCCTGGCGCTGGTGTTCAGCCTCATTGTGCCGCCTTTTGGATACTACCCGGCTCTGCGGCTCAGCCCCAGCATGTATGGTGCCCAGGTGTCCTTCTTCAGGTGAGCACAGAGGACAGGGGGCTGGAGGCGGGAGGGCCCGGGGCCTGTGGGCGCAGCCCTGATCCTGCGCCCTACACAGCGACGATGCCCCGGGGGACCCCGGACATGCCCACCTGCTGGAAATGCTGCTGGAGGAGGCAGGACTGGGGGAGCTCTACCCACAGAACAGCTCCGACAGGTGAGGGCCCTCTCGCTTGGGCCCCAGTGTCCCTACCTGTGCCCTGGCCAGTGGGCCTCAGGGTGTGTGGAGCATTCCCCGCTCCTGCTCGGGAGTTGGGAGCGTCCGCTACCTTCTGGGGGCCCCTAGAAGCTCGCATCCACGGCCCTGCACCCGCCCCTGCCCTCCCTCCACAGGGCGCACGAGGGTACCCAGCCCACCACCTGCCGGTTCTCAGTGCCCGAGGTTCCCGCAGATGTGGCCCAGGTCTTGATCCGTGGCAACTGGACCCCAGAGTCTCCGTCCCCGGCCTGCCAGTGCAGCCGGCCGGGTGCCCGGCGCCTGCTGCCCCACTGCCCCGCTGCGGCCGGCGGCCCCCCGCCACCCCAGGCGCTGACCAGCTCCGGGGAGGTGGTGCAGAATCTAACAGGCCGGAACCTGTCTGACTTCCTGGTCAAGACCTACCCGCGCCTGGTGCACCAGGGGTGAGCCGCTGCCCCGACTCGGTTTACCTGGCTGTTCCGTGGGTCCCCGGGTGGTGCGCTCCTGGAGGAGGTCTGAGTGGAGGCTCGGGCGGGGGCTCCCAAGCACCCTCCATGCCTCACCCCTTTCTATTTGTCTCGCCTGACACCCAGCATCTGTTTCTCTCACACCCGTGTCCCCGTCTCTGCCTTCTGTCCCTCCGTCCCACAGCCTGAAGACGAAGAAGTGGGTGGACGAGGTCAGGTGAGGAAAGCCTGCTGCCCGGGGTTCCGTTTGCACAGCCCCTACCTGCCCACGGGGGGCTCGCCCGCCCCGTCCTCCCCGGTCCTCAGTGGCCCCTGCCGCCCTGCACAGGTATGGGGGCTTCTCCCTGGGGGGCCGGGACTCACCCCTGCCCTCGGGGAGCGAGGTGGGCCGCTCTGTGGAGCAGCTACGGGCCCTGCTGAGCCCGCAGCCCGGCGGGGCCCTTGCCCGCATCCTGAACAACCTCACGGCGTGGGCCCGCGGCCTGGATGCCCAGGACGGCCTCAAGGTGGGAAGTGGGGGTAGCAGGCAGGTGCTGACAGGGACGGGTCGGACCCTGTTGCCCTGACCCCTCAGCTTGACTCCAGGGCCTTGACACCCCCCAGATCTGGTTCAACAACAAGGGCTGGCACGCCATGGTGGCCTTCGTCAACCGGGCCAACAACGCCCTCCTCCGCGCCCGCCTGCCCCCGGGCCCCGCCCGCCGTGCCCACAGCATCACCACACTCAACCATCCCCTGAACCTCACCAAGGAGCAGCTGTCTGAGGCCAAGCTGTGAGTCCCTCTGTCCGACAGGTCCTCCCGCCTTGGATGACCTGTTCTTGTGGGTGGTGGAAGCTGGCGCTGCCCTCAGCCACGCTCCCTTGTGTGAGTGGGGACCAGGAACGGCGCCCTTGCCCCCCAGGCCAGGGCTGTGGGGCAGCGTGGGCTCCCCCGAGTAGTCACACATCCTCAACACACCCACCTTTTCCCACCAGAGACCTGTACCCCTCTCCCTGCCAAATGACCCCACCACCCTCCTCCCTAAACGGCTCGGGCCGTCTCCCCCACCAGCCCATCCGGACACCTTCGGCCCGTCAACAGCATGGCCAGCTCTGCTCTGAGCAGCTCACACCCTCCCCTGCAGGTTGGCCTCTTCGGTGGACGTGCTTGTCTCCATCTGTGTGGTCTTCGCGATGTCCTTCGTCCCAGCCAGCTTCACCCTCGTCCTCATTGAGGAGCGCGTCACTGGAGCGAAGCACCTGCAGTTCATGGGGGGCCTGTCCCCTACTCTCTACTGGCTCGGCAACTTTCTCTGGGACATGGTGCGGGGCTGCCACTGCCCGGAGGGGTGGGGCCCAGCTGCCGCGCACCCCTTCCCCTTCCGGCCCCTTCTCACAGGGCATCTGTCCAGGATGGCCTGGCTAAAATCTTAGGGACTGTGGGAAACCGTGTGTCCTGCTACCAAAATACAGGGAGGTCGGGATGGGGCACAGGGCTGAGGACGGCAGTGCCCACACCAGCACGCTGACGGGGTGACTGCCGTCGCCAATGCAGTGTCACTACCTGGTGCCAGCGTGCATCGTGGTGCTCACCTTCCTGGCCTTCCAGCAGAGGGCGTACGTGGCCCCTGCCAACCTGCCCGCCCTGTTGCTCTTGCTTCTGCTGTATGGGTGAGACTCCCAGCCCCTCGGAGCCTGTGCCCCCTGCCCTCCCCTCCCCATCCGACACCGTTGAGGGAGGTGGGGCCCTATCACATCTCTCAGGGAGAGGGTACGAATGGGGTGACCCTGAGTGCGACTCGATTCATCAGCGTGCCGAGGTGGCCTTAGAAGTTCGGTCTGTCCTGACTCGCGTCAGTAGAGGACTGTAGCAGAGCAGACGGGCCGGGAGACCGGTGTTCCTTCCGGGGCTACTCAGACCCCTGTCTGAGTGGTCACCTGGCGACTCTGCTGCCCTCAGCTGGTCCATCACGCCGCTCATGTATCCAGCCTCCTTCCTCTTCTCCGTGCCCAGCACCGCCTACGTGGTGCTCACCTGCATCAACCTCTTCATCGGCATCAATGGCAGCATGGCCACCTTCGTGCTCGAGCTCTTCTCTGACCAGGTGGGGCACCACACGACTGTCTTGGGCTGGGGCTGCTTGCAGCATACGCCTTGGCCGCTGGCCCATCTCCCTGTTCTCGCCTTTGAGCAGAATCTGCAGGAGGTGAGCCGGATCCTGAAACAGGTCTTCCTTATCTTCCCTCACTTCTGCCTGGGCCGGGGGCTCATCGACATGGTGCGGAACCAGGCCATGGCCGATGCCTTTGAGCGCTTGGGTGAGACCTTCCCTCCGTGTAGGGAAGTGCTAGCCAAGAATCAGTCATACAGGGCAGGGACCAAACAGCAGCCCCCCAGGAAGAGAAGTGGAGTTCTTAAGTGGCCACAAGCTTCTGCCAAGTTAGAGGTGTAGCAAAGTGGCCATAAAAGCTAATTCCATCTTGGGTTACGTCACAAAAGGTCTAAGGCCCCAAATAAGGGAGGTGATGATACCAATTTTCTATTCTAGTTAGACTCCAGTTGAGTGGCCTATCCATTTCGTGGTCCTTTCCCTTAAGAACTCAAGGTGATCTGGATGGGGAGGGGCCCAGAACCAAGCCCTCCATGAGGACCCAGTTCCTCTTTTCTATCCCTACAGGAGAAAGACAGTTCCAGTCTCCCCTGCGCTGGGAGGTGGTTGGCAAGAACCTCTTGGCCATGGTGGTAGAGGGGCCCCTTTTCCTCCTCTTCACGCTCCTGCTGCAGCACCGTAACCGCCTCCTGCCACAGTCAGTGGGGACCGGGCGAGGGTGGCAGGAGCTGGGGTCTGGCTTGGTGTTCATTCATGTCTGTCTTCAGACCCCAACTGAGGCCACTGCCCCCACTGGGGGAAGAGGAGGAGGATGTGGCCCGTGAGCGGCAACGGGTGGTCCAAGGGGCCACCCAGGGGGATGTGTTGGTGCTGAGGGACCTGACCAAGGTGGGTGCAGAGCTCTGGGTGTGGGGACCCCCTCTGGCCCCCTGACCTCACTCAGGGCCCTGCACTCCTCCTAGGTTTACCATGAGCAGAGGACACCGGCTGTTGACCGCTTGTGCCTGGGGATCCCCCCTGGTGAAGTGAGTCCGGGGTGGAGGTCCCGGTGCCTGGGGCACTGAGAGGCTGCCCTGCTGTATGCCCTGCCCTTCTGTGTGCTGCCACCCTTTGCACAACACCTACACTGCCCCTTGATGCCCTTTATTGAGCAATGATTGGCTGTCAACATTTGAGTTCCTATTTTGAGCAGCTCTTGTCAAGCACCTGCTGCACGCTTACGTTTATGGAGCCTTAATGGGCTCAGTAAGGTGTCAGCCCCACTGAGGATGAGCACGTTTGTGGCGGTCGGAGCACCTCCTGGGTCCTCACACAGGTGCCAGGAACCTTCACCAGGCATGTCGTGTACTGGCCAACCTCTCCACCGTGTCCCTTAGGTGGACAGGGTGGCATCGTTCCTTGGGTACCACCTTGTGGCAGGAAACATTTGGAGGTCTTGCGCCCTGATATTTATGGAGCACTTGCTGTGTTCGCCCTTTATAGGATGCCCGCTATACCAGGATTGGTTAAAGACATCTCATGTGCCAACAGCCATTCCCTGCTAAGTAGCAGCTTTATGCTACATGCCCCCAGTATCTGTCCCAGGGGTGCCCCTGCCCACAGATCTCCATGCAGAAACTTAGAAACCAGTCCCAGGAAGCAGGCGCTGGGACAAGGATCTGAGGCCTTGCTGAGTACCGTCTGTGGGTGCACCCTGCACCCTGCGCCCTGTGCCCTGTACCCGCAGTGTTTCGGGTTGCTGGGCGTGAACGGAGCAGGGAAGACATCCACATTTCGCATGGTGACCGGGGACATGCTGCCCAGTGGGGGCGAGGTGGTGCTGGCAGGCCACAGGTGAGGGGGCTCCAGGCGGGGACGGTTCCTCTCCAGCATGGTCCAGGTGGGGCTGGTCCTGAGCCCCTGCACATGGGCCCTGCCCTGAGACCCCCCGTCCCTAGCAGAGTGGTCCGGGTGGGTGGGCCCTGAGGCCTGTTTCCCCCAGATGGTGGCCAGTTCCCTAAGCGCCTGTGCTCATTCCCAGTGTGGCCCGGGAACCGGCCGCTGCACATCGCTGCATGGGCTACTGCCCTCAGTCGGACGCCATCCTCTACCTGCTGACTGGTCGTGAGCACCTGGAGCTGTTCGCGCGCCTGCGTGGTGTCCCCGAGGACCAGGTGGCCCAGGTGACCTCCCGCCTTCACCCTCCAGGGCTTGGCATCCCAGCCCCACCCTGGCTGTCGCTGGCCACGACCCGAGTCCGGGTGCACCTTCCCTGGCCCCGCCCCCGCCCCCAACACTCCGCCCGATGCGCTTGGCCCCGCAGACTGCGAGCTCGGGCCTGGAGCGCCTGGGGCTCCGGCAATTCGCGGACCGGCTCGCGGGCACCTACAGCGGCGGTAACAAGCGGAAGCTGGCGACAGCCGTGGCGCTGGTGGGGGACCCGGAGGTGGTCTTCCTGGTGTGTGGAGGCGGGGCCTGGGGCGAGGGGGCGGGGCGGGGCGGGGCCGAGGCGGGGCTCAGGGTGTCTGCCCTCCCAGGACGAGCCGACCACCGGCATGGACCCCGGCGCGCGGCGCTTTCTCTGGAACAGCCTCCTGGCTGCGGTGCGCGCAGGCCGCTCCGTGGTGCTTACCTCGCACAGGTGCTCCTCGCGCCAGAGGCCCGGGGGGGGGGGGGCGTGCTGGCGGAGCTCAGGGTCGCACGGCATGGGTGGTCCTGACCCTGGAGGGAGGATGCCGTCCCCGTGGGAGGACTGGAGCGGTCCGGGCAAGGCGGGAAGTGTCCAGGATGGAGGGTGGTCCAGGCCCAGGGCTGAGGGTCCTGGCCTGGGTGGCGCAGAGCCTGGCGTAGGTGGGTAGGTGGGCGCAGCCGGGCCGGAGCTCTGTCCTCGCCTCGCAGCATGGAGGAGTGTGAGGCGCTCTGCACGCGCCTGGCAGTCATGGTGAACGGCCGGTTCCGCTGCCTGGGCAGCCCGCAGTACCTCAGGGGCAGGTGAGGGGACATGGCCGCAGGGCCTGGGCAGGGGATGAGTGTAGCGTGAAGGGGGGGCTGCGGGGTCAACTCGGCTCTGATTCGGGGGCGGGGTCCACGGACTCCAGGAACGGTGGATGAGGGGCTGGGCCGGATGGGGGAGGGTGGGTCCAAGCGCAGAGGTCCAGGGGTGCAGGGAGCGGGCCGTGCCTGGGGAGGCGGGGTGAGGACGAGCAGGGGCGGGGCGCACCTGTCGGGCAGGGGGCCGGCCCGAGAGAGCAGGAGGGTGGTGTGGTCAGGTTGCGGGGCGGGGCAGGGCATGTCCTGCAGCCCCGTCCCCTTACCCAGGTTTGGGGCTGGACACACGCTGACCCTGCGGGTGCCCGCGGCGCACCCCGAGTCGGCGGTGGCCTTCGTGGCGGCTACGTTCCCCGGAGCTGAGCTGCGGGAGGCACACGGCGGCCGCCTGCGCTTCCAACTGCCTGCAGGAGAGCGCTGCGCCTTGGCGCGCGTCTTTGGGGAGCTGGCGGCGCACGGGGCGGAGCACGGTGTGGAGGACTTCTCTGTGAGCCAGACCACGCTGGAGGAGGTGACGGCAGCGCCAGGGTGGGGCCGGGATCGGGCGGGAGGGGCCGGGCCCTCCGCTGACCTTCCCTCCGCCCCTCTCTGGCGGCCCACACCGGATAGGTGTTCCTGGATTTCTGTAAGGACCAGGGGAAGGAGGCGCAGGAGGCAGGAGTGGAGGCCGACCCCGTTCCCGGCCCGCAGCGCCCCAGCCTTGTCGCTCACTTCCCGGACGACCCCAGCACCGCCGAGTCGGTGCTCTGAGCCTGTGTCCTCTGCGGGACTGCTGGGAGGTCCTGGAAGTGACTAGGGCAGGGCAGAGGGGCTGCAGCTGGGACCCAGGCTCCCGGAGGGCCCACCACCCTGGAGGAAATAAAAGAGAAGCAGTCATGGTGTGAAGCCGTGTGCACGTATATCCGTTACCCGGGCTGCCCACCTGCTGACCCCGCACAGCTCTCTGCACATCTGGATTCAGGCCCCTGTCCCAAGTGTTGTGCAGCCCCCGGGTTTGTGGAGGCGGAGGCAATTGGTAGGGGACCAGCCAGCTGGACCCCCAGCCAGAGGCCTAAGTGGGGGGCGCTCCTTGGGGGCCACATGCAATGTAGCCTTTATAAGAGCCTGGACACTGGCCTTGGGCCCTGGTGTGCCCACGTGGGCCCACGTTGGCACCTGTGAGGTCAGGGCCCAGGAATGCCCAGGCGGCCTGGAGGAGGTGGCCCAGACCCCAGATCCACAGCTGGGCCGGAAGCCCTGATCCTGGGCCCCAGAGCGATGAGCGGTGGACAGCGGGTCCTCAAGGCCCTTCCGGGCCGGATTTGCCCTGTCTGGAGCGGCAGGCTTGGCTCGAGGGGCTGTGGCCTGCGTGCCCTGTGTCCTAGAGACCCGTCCCTCCCTCCCGAGGCCAGTGGGGATCGGTTGGGGAAGGTGAAGGGCTTCTGACTTTGGGGTGGGGAGAGGGCGCAGCCTGGGGGGCTCCAGGGAAGAGGCGTCATGGAGGAGGAGAGGGGTCCGGGAGGGTAGGAGGCAGGGTTGTAGACATCTCAGAGGTGGGGTGGCGGCGTCAGAGCTCGCGCCCAGCACGACAGTGGCGGGTCACGTGTCCCTGGAATGTAGGAAGGGGATGGGGAGTTGAGCTGAGTCGGAGGTGGCCCGCCGTGCCCTGTGCTGCCCAGGCCCTGGAGTCCACAGAGGACGCAGGGATGCCCAGGAAGACGAGGACTGGAGGGTGGGTGTCGTGCCTGGAGTTGAGGGCAAACCTCCGGGTTGGGGTCAGCGTTGCATTTGTGGGGCTTCATACTGAGCACACGTCCAGGTCTGTCCCTGCGTGTCTGCACACCTGGTTGTGTCCGAGTGAGGGTCAGTGCCTCTGCAGCCGGTTCTGTGTGCCTGCCCCGCGCCGCCGGGGGCGCCAGTGTCAGCGCGGGTGCCCCATCTGACACACGCAGGCTTCCTGAAGGCGGAAGCTGGAAGCAGGACCTGGGGCTGGGGGCGGGGTCTGGAACCCCACCTTCAAGCCCACTCTGCAGAGGGGCAGGCTGAGGCCGGGGAAGGTGGGGGGCGGGTCTGCGTCACCACCTCCGGCAGCCTTTTCCTGTGGGGGGCAGGGCCCGCCAATGAGGGCTGGGCCTGTCACGTGGGCCTGACAGCTGGGGAGGGGGTGGCCGGCGACAATGTGGACCCGAGGCAGCCGGAGCTGTTTGCTGCACTGCTGAGAGACCCCCAGACTGCCTGCCACCCCAGCCGCCCCCCGCGGGCCCTTGGCCTGGCCCCACCATGTTCTCCAGGAAGAAAAGGGAGCTCATGAAAACCCCTTCTATCTCAAAAAAGAACCGGGCGGGAAGCCCCAGCCCACAGCCCTCAGGGGTGAGTGCATCTCTGCAGGAGCAGGGAGCGGGTGGGGACCTCAGGGCCACACTTGGTCGGCAGGGGAGATAAGGGTGCGCCCCGCACTTGGGGCCTGTGGGGCAGGGGCCCAGCAACACCATGCTGGGCCGGCGGCGGGGGGCTTATGCCAGCTACAGCCCCCACCTGGCTGGACTGCGGGGGCCACGCAGAACAGGCCAGGACCCCAGCGTTCAGCTCACGGTAGGAGCCCTTTGGGACGGCCACCGCATCCCCCATGCCGGCCAGGGCTGGCCATGGGGTCCAGGGAAGTGGAGGGGGTTTGCCGGGGAGGGGAGCAGTGGGTCCGGGACTCAAGGGTGGGAGGTCCGGGAGTTCGGGCGAGTAGCAGTGCTGGGTGGGAGCCTGGCCCGCTATTGGGCCCCAGGTTGATAGGGCAGCAGAGCTCGGAATAGATACCCCGGTGTAGGGCCTGGGGGCTCTACAAGGCCTGAGGGCGTCCCTGAGACTCGGGTCTACAGGACCTTAGGATATGGGGAGGCCAGGAGGCTGAGGACCCTCTCTGGCCCTCCCTGCCCCCACCAGGAAGTGGGGTGCTCCCTCCCCCGCGCCCCCTTGGGCCCCGCCCCTGGCTGCGGTTTGGGCAGACCGTTGTTTGTGAAAGCTCTGGGGCCGAGGATGTTGGGTAACAGGTGTGGGAGGGGCACAGCCCCAAATCTCAGCCCTCTGACCCCTGGCCTTTGACCTCGTGGGGTCAGGCTGAAGACCCTCCAGAGCCCCTTTTGGGGGAACTGAGGCAACATCTGGGCTGGGGCACCTGGGTTACCAGCCTTCCACACCATTCTCCAGGAGCTGCCCAGGAAAGATGGGGCCGACACGGTGTCCCTCGGACCCGGTCTGGAGCTGCCGAGCGCTGCCTCAAATGCCAAGACCATGGGCACACTCAGGCGGCCCACCAGCCTGAGCCGCCATGCCAGCGCTGCTGGCTTCCCACTCTCTGGAGCCGGCTCCTGGGCCCTGGGCCGGGGCCACCGCAGCCCGATGACAGTGGGCAGCCCAGCCGAGCTGCCCACCGAGGGGCCCTGCCCTGACGCAGTGGAGGACATCTCCCATCTGCTGGCCGATGTGGCCCGCTTCGCCGAGGGCCTTGAGAAACTCAAGGAGTGCATCCTGCATGACGGTGAGCGCTGGGCGCTGAGGCCCGGCCGAAGCAGAGCAGACAGATCTATCCCAGACCCGGAGGGTCAGGGCGGGGTGGAGGGAGGGACCTGGGGAGGCACAGAAGGGACTCAAGGAGGGCTCCATGGAAGAAGCCACTGCAGCCGAGGCTCTGAGGGATGTATGGGAGTTTGGGGCACCAGGTTTGGGGGTGGCTGGTGAATGGAGCGACCGCGGCTGTAGCGTGAGCACACGGCAGGCTAGGGGGCCCTGGATGTTCTCCTGAGGGCCGCAGGACCACAGGAGGCGTCAGAGCAGAGCGGGACAGGGTCAGCTCTGCGAGGGGAGCTAGGCGGGCAGGAGGTCGGGCTGAAGAGGGATTCTGGACAAGGGGCAGGACTGCTGTGTGAGCTGCAGGACTGAGGGCTCTGGGATGGCGGTTCCGTTTTTCTCCTCCACGCGGCTGCTGACAGCCCGGCTTCCTGCCGAGTTATTTTCATCTGCTTCCTGTTTGTCCCTGGCACCTCAGCCAGGCGGGCACACTACCACTCCTCCCAAAACCGCAGCGCCCACGCCATGCCAGATGCCTGCTTACAGATGAGGACGCAGAAGCCCCAGGTGGAGCCCTGACCCGCTGGCCCAGCCAAGGAGGGGCCAGAGTCAGATTCGACCTCATCCTCGGAGCCTCCGCTCCCGGTGCTGATGAGGGGCTCCGTGGGGGAGGCCCGGCGCCTGAGGGGTCGGGTGGGAGCCCCCGGTTATCAGGTCCCAGGGGCCGGAGCCCGAGCCGTTTCCTGGGGAAACTGTAATCTCGGTTCCCTTCACATCCTGCGCTTCCTTGACCAGGCCTGGGAGGGGCCGCACCCGCGAGGGCGCCCTTCTCTGCTCTCGGCCAGGGGAAGGGCCTGGTGCTACCCTCCAGGCTCTGGGGCCTTGGCCACCTGTCCCTCTGGGAGCCTTAGGGCTATTGTGTGAAATGGGCAGCGACCCGCCCTGGGGTCACAGCGACCTGCCCACTGTAACCAGGTGTCTGTTGTCATGGGGAATGCATCTTGGGGACCTCAGCTCAGGATGGCGTGGGGTCTCCCAAACCTCCCTGCCCCTTCTGGCACCTTGTGCTGCAGCTTTCAGCCTCAAGTTCCCCGCTTGCCCTTGGGCTGCCCCACCCTGAATCCTGTTGCCTGGGGTCTGAGTGGAGGACCCAGGCCAGGGAAAGGGGGTACTGGGATGGGGCTTACCCCCGAGGGGGTGGGGCCTGCGGACCGGCCAGAGCTGGTTTGGCTAGTCAGCGGCGGCAGTGTCTGTCCCGAGTGTTCAGGTCCTGCGCCCACGGCCATGCCGTGTGTATCTGCAGGGCGGTGCGCCCAGTTCTGGACCAGGACCCAGGGCACCGCTGCACGGGGGTGCAGGATCCCCGGCCCATTCGAAAGCACGTGTCTCCTGGGGCATTTGCAGCCGGCCGCGGGGGACACAGCAGCTGCTGCGTGTCCAAGCTGGGCACACCCAAGCTCCCCGGGCGTCCCACCTGCTGCAGGGCACTTGATGGCCAGGCCTGGCCGAGGGCGACGGGCGGCTGGAGGAATGTCCGGGGAAGGGGCGCGCCTGGACAGCTCCCATATTCTTGAGGCCCCTGTTGTCCTACCAGTCGGCCTCGGATTCAGGCAGCAAATGGGGGCAGCGCTTGGAGGTGGAGGCGCGTTGGGCCAGGGACCACATGGGGGTCCCCTGGTGGCATTCGGCGGGGTCCCGGTGCTGGGGGGGGGGCACCTGTCTTCGGGTCCCTTGTTTGAGCGTAGACTCCAGCACAGAGGCAGAGGCTAGTGGACACGGCTGCCCTGCCCAGGCCGCCGGCCCCTCCCACGCCTCCCACGCCTCCCACGGGTTTGTTTACACTAAGTGGCGCTGCTTTGGGCACCTCTTGTGCCCACACACCCGCCTTTTTCCGCTCTGGAACATTTGAGGAGGGCATTTCAAGCCCCTTTCCCAGGTGGGGACACGTCCTCCACCCTCCTTTGCTCTGACACCTTCTGTGGCTCCCCACTGCCCTCAGGATGTAGCTGAGCAGGGCCCTCCTGCCCTGCTTCCTCAGGCCTTCCAGGCTGGTGTAGCTGGAAAAGCCCCGTGACCCTCGACAGGGGGACTCCCCTCTCTGCGCCTCAGTCTCCTCATCTGCAAAATGGGGAAGACGACAGTCCCGGCCTCGTGGGATGGCCGCTGGGAGATACTGAGATAACAGGCGTGCGAGGCCCAGTGCCCAGGCAGGCAGGGCATGGAGAGAGCCGGACAGAGCCCCGAGCAGCCCCGAGGGGCTGGGGCAGGGAAAGGGCCGCATGGGCTGCCTGGAGGAGGCGGCACTGTAATTCGAGGACATGCTATCCAGAGGGATGAGGCAGGTGTGCTGAGCAGGACGGCCCAACGGCAGCTCAGAGAGGGACTGTGCCTCACCTGGGGTCCCACAGTGAGACTCAGGCAGCTGCCTGCTCCCACTCTGCCTCGGTTTCCCCACCTGGAGACAGGTGCTCATGGAGGAGATGGGCAGGCTCTCCCTGGGGCCTAGCAGGCCCCATCCACCCTGCTCACACCTACTCTGCCCAGCAGACCTCCTTGAGGCCCGCCGGCCACTGGCCCACGAGTGCCTGGGCGAGGCCCTCCGTGTCCTGCGCCAGGTCATCTCCAAGTACCCGCTGCTGAACACCGTGGAGACGCTCACGGCCGCCGGCACCCTCATCGCCAAGATTAGAGGTCAGCCATCCAGGACAGGGCAGCGAGGGCTTTCTGCTTGGGAGGAGGTCCCTGGAGGAGGTGCCTTTTGAAGTGGGTTTTGAAGGATGCATAGGAGTTGGAAGGGCACAGCTGCTGCAACGCTCGCCCTGGGTTCAGGGCTCCCTTCAGTTAGTTGCAGGGGCCGTGGCCTCCCTGAGTGGGCCAACCGCCCTTGTCCTGTTGCCCCCTCCCAGCCTTCCACTACGAGTGCAAC
Organism: Phataginus tricuspis; assembly: GCA_029783875.1. Lineage (NCBI taxonomy): Eukaryota > Metazoa > Chordata > Mammalia > Pholidota > Manidae > Phataginus > Phataginus tricuspis. The sequence continues at coordinate 3,732,802 of JAQQAC010023519.1, forward strand.
AATGAGTCGGACAAGCAGGAGTTCGAGAAGGCCCTGGAGACCATGGCCGTCTCCTTCAGCAGCACGTGGGTGTGGGGCCTGCACCGCAGGGTGGGCGTGAGGGGCCTGTGTGCCTCTCGGCACTGACCCGGCCCACCCTGCAGGGTGTCTGAGCTCCTCATGGGTGAAGTGGATAGCAGCACCCTCCTGTCAGTGCCCCCTGGGGACCCAAGCCAGGTGAGCAGGGGCGGCCTGGGGGCCGCGTGGGTCAGGCTGGCGGGCGGGCAAGCCACCCCTGTCCCTCTGGGGCCCGGGGCCTTCCTCTCTGCCTGGGGGGGCTGGACTTACCCACGCCTCTGTCCCACGCAGTCCATGGAGAGCCTGTACGGGCACGGCGGGGAAGGCGCGCCCCACGGCACCGAGGACTGCGACCCGGGTGAGTCTCTGGGCCGAGGACCATGGGGTGTGGGCTTGGGCCAGGTGGAGGAGGGGCTAAGCAGGCCCCCCCGCAGGCTGCCTGGCCCCCGAGGAGGTGGACACGCTCCTGCAGCGCTGCGAGGGGGGTGTGGATGCCGCGCTGAAGTATGCCAAGAACATGGCCAAGTACATGAAGGACCTCATCAGCTACCTGGAGAAGCGGACGGCGCTGGGTGAGGCCTGGTGGTGTGTGTCGGGGGGCCAGCTGGGGGTCCTGCATCCCGCTCACGTGCCTCCCGCCCGCAGAGATGGACTTTGCCAAAGGCCTGCAGAAGATTGTGCACAGCTGCAGACAGAGCATCATGCAGGAGGTGGGGCTGCGGGGGCAGCGGGCCGGGTCCCTCGGGCCTGGGTGGGAGTCTCGGCCCACCGAGAGGGGCCAGAGGGAAGGGGTTTCCCACCTCTGCTCGGGCCAAGGGAGCCAGGCGGGCGGCAGGGCTGCCCACCGGCTCCTGCCCCACACCTGAGGCCACGGGCCCCCTCACAGCCCCACATGCCCCTCCTGTCCATCTACTCGCTGGCTCTGGAGCAGGACCTGGAGTTTGGCCACAGCCTGGTGCAGGCGGTGGGTGCGCTGCAGACCCAGACCTTCATCCAGGTGGGTGGGCTAGGCCCCAGGTGGGTGGGTGAGTGGGGTGCCAGGATCCCACTCACAGCCCGTCTCGCCCCAGCCTCTGAACCTGAGGCGGCTGGAGCATGAGAAGCTCCGGAAGGAGGTGAAGGAGTCGTGGCACCGCGCCCAGAGGAAGCTGGTATGCCCGCGCGGGGCGGCGGGTGGGCCGTGGTCTCGAGGTCTGTGGGCCCTGGTGCTGTGGCCTGCTGAGCCTGCATGGGGCCAGCATGGCGGCCCAGGCTGAAGTGGGTGCTGCCTCCAAGCCATTCCACCTGCGTCACTCAGCGCGTGGGGGAGCCCCAGCCCCGACCTACAGCATCAGCCCAGAAATGGGAGGCCGCCCTGTCTCCCATAGTGCCTGGGGCTCCCCTCCCGTGTGTCTCTCATCCCCCATTTCTCCTAGGGGTTTTCCCAAAGCTGCCACTCTCTCTAACGGCCTTTCGGCTTGGTTTTGGGGGTCTGGGTGAAGAGGCCCCACCCCCCACTTTGCCGTGCCTTATAGCATGTCCCTGCAGATGCACCTGTCTCCGCTTCTGTGTGCGAGGTGACACCTTCCAAGCACCCTGTTCTGCTCCCGGTCGCTCCCCTTCCACCCCCATCCCAGCTCCCGGAAGCATCCTCACCCCTTTCTCGGTGCTCAGCTGCAGAGGCCACTTGGCCCAATTCTCTAAATGGGCATTTTAGCTGTTGCTGAGTGGTTCCTGCTTCAAACAGCGCTGCTGTGACAAGTTTGTGTCCGTGTCTCTGTATGTGTGCCCCAGCGTAATCTGACCTTGGCCTCAGACCGGTGCCCAAACAGAATGTCTGGGTTAGGGGTGAGCGTATGAGCTACTCTCCCAGGCCAAAGCTACGCTTGTCCTCTTCTGTGAACTCTCATCCCGTGTTCTTTGCTCACTTTGGATTGTATCGGGGCCATGTTATTGATCAGCCAGAGCTCTTTACATACTAGGGAACTCAGCCCTTGATAACGTATAGACTCCCACCAGTTTATTGTCCTGACTTTTGATTTTGTCTGTGGCCTCTGTAGCCAGGTAGAAACGGCAATTGTGAGTAGACGCCTTGTCTTCTGTGGCCTCTGGATTTTGTATCATACCAGAAGGCGTTTCCCACACTGTGGTCATTTAAAACAACTCTCCCCGGTTTCTCCTACTACTAGTAAGAGTTCTCTTCTTTATGTTTAAGTCTCGGCCAGTGGAGGCCATGAGGCACAGCACCTAGAAGGCCCACAGGCTTTGACTAGGTGTGCTTCCTGCCAAGCCTGAGGGTGTGTGGCTTCCCGCCATGGCGGCCTCGCTGTTCTCATCTCAGGAAGGGAAGTGAAAGAGACAGAAGCTCTGGAAGGGGTGGGTGCAGGTGCCAGCGGCGGCGGGAGTGTGTGCTGTGGCTTCCTGGGCTATCCCGGGCCGGTGCGCCAGATGCCCATCATTCCTGGAGGCCACGGGAGGTGTGCTCTCCTGATCATCTGCCAGCGGACCTCGGGCAGGGAACTCTGTGTGCCCGGCAGGGACCTGTGTGTGCCTAGCAGGGCCACGGGACCTTGGTGCAGGATGCAGGTGATAGAAGTGCCTGCCGCAGGGTGCAGCCGGTGGGGTGGGAAGGGAGAGGCAGCCAGAGCCCATGGGAGGAGGCCTGACACCGGCTGCCCCCCTCCCGCGCCTGCAGCAAGAGGCCGTGTCCAACCTGCGTAAGGCCAAGCACAGCTACTTTCAACGGTGCGAGGACCACAACAAGGCTCACCTCCTGGTGTCCAAGGCTGAGGAGGAGCAGGCGGGCGCTGGGCCCGGGGCCGGGGGCACGGCCTCCAAGACCCTGGACAAGCGGCGGCGCACGGAGGAGGAAGCCAAGAACAAGGTGAGAGCAGGTGGGAGGGCAGGGTTCCCGGCCAGGCTGTGGGTCCCAGTGGGGCCCGATGACGCCTGAGGGCTGGGCCCGAGCTGAGGCCACCCCGGCCCCCTTGCTCCTTCCCCAGGCGGAGGAAGCCATGGCCACGTACCGCACGTGTGTGGCGGACGCCAAGACGCAGAAGCAGGAGCTGGAGGACACCAAGGTGACAGCGCTCCGGCAGATCCAGGAGGTCATCCGGCAGAGCGACCAGACCATCAAGTCGGTGTGTGCGGCGCCAGCGTGCAGGCGGGAGGGGGTGCGGCTGCCAGCCCCTGACCGCGGCCCCCGCCCACAGGCCACCATCTCCTACCACCAGGCGATGCACATGCAGACGGCCCCGCTGCCCGTGCACTTCCAGATGCTCTGCGAGAGCAGCAAGCTGTATGACCCGGGCCAGCAGTACGCCTCCCACGTGTGCCAGCTGCGGCGCGACGACGAGCCGGACGTCCGCTATGATTTCGAGCCCCACGTCTCCAACGCCTGGTATGGCATCTGCACGTACTGGGCACGGCGGCCGCCGGGGCTGGGCGGGAAGCGCTCTGGGACCCACACCACGGTCCCTGACCCCACTGTCGGCCCCACCAGGTCCCCCGTCATGCGCGCCCGGAAAGGCAGCTTCAATGTCAGTGATGTCACGGGCACGGAGGCTGTGGGCAGCCCCCCAGAGGAAGCAGGGCCCGGCGACGGGACGCTTGCCAAGGGAAACAGGGGTGAGTGCCTGGCGGGGACACGGGGCGGCTCCCAGCCCCACTCAGCCCTTCACCAGACGTGCGTCCTCCCGCAGGTAGGCGCGGGCACCAGCCTCACAAGTCCTGGCCCATCTCCGTCTCAGACTCCGACGGCAGTCTGGACCCCAGCCCTGGCTCAGGTGAAGGGGCCCTGTGGCCACAGGGGCGAGGACGAGGGAACTGTGTGGCTGGTGTCTGGCTCGGGGTGCTGCTGACACCCCCGTTTCCTGCCCAGGGGACTTTAAGAAGTTCGAGCGGACATCGTCCAGCGGCACCATGTCATCCAGTGAGGAGCTGGCGGACCCAGAGGGCGGCGCGGGGGTGCCCGCCTTCGAGCAGGGTGAGGGGGCCAAGCCAGGCAGTCATGGGAGCAGGCGAGGACCCACTGGGGTCTGGCTCCACCTGCTTCCATGCGGCTGACTGTCCCCTCTCCCCAGCCGACCTCAACGGCATGGCCCCTGAGCTGCCAGTGGCTATGCCCAGTGGCCCGTTCCGCCACATGGGGCTGTCCAAAGCGGCCCGTACCCACCGGCTCCGGAAGCTGCGCACGCCAGCCAAGTGCCGGGAGTGCAACAGCTACGTCTACTTCCAGGGTGCCGAGTGTGAGGAGGTGAGTGGGGCCCAGGGACAGCGTCTGGGAGGCGGGCAGAGGGTGCTTCTGGAAACCACGGCACCAGGGGGGTGTGAGGGCTTCGCAGGGCGGACGCGCAGCTAGGGGTCACTGTCTCCCCACCTCCAGTGCTGCCTGACCTGCCACAAGAGGTGCCTGGAGACCCTGGCCATCCAGTGTGGCCATAAGAGGCTGCAGGGCCGCCTGCAGCTCTTCGGTCAGGACTTCAGCCGCGCGGCCCGCAGCGCCCCCGACGGCGTGCCCTTCGTCATCAGGAAGTGCATCTGTGAGATCGAGCAGCGGGCCCTGCGCACCAAGGTGGCCACCAGGGTGGGCGGGGGCTCTGCCTGGGGCGGGGGGCGGGGGCCGAGGCTGACGGTGGCCCCCACAGGGCATCTACCGGGTCAACGGAGTGAAGACGCGTGTGGAGAAGCTGTGCCAGGCCTTCGAGGCCGGCGAGGAGCTGGTGGAGCTCTCCCAAGCCTCGCCACACGATGTCAGCAACGTGCTCAAGCTGTACCTGCGCCAGGTGTGCTGGGGAAGGGCAGGGCAGGGCTGGCGCGGGGCGGACACGGCTGTGCCCTGACCCACGCCCCCCACAGCTGCCAGAGCCGCTCATCTCCTTCCGGCTCTACCACGAGCTCGTGGGGCTGGCCAAGGACAGCCTGAAGGCCGAGGCCGAGGCCAAGGCGGCGTCCCGGGGCCGGCCGGACGTGCCCGAGAGCGAGGCCGCCGCTGTGGCCATGGCCGGCCGGCTGCGGGAGCTGCTGCAGGACCTGCCCCCCGAGAACCGGGCGTCACTTCGGTACCTGCTGCGGCACCTGCGCAGGTGAGCCGGGCGGGCAGGGCCGGGGCGGCAGGGCCGGGGAGCCGCCCGGACCCACTCCGGCGTCCTCGTGCCCCCCCAGGATCGTGGAGGTGGAGCAAGACAACAAGATGACCCCGGGGAACCTGGGCATCGTGTTCGGGCCCTCGCTGCTGCGGCCGCGGCCCACCGAGGCCACCGTGTCCCTCTCCTCGCTGGTCGACTACCCTCACCAGGCCCGCGTCGTGGAGACCCTCATCACCCACTACGGGCTGGTGTTTGAGGAGGAGCCCGAGGAGGCGCCCGGGGGCCAGGTGAGGGCGTGAGGAACCCAGGCAAGGGGTGCGGGGCCCCGCAAGGGCCGTGGGGTCGGCATGGCGGGAAGCACCATGGACGCCTGGCTCGGCCAGGAACCGAGGACGTGTGGGCTCACGTGGGGTGGCCCGGCCAGGACAGAGCCCCGCGGCCGGCCCTCTGGCCCTCCTCTGCCCTTCACGTCAGCCTGTGCCCACCCCCGGCCCACCCGCCACTTGGCCTGGCCTCTGGGTTCCCATCTCTGCAGCTCCGTGTCCCCGCTTCCTGAGCAGCCGCTTGCTCCCGTGCTCAGGTCCCCGTGACAGGCCTTGAATCCTCCTCTGGGCCTCCCAGTGTTCACAGGAGGTGGGATAAGGAGGTTCGCAGCCTGGGCGAGGCCTCGGGAAAGCAGCTCCCGCGCTGGTGTCCACGCAGGGGCTGGGCTTTCTGCCCCAGTTGGACGCACTCAGCCCGTGTGTGACACGGGACCAGGGTATCACACATCTTCGGCTGCAGCACATGTTAACAGTTTTTAATTGTTAATTTATAAGACAGGAAACGGACGTTGGGTGGGCTGGCATCCCGGCCCCTCTGTGACCTCTGTGCCACACCCGCAGGATGGGACGTACAGCCAGCGGGCTGAGGTGGTGGTCCAGATGCCATACCTGGAGGCGAGGGAGGGGGCCGCCTTCCCCCTGCAGGAGGCGGCCGAGGAGGGGGCCCCAGGTGAGCTGCGCAGCCCCAGGCGCCTGCTGGGCCACACAGGGCTGGCGGGTCGGCGTGTTGCAGGCCCACAGTGCCCGGCACACCTTCTGCGGGCTCTGCTCTGTCCCGAGGATGGCAGGTCTGTTGACTGCGTCCTCCATCTGTGGCCAACAAGCAGGGGCGGCCCTCGCGGCAAACCGGGCATTCTCACCACGGCACCACCTGCGTGCTGAGACTCACCCGGCCCGTGTGGGGGGTGGTGGGTGGGCCGGCCAGGCCGTTCCCCATCCCACCGCATCTCCCCCCCTCGGGTTCTCAGGATCCCGTGTGGCCTCCAATGACTCCGACTCTGACCTGGACGAGGCATCGGACCTGCTCTCCCCGGCGGGTGGAGCCCCCCTGCACCACCTCGGCTTCCTGGAGAAGCAGGGCAGCGAGGCCGGCACGGAGGAGAGCCAGGACAGCTGCAGCGGCAGTGAGGAACAGCTGGAGGCCGGGGCCGGGGCGGGCGAGGACGAGGGCCTGGCCCGGCCGCTCTCCGAGTAGGGCACCAACCAGAGCAACAGTGCAGCCGGAGCCCGGCTGTTGGCCACGAGGCCGTGCGGCGGGCAGGCTGCAGTGGGTGCCGGCCAGGATGGGCAGCCGGTGCTTGTCTAGCTGGGGCGTGCCTGGTTCCCGTCCCTGTGAGCATCCCTGCGCCCGGCCACACCGTCCTGGGCTCTGTGACCGGAGCTGTCAGGATGCGCCATCCACTCACCAGGGGCCTCCTCCCTGCCACCCACAGTGAGGGCAGCACCAGCCACCTTTTCCAGAGGCCTCCAGGAGCACGTGTCCCTGTGCCCCTGGGCCTGGCAGGCCTGCTTGGCCAAGCTGGGGGACTGCACTCTCTGGAGTCGCTTCAGGGCTGTGTGGACGGGGGAACATCCCTGCTGAGCTGCCCCTTCCCTCGGGCCCAGCCGCCTGTCCGCCACAGGCTCTGCCCTGGCCTCGTGCCGCCAGGCCGTGGTGGCCACACTGGGTGGGCTGGTGGCGGCTTCAGACGCCCTTTTGTGGAAAACTGGGCTTGGACACCTGGGGCTGAGGTACAGGGTTAGTGCCCTCTCAGGTCACGCTGTAGTTCTTTGATATGCATTTATTTTGCTTAAAATAAAGTTTTAACCCGGGCCCATCTTCTCTGGCAGTGGCAGAATGGGGACAGAGGTTCCTCACTGGGGAGGGCTGTGAGGAAGAGAAATTCCACCAAAACACACCTCACTGGGTGCATGAGGCCAGGTGGCCTTTGAGGCAGACGGTGCAGACGGGCGACTCCTTCACGTGAACTGGCTCAGTGCTGGGCATGAGACCCTTCCTGGCGACAGAGCACCCACTGTCTGTGCCGCCGCCGGCCCCCATGGCTCCTGAGCACTGGAAACGTGGCCAATTCCTCAGCTTGGCTTTATCCAGAGGGCTGACGGCAGCTGGGGGGAGAGGAGACCCCACTCTCCATCTGATGTGGGAAATTCGATGTAATTCACACACAGTCATGGTTTAAGCAGAGGGGCAGCAGAGGGGCCACCCCTCCCGACACAGGGCACCCCTGGCCAGCCACACAGCCCAGCTGGCTTCAGCAGCTTTCTGAGGGCATGAGGGGCGGCCGCGGGCCCAGCAAATGGCAGCCCATCACTGCGGTTCTTGCGCAAAGGCTGATGGTACACGCCACACTCACTGGATCACATGCTGCCCCACGTGGCAGCAGAGTTAAGTGCTACAAGGATGTCTGGCCAACAGCTGACCGCTGACATACATTTTTAAAAGGTCAGAAGAATTAACAGGTGAAACCAACTGTGCTCACCGTGTTCAGAAGGCGGGCAGTTTCCCACTCACGGGCACTGACCAAAGCAAATGTTATGAAAAGCATCCTGCTCCCAGATGCAAACACCTCTCCGCCCTGGTGCTGTCAATGAGGCTCCTTATAATCCACGGGTGGGGCCAGCTTCAGGCAAGGCTTGACCCAGGCGCACAGCATGTCAAGGTGGCCAGGGAACTATGTGAACACCGAGCCCCACTCTTCGGTCCAAACCAAGGGGGGCACCTCTTCTGGAGGGCCGAAGGCAGGGGTCAGGGCAACAGCTCACCCAGAACCAGTCATGGGGACTTGGAACAGGTCACGCCTGGTGGCACGGGATCTGGTCCCAAGCGGCAATGGGGTGAAGGCCCCAAAGGAAAGGTGAGCGCTGCTGGACGGAGGGCCACAGAGGCGGGGGGGCCAGCAAGCTCCCCACAAGTGACGGGCCTGTCCTCGCCCTCCCAGGCTGGAAGCTGCCTGACACACGAGCGGAGGACCTAGCCTCAGACAAAGCAAATTCAACCGAAAACAAGGAATTTTCATGGATGGCAGGTTGATGCCAGAATTCATTTGCAAGAATAAATTTTCAAGAATAGCCAGGGCCACTTTTTTACTGTGGTAGAGCACACATAATTACCATTTTGGCTGTTTTTAAATAGCACAGCTGGAGGCATGAAGCACATTCGCACGTCGTGGGGCCATCCCTGCCCTCTACCTCTAGAACTTTCCATCTGCCCAAACCGAAGCTCTAGACCCATGAAACAGTCACTCCCCCACGCCCCAGCCCCGGGCCCCGCGTCTCTGCGGATGGGGCTCCGCTGGGGACCTCCCGGGAGTGTGATGAGACAGGATCTGTCCTTCTGTGTCTGGCTCATTTTGGCCAAGATGATTTTTGAAAACAATGCATGTGTACTTGGGAGGAAAGGAGAGAGTTGCTCTACTGTCAGACACACTATGTCACTTAACTTAGGAACATGAAGTCAGTCATGGGGGAGGGTCTCTAAGCAGACCTGCCTGTTTGTGCCCACACGGGAGGGCACCCGTGGGTGCTCAAACACCCCAGGGTTCAGGAGGGCGAGAGGACCTGCCAGCCCGTGAGCCATGCCCAGACCGTCTGTCTGGGGGGCGGTTACATCCCCACATCCTGCAACGACCACATGTAAATCATAGGACTCAAGCCACACACGTAAACACCAAATCTGTTTGACTATTTTGAGAAACACAAAAAGAGGAAAACTTTTTGCGTTTCTGGTGTCTGATAAGGGACACACATCCCTAAGGACACTTGTGTGCTGAAGCGCAAGTCCTACGACACAGAAAGACGGCCGACTGGCCTGCAGGCAGAGGGTCCGACATTGTTTCTCAGAAGATGACCTGCACGTGGCCAAGCTCAGGAAGAGACTGTGTCACCGGTCATCAGGGAAAATGACTCATAAGCGGTGAGACCCCCCACAGAAGGATGACAAGCACGTGACTGGCACGCAGAGGAACCCCGCACGTCCCGGCGGGGCTGTGGTGGGGCAGCTGCTGTGGAAAGCAGTTTGGTGGTTCCTCAAACAAGGCACCGGTTTCCACACGACCCAGCAGCTCCCCTCCCAGCTCACACCCAGGAAAAGTGCAAACACACCCAGAAACCCATACATGATGTCCAAGGCAATGTTCACAGTTGCTGAGAAGCAAAAACGGCCCAGATGTACTTCAGCAGGTAAACAGATGCACACGTGTCCACCCACACTCATCATATAGCGACAAACAGCACAGCCCTGCCACGCACCACATGTGGACAGGCCACTAACACAGGGGCTCGGTGAGACGCCAGACACACAGGCCCCACGGCATGGCATGACCCTATTTCTGTGAAATGTCCAGAACCGGTGAATCCGGACAGAATGTGGGCTCGTGGGTGCTGGGGGCTGGGGTGCCTGTGGATGGGGACAGGGCTTTCTGGGGAGATGGAATGTTCTGGAATTGGTAGCACCAAGACACTGAATCGTGCGTTGTAATAGGTGAGTTGTGTGGTATGCGGGTTGTATCTCAACAAAGCTGTAAGACAAAGAAAGAAAACCAAACAACTGCTCTTGCGGGGCAGGGAAGGCCTCTGAGATCAGACCCTACCGAGGGAGGGTGCATGGCTAGATCCCAACTTCTATGCGCGACGAGGAGCAGGAGGTGAGGCTGGAATCACAGCTAGAGCGCGACTCCCTGCTTCCAGGCCAGGGCGGGGGGCAGGCACACACTCACCCACGCGGTGCGGAGCAGGGCCTGGAGAACCGGGGCCAGGCTGCTCACCCCAAACCTGTTACTCTGTCTTGGATTTTCAGACGAATCAACTTGTTTACTCAAAATATCTTTAATTTTAAAAACACCAGCATTTAACAGCAACTCCAGCTCCAGACGACAGGTTAGGGCATGAGGGCCACGTGATGGGGCAGGGGCTGCGGTGACGGGAGGCTGGGAGTGGGGGTGACAGAAGATGTGAAGCAGGGCCTCCCGGTGGGGTCCTCACGTGGACACAGGCTGGGCTCGCCCGGGAAGGCAGACCCATGCAGGGCCGCCCCAGGGCCCAGGACAGCAGCAAGATTCCTGGGGGGCGGGTTCCTGTAGGGCAGGCCGGCGGGGGCCACAGTCCCTCTTTCTGCCAGGGCCGGGCAAGAGAAGAGACGACAACCGTGTGACAGCGCCGACCCGCGGGCTGGGCACAGCAGGCGCCTCTGCCCCCCACAGGGGGATGCGGACCGGTCACAACCTCAGTGGGCGCGCAACAGGTGGGCTCACTCCTGGGCCAGAGCCGGGTCCTTCCCGCACCCCCCGACCCCTGCACTGTCCCCCCAGGCCCCGCACCAGGCCACACGGCTCATCTCACCTTTGGGTCAGGCACTACTGCACCAGCCGGTACGTGATGTACCTGCCCGCGGTCTCACTGGGCCGGATGATCTTCACCACCTGCAGAGGCAGGGCCTGGGCTGGGTGGTCCCGGAACCCCTACCCTGGGGCTGCGGGCCATCCTGAAGGGGCTGCCGGTGTGGCCCCAGGGGCCCCACCCATACGGGAAGGGCCTGGGGGCGGAGCCGGGCGTCCCAGGAGGGCTCTCACCTGCCCCCGCTTAATCCCAAAGTAGCGCGCCACAGGGTCTCCGGCCTGAATCCTTGGCAGCTGGTTCTCTCGGAGTTTACTGGGAAGCACGGTCAGGGAAAAACCACACTGGGCCGACTGGGAGGGGATGTGAGAAGTCGGGAGGGCAGGGCAGGGTGGGGTGGGGTGGGACATGGGCCAGTGGACGGCCGGAAGGATACTACCGGGCCAGCAGCTCGGTCACCTCCTCCTTGGTCATGACCACGTGCTCTGGGACCAGCTGCCGAGAGGAGGCCCGAGTCAGCCGGGACCACAGGCCCCCGCACCTCCCCCACAGAGAGGGGGCCAGTGGGCCCAGGATGTTTCCCTGGCGAACCATCAGCCCTGGGCGCCGGGGCAGACGACACCCGTCCTGGCCCGGATCCCACCCTGCTCCCGACTCCACCGCCCAGGCTCCCCAGGGCTCTCAGGAACGGAGTCCGCCCCTTGTCCAGAGGCCTGCAGGCTGGGAGGGCCTGGGGTCTGCATGCCTGGCAGCTTCCCTGGAAGCTGCTGCCCCCAGCCTGGGACCCACACTGTGAGAACCCCACCCGGAAGCCCCACCTCGTGCTCGGTGATGTTGATGAGCAGCTCCTGCTGCAGAAACTGCTCCAGAATGTACTTGGGGGCCATGTCGACCAGCGACTGGAGGAGACACCCACTCTCAGGGACGGCCGGGCCGCACACAGCCCCGTCCCGCTTCCCGGAGGCTGCCGGCAGGCAGGAAGCTGCACACGGTCTACCCTTGTGCTTCAAGGAGACACCATGCGCCATGAACCAACCGGGAAAGCCCCCCTACAGCTGGGTTTCTCCGTGCAAGGAGCCCACCAGCCCGCCCGGCCCACACATTGCTGGGCCTGGGCCTGGGCCTGACGTTTCCAATGCTGACAGTTGGCACGGTGCTGGCGATTTCCAGCTGTCACACGCTCCCAGGGCTGTCCTCGAGCCGCCATGACTACTGACCGGGAGGACCCCGTAGCCGCCGGGGACACAGGACGGGGGCTGCTCACCGGTCCTCCCCCGACCCCTCCCTGCCTTGCTTGGTGCCTCTGCCCAGTGAGCAAGGGACACAGGCGATGCTGGGCTTGCTCTGGGGGCAGCCGTGCCACAGCTGCTCCCTCTCGGCTCCTGGAGCCCCACCAGGGGCCAGGGGCCAGGACAGCACCCTGCATGGGAAGCCACCGCCACAGCCTGGGGAGGAGGTGCTGCAGGAAGGGGAAGTGGGAGGCCTCATGGCAAGCACGCAGCCACTTCCTGCTGGGCTGGTGCAGGCCCTGCCTGCTCGGCACCGGCCCGGGGTCCTCCCGGCGAGGTGCGGGCGGGGGCCCACCTGCTTGGCGGAGGGCGTCATGCCCTGCTGCACCACGATGAGGGCCCGGGTGATGTTTTCCTCCTGCATCCGCTGGCAGTACACCTTGATGGTCTTGATGCCCACCTTGGGCTCCTCTGGGGGCAGAGCACACGCCGGCCACGCCATCAGGGCCCGCTGCCCCCCGCCCTGCTTTGCCGAAGTGCCCCGGCGCCACCGAGACCAGCCGCTTACTCTGTCTGGGGCCACGGTTTCCCACATCACCTGGGTGCTGGAAGGCATGTGGCACCCCCAGACCTAAGGGATCTCTCTGGACGTGGGGTCTGGGCATCTGGGGATCTGAGATTTGGGAATCCCTGAATTAGGTCATTTAGTCTGGGAGCCCAGGGATGTGCGGCTGGGGTGTTCTCAGGTGAGATGAGGTCAGCTGGCCCAAGAGCCCACTCTCACACTGCAGTGGTGGGGTGCGCAAGCTCTCCCCAGCACACAGGGCCCAGGACAGTCCCTTGGGAACAGGCGGGCCCCAGGACCTTAGCAGGCCAAGCAGCTGGGTGCCGGCCACCAGGGTCTGTGAACATGGCATGTCTCCTCCATCACATCCTCCTCAGACCTTCACTCCACCCACAGGAAGTGCCAGGGGTCCAGCTGTGTGTCCCCACAATCCCTATGCTAGAAACCTAGCCCCAGGACCTCAAGATGTGACTGTGTCTGGGAACGGGGTCTTTAAAGAGATTATTAAGGTTGCACGAGGCCTTAGGGTGGGCCCTAATCCAAGGCGACCAGCGTCCTCCTACAGATCGGAACTCAGACACGCAGAGGGAGGACTGAGAAGACACGGAGCACAGCACATGCAAGCCCAGGGGCGAGGCCTTGGGGGAACCAGCCTTACGGACACCGGGATCAGACCTCCAGTCCCCAAAACTGGGGAGTTGGGGGGCAGCAAAGCTCAGCTGCTTGAGCGGCCCCAGCAGACTGACAGGGAGCACCCTCGGCCCTGTCCTGAGGGCAGTCTGAAAGCAGTGATGCCGCTACTTTCACCGAAGCCACAGGTGAAGCAAGAACTCCAACCCCACGGAGGGGCAACACACAGGCAGGTTCTTGGGAGGCCAAGGAAGCTCTATGGGGCCGGCGTGTTCTAGCCGCCGAGGCCCCCAACAAAAACACCTCACACACGGGATGCTTTCCTAAAAGTGCCACCCGGGTCCATCCTGCAAATGTTTTCCGCCCACCTCCTCAATTCTACGCACCGAAACCCCAAGGTGCTCATGACACAGCACGGCCCCCCAACCTCTGGGGGCTCCACAGCCCAGCTGCCTCCATGGCGTGGACACTAAGACACAGGGTCCTGCAAGGGAAGGCACCTGTGCTCCTTCTCCAGGGTAACAGGCAGTAACCACGCAGAACAAGGAGAAAAAGGGTGTGGGGACAGGGTGTCAGCAGGGACGAGGGCAGGGCAAGGGCCCTGCAGCGGTGCCAGAAGGAGTTGTAGGGGGTGGCCACTGCAGGGGGCAGCCAGGTTGGGGGACAGAAAGGACACAAGGGCAGGGATCTAAGGCCTGAGGCCAGGTGGGGGGGGCTGGGATGGCTCCACCTGACACACAACCCCTTGGGGACATGCACCAGCAAGGCCTTCACCTGGGAAAAAGACGAACATCTGATCCGTGGGGTCGTCATTGTGGGCCACCAGCACCGTGAGGTCGGTGCGTCGCGGCCGCCCTTCACTCGGCTTGTCCCCAAACTGGGCTTTGAACTCCTCGAGTGTCTGGTCCAGCTCATCCTGGGTCACCAGGTAGCCACGGTCATGGCACAGCTGAGGAGAGGACAAGCCAGGTGACTCTGGGGCGCAGGGGGGGAGCCCAGAAGGCTGAGGCCAGACCACGCTGCTGCAGAGGGCGACGCAGAAGGTCGGGGGCCCAGCATAGCTCTGGGGTGTATGTAGGCCCGAGAGGAGAGAAGGGGTGAGTGAGGACAAAGACCCGGGCGCACCCTAGAGAACCCCTGTGCCATTCCAGGTGGACAGCGGCCAATCGCACATGATCATCGTATCTAGAGCCTCAGGAACGGGCAACAGGCTGGGATAGGGAAGCAGCGGCAGAGCCTGAGATCTGGGGCAGGTGGAGACGGCTGCCTGGCGGGTGCTGTGGGTTGCTGACGCAGAGGCGGGGCTTCTCTCTCCCGCCCCCAACGCTGTCAGCTTCAAGCACAGCCGCCCCGGGCCCTGTCTCTGGGGTACTTTGCAAAGCAGTAGAGGAACTGGTACAGCTGCCTGGGTTTAGACCCGGCAGGCCTTCTGCGAGGCTGGGTGGTCTTGGCCCAGGCCTCTGGGGATCACGCTGATCCCACCCTGGGGTGCCTGGAAGCAAGCTGCATACAATGAGCGCTCAGCCAGCTTGTTGGTGTTCCTGCCTCACGTCCCGCCCGAGCAACTCTTAGCGCTGAAGCAGCCATCAGACAGAAAGGTCGGGAGGGACGGCCTCACCGGAGGGCAGGTCACGCCCTCTGACCGGGGTTCCCTCCATACCCGCCATCCCGGGGCTCTGCCCTGCGCTTGGGGGCAGCGCTAAGCTTTCCAGGAATGTAAGCCGGCGGACGGCCGGTGCCTGCCGTCTCCTGGCCCGCTCTCGCGTGGGATTCTGACCCGGAGAGACGGCGAGCGTCCTGGGCAAGACCCCAGACCCCTGCCCGTCCCACCCCTCCCCGCTCGGGGACCACTCGGACGATGTCTCGGTGCCCGCAGACCCCCCGGCCCCGATGTAGCTCCGGAGACCCCGCTTTTGCAGCCCCTCCGCTCCGCGCTGCTAAGGGAAGCTTGCTCCCACTCCTGGACCGCGCATTAGCTGTCCGCCTACCTGCATGATGGTCTTGCGAATCTTCCACAGCCGGTACGTTTCCTCTTCGTCGTCCATTGTGCCCCTCGCTCTCACCGCGCCTGCGCCTGCGCCTGCGCCCCGTAGGAATCGCGCCGACTGCGCCTGCGCCGCGTCCAGCTCACGCCCCCTTACCCGCCCCGTGAAGGGCTGTCTTCAGTGAACGCCTGAACCCTGCCCATTTCGGGAGCGGCGAGGCCGAGGGCAGCCCGAGACTTCTGAGAGCGGTGGTTGGCTGCGCGAGAGGCCTGCGAAAGGCACCGCCCACCGTTTTCTCGTGGTGGTTCTCGCGTTGCCTCGGCCGCAAGGCCTCCGGGAATTGTAGTTTCGGCTCGGCCACCGTTTAGAATCCCGGGACGCGGAGGCGAGGTGTGGGCGGGGAAAGAGAATCCCGGACGGGGTCAGGGGTCCGATTGGCCCTCGGGGAAGGTCGGGCGGCCTCATAGGCGCCCCATCCGTAATTGTGCATCCAATTGTACCTGGTTCTTTCAATTGGCTCTGGCCCGTGTTCAACTTACGGCCCCCAGCCTCAGTTTCCCCGTCTGTACAAAAGAAACAGTAAAGTGTCCGCAGTTTGGAGGGTTAGCTCAGAGTCTAAAGGGACAGCTGTGCTTGGGAGGAGATCAGCATAGCTCCTGATGCTCAGGAAGTGCTCCCACCTGCCTCCCCTAAGGATCCACTGAGCAACCACAGAGTCAGTAACCAAAAGAGGCCAGCACCCCCTCACGTTCCAGGAGACACAGGAAAGGAGCAGGCTAACAGAGCGGATAGCAGGTTTGCAGTCCTAAAGAGGAGTCAGGGAACAAGGAGGGAGATTCCAGCCAAAGCCCAAAGGAGGCAGGGAGGGTGCCCGGGGGGGCGCTGGAGGCAGGTGTGTCAGGTGGAGGGTGCAGCAGTGCAAAAGCCCCGAGGCTGCGCTTTGCCTGGTGTTGTAGCAGCAAGGAAGCCAGTGCAGGGAAGGGGTAGAAGGTCAGAGGGTGAGGTGGGGCGATCCTGGAACAGCCTGGGCTCCATTCCTGGCTGTGTGACCCTAGGCAGGTTACTTAGATTCTCTGTGTCTCACTGCCGTCTTCCCCCTGCCCTAAAGAACAGACCTGGTTCATAAGGTACCTGGGTAATGATCGGAGTGCCTGGCACTGTGTTGCATAAGTGCATATTAAATAGAATAAAGGGCGGTAAGAAGTTGCCAGGTGCCCTGGGACTAGGTAAAGAAGGTGTCTGGAGGAGGAGGAATAGAGGAAGGGACTGTAAAAGCCACTAAGAGGTAAATGTGAACTGGCCTGAGGATTAGGCAGAGGCTTAGCCAAAGGAGTTGTAACCACATGACCAGGATGAGGGCAGATCCCAGGAGGGGGCCTAGCAGGGGTGGGGTGGCTTTTGGTAGAAAAGGAATTGGAGGTGTGGACATAGAAGCACCCAAGGGGAGAGAGCATCAGGAGTGGGTTTTAAGATAGGAGAAAGGAAGCGAGTAGGCTGCTGCAGTGAGGGACAAACGGGCACAGAAGGGGCGGCTTGGATGGAGACCCGGGCAGGGCCCAGGAATGGCAGCAGGTGGGTGCAGGCCATCTCGCTGTTCCTCAGGGCAGGGAAGAGAGGAGAAAGAGCCCATGGGAGCAGGTGGGCTTGGGACCCCAGAGAGCTTGCCAGCACCTGCCCGCAAACCTGATGGTTCAGAGTCCAGTGACCCTGGGGTCTCAGTCCCAGGACACGGAGTGGCGACCTGCCCCTTCATGTCCCTCACCATGCTGCACCCCGTAGCAGAGCCAGAGGCCCAGAATCAGGCCACCACCCACACATTCCTGAGAGCTGTGCAATGCAGCACCTGCTGTGGAAAAGTCTGGCTGTTCCTCAGTTCAACAAGGAGTCACCATGTGACCCAGTAGTTCTGCTCCTATGGGAGTACTCAGAGAAATGAAAATGTGTGCAAAACACGCAAACACTAGTACAGCATTACAAAGCCAAAAGGTGAAAACTGCCCATATGTCCATAAACTGGTGGTTGGTGAAATATGTGGTCCACCCACACACGGAGCATCAGTCAGGAAGAAAAAGGAGTGGATCCCTGGCACGCACTACACCGTGGATGGGCTCTGAACACGGTACTCAGTGAGATGCCAGACACGGAAGACCACATGGTGTGTGACCCCACTTCTGTGACATGTCCACAACAGGCGACTCCACAGAATGTGGGCTGGAGGGTGTCATGGGCTGGGGAGAGTGGGTGTAACTGCTCATGGGAGAAGTGCCGCTTTGAGGGTAATATTCTGGAAGTAGAGGTGGTCTTCACACAACAGAGTAAATACACTGGAAGCGCTGGAGCAAACACTTTAAAATGTTGAACTCGGGTTAGCAGCTCAGCTTCCTCGCTGGGGGACACAGTGATTCAAGCCACCAGGAGGGAGCCTCCCTGGAGCCTCGAGACATCCCCAAGATTCAATTTTCCCATTGGTAAAGTGGGGTCCCTCTGGCAAAAGCTCTGAAACCCCAGGTGCAAATCCGTGCCAGGGCCTGGGGCGTGCCAGGCAGCTCCAGCCCCAGCAGATTTGCGCCCCACCGCCGCCATTATCTCAGGAACAGGGTGAGGCTGCCCTGCTCTATCTCCGCCTCCCTAAATGAGCTTAGCCCTGCGCCGTTGTTCTGCCTACCCTGAAAAAATATAACCATGTTGGTGGCTGTCTTCACAACCAAGTCAGAGGACAGAACCAGAGAAAATCTGGAAACAGTTGAGTCTTCCCAAGGACCTGACAGGCTTAATAGTGTGGTGGTGACACCCAGTGGTTCTGGGGGATAGGGGGGCGCAGAAAAGGGGAGGTCTTCTTAACAAGTGGGTCTGCCCTGGTGAAATAATGGGGGCTCCCTGCCAAGAAGCGACTCCAGGAGCTCTGCCTACCCCAGTGGCCAGGCTGGGGGAAGAAGCCATGCGAGGAAGGCCACTGAGCAAGACCTGGCCCCGGGGACCCTCGCTACACAATCGAACTGGGCCACCTAGGCCCTCCCGCTCTGCCCTCTGTCAGGCCTGGGTCAGGGGCACGGGAAAGGGGCTCACTGGCTCCCCCAGAGGACCCACTCCAGAGAGAACAGCCTGGGTGGGAATGCTCTCGGGAGAGTCCACCACTGCTCAAAAAGCTGCGCCCCAGGGGCCCTGGTCAAGTGCAGGCTGGCCGGCAGGGGCTCCAGAGGCTCAGTTCGCAGGAACGCGCTGCGTACCCCGTCCGTGCCGCCCCCGCCAGAGGCCTGGGCGGGAGATAAGGGGGCTGCGGACCTGCGCGTGCGCAGCCGCCGGGTAACGACTGTACCGGGAGAATATCCCCCGGGTGCCCGGTGCGTCCCGGGGCGGGGGTCGGTGAGCCAGTTAGGAACCCCCACGGGCTCAGGTGGGACTCGGTGTCCAAGGACGCGATGCATCTGCCGCTATACTGGCGGAAGGCACTGTAGCGGCGGGTGCCCCAGTCTGCGACCCCACGCCCTCGCCGGGCCCCCACTCGGTGGGCCATGAACGGCTACACCGCAGCCCTGGGTGTGCGGGAGTCCAAAACCCCGTTTTATTTTACTGACATTTAAAAGAAATCCCCCAGTTTTCAGTGAGCTGGGCGACTTTTCTGCAAGTTCGAGCCACACCCCCCAACACACGGGTTTCCAGTAGTATCTCAAGCTGTCTGGAGTCCCGTGGATCCGGGGCCGAGCACCCAGATAACTGTCCCTGAGCCACCAACGCGCCGCTTGCGTAGACGCGGCCACCCGGGCATGCGCAGTCACCCACAACAACAAAGTCTCTGTCCTGCCCCGCCCCCTCCGCGCCTCCCCCCCGTCCAGGCCTCCCATTGGCTGGCACGGCCACACGTCCTAGCGGAGGAGCGACAGACCAATGAGAGCACTAGTGGGCGTGGCCTAGGGCGGGAGGTGCGGCGCGCCGGCGCCCGTCCGTTGGCCGTCTCGGATAGGGGAGGAGCGGTGCCTGGGCTTCGCGCTGCCGCGATGAGTCTCGGCCGTCTGTCCCGCCTGCTGAAGCCGGCGCTGTTGTGTGGGGCGCTGGCGGCGCCCAGCCTGGTGGGAACCATGGTGAGCGGGCGGCAGGCTAGGGTGGATGGCCGTTGGCGGGCGCGCGGCCCCGGCGGCCTTGGACTGGGGCGCGTGCGGGGGGCCCTCGATCCCCCCCGGTCGCCGCAGGCGGGGGTCGGGATAGCGGGGCGGGGCCGGGGCCGGGAGTGGGGGTGGGCTGGGCGGCCAGGAACCCCCGGCGGGCGTCCCTGGGGCTGCAGGAACCGCTGCGTCGGGGAAGCGAGGGCGCCCTCCGCCCTTGTCGGCCGGGCCTGGCGTCGGGGGCGCCCGAAGGGCTGGGAATCCGAGTCACGCGCCGCCCCTGCCCCTCCCCCGCCTGGAGCCAGGGCCACTCGGTGGTGTCATAGACGCAGCGGGCGCCTTGGCCACCCGTCTCTGTACCCCGGGCGGGTGCGGCCGGCGTCGGGCGGCATGGGCCGCGCAGCCGCCGGCTCTCCGGGTCGCCGCAGGTAGCTGCGCCGTTTGCCGGGCAGGCGGCGGCGGCGGTGCCGAGTCCTCCGGCGGCGAAAAGCCCAGAGAGCGCGCCCCCGGCGGAAGGAGCCCTGCCCCAGGAGCCCTGGGCAGGCGGAGCCTGCGGCCAGGGAGAACGACTGTGGCGTTGGGTGTCCTGACCCGGACCCGGTGCGCGCGTGGCTCCCTGCCCTCTGGGGAGTCCGGCCGGGTCCCAGATCCTCTCTGGCCAAGTGCGTCCCGCTGTGCATGGGCGTGCACCTTCGTCTTTCCCCAGGGCACGGATACGCCTAGGATCCTTCCCTCCAGACCCAACGCTGGGAGAGTGGGCCGGGTGGCGGTGGGCCCTGGGTGCCAGGCTGGTCCGTGCCGCTCAGCGCGCACTTTCCTTGCAGTGCGCGGCCCTCGACGACTGGCGCTGTGCACGTTCCATGCACGAGTTCTCAGCCGAGGACATTGACGGGCACATGGTTAACCTGGTCAAGTACCGGTGGGTATTTTCCTGCTTGGTAGAGAGGTGGGGGACGATCGGTAGCTCTGAGTTCGCCTGACTGTCCCATCCCGTCCCCAGGGACTTCGTGTGCATCGTCACCAACGTGGCCTCGCAATGAGGCAAAACAGACGTGAACTACACTCAGCTCGTCGACTTGCACGCCCGATATGCTGAGCGCGGTTTGCGGATCCTGGCCTTCCCTTGCAACCAGTTTGGGAAACAGGTGTGTGGCCCCGGGTGTGGGTGTGGGCGTGCGGAGGGTCTGTGGCCACAGTGGCGGGGACCATGGGGTGCAGGCTGTCCAGCACTCACCGCGGTACCCGGCGTGCCGCAGGAGCCAGGGAGCAACGCAGAGATCAAAGAGTTTGCCGCCGGCTATAACGTCAAGTTTGACATGTACAGCAAGATCTGTGTGAATGGAGACGGTGCCCACCCGCTGTGGAAGTGGATGAAAGCCCAGCCCAAGGGGAGGGGCATGCTGGGAAAGTGAGTGGGGCCTGGGGGCTCTGGGGAGGGGCATGGTGGCTCCCAGGGTCTGTGGGCCTGGTTGTCACAGGATTTCTGACCACTTAATGGTTCTTCCCCCCTAGTGCCATCAAATGGAACTTCACCAAGGTAAGACGGGGATGGGCCCGGACTGTCTGTGTCCAGGGGCTCCGGGCCCTGGCTCCAGTGGGGCAGTAGTGGGGTGCTCGCTTGCCCCCAGCGCCCCTTGCAGGGCACCCTTAACAGTCCTCCAACCCGACAGTTCCTCATTGACAAGAATGGCTGCGTGGTGAAGCGGTATGGGCCCATGGAAGAGCCCCTGGTATGTGCCTCTCCCAGGAGCCCATTGGGGTTAGGGCCACCGCAAGAGGCTGCCTCTGACCCCCTCTTCCCTGCAGGTGATAGAGAAGGACCTGCCCTCTTACTTCTAGCTCCACCTGAATAGTGTGCACCCCTTGCCCGAGTCCACTGGCCCGCTGTTCAGAGCCTTCCCCGTGGCACCCATGACGGTCTGCCTGGAAACCAGCCTGCTGGTGGGACAGACCCGAGAACCCGGCGTGCACCTTTGCCGGCGGAAGGCCCGTCAGCCCGGCCTGGATTGTGACTTGGCGCTCCCCCCCACCCCTGACTGTCCTATAGGAATAAAATATAAAAATTGGCCTGCTGGGTGCTCCTGCCTCCCTGGGCCGGGGGCGGGGGTGGTGAGGCCCTGGCTCAGAGGGCCGCACCTGCCTGCGGTCGCCGGCTCCTAATCTCAGCAGCCCCACCGAGCACCAGCCAGGGCGCTGGCCTGTTAGGAGGCAGTTTCTTGGGGACATGGGGCCTGGTCTTGTCCAGTGCCCTGGGGTGGGAGGCTCAGGGGAACCTGAGGCTGAGCACTGGGCCAAGCTGTCTGGGCGGTGGGGCTAGTGTTACAGACTGGCCTGACGGTGTGGACAGAGCCGGGGCGCAGGCCTGTCTACACAGTTGTAACTGGTAGAATCAGAGGTGGTGTTTATAGGTCACCCCTACACCCCCTAACAGTTGGAGATGGCCTGAGGCCAAGAGGTCCTTGGAGACTGGTTCCGGTCCATGTTCCAAGGGGCTGGGGAGGCTGCAGAGGGAGGGCTGGGGGCTCAGCACAGCTGCTCCCACTAGGCCTCCTGCCAGACCAGGGCCAGGTATGCCCCCCAGACTTCCAGGAAGCGTCTGGCATCTCCTTCCCACCTTCCACCTGGGACCACCTCTTGGGTCCTCCCATCCCCGGGCCGCCCTGCCTGGTGGGCCCAACACCCGAGGAAACCAGGCAGAGGCGACCTGTCCAGCTGGGGCTCCTGCAGCACCACGAGGTCCCAGGCAGGGTTCACCTAAGCTGGCAGGAGGCAGCCAATGTCTGACCCCAGACACCAAAGCCGGGCCTGGCCCATCCAGGGACTGCGGGGCTGCAGGAAGGGTGTCTGGCCCGTCATCCATGTGGCCAGGCACAGTGAGTACCACGAGCCCCCATGACCAAAAGCGAGGTGTGGCCAGGGCAGACAGCCATGGCTGCAGGCTGGGCAAAGACAGGGACTGGAACCAGCTACCCTCTGCAGGCAGCAGCCATCCCCTGACCTCACTGCCCCTTAAGTGCCCCTCCTGGAAGGGACACACAGAACCACCACTGCCAAATTCACTTGGACTGGAGTGGCAGACAACCAGGGAAGTAGTAAAAAGGCACATATATTTAAAAAAGATCTCTTTACATATATACATGTGAATTCATCATAAATACAGACCAGGGGCCACCGGTGCCACCAGCTCTGCAGGCAGATTCTGGGGCCTGGGGGGTTGGGGTGGGGGCGGCAGGACAATAATTTAGGGAGCAGAGAGCAGGGAAGGGAAGTTGCATATATTAATGGGGGGTCTGCCTCACAGCCCCCCAACACCCCTGGACACTGGCAGGTCCCTGAGCACCTTGGGTTTCCTGAGTTTTCAGCTCTTGGGGCCACCCAGTTTTGTGGATTTCAGGGGTTCTGGCCTGACCAGGTCTGGTAAGGTGGGTGGGGTGTGTGCCCCGGCCCAGACCTGGAGGGACGCAGAGGAGAGGCACAGAAAGGGTGGGCCCCTCACCCCCAGGCCCTGACTGGGCCCTGAGGCGCCCTGAGTGGGACCTGCACACAGCGGCTGCCCCACCAGGCTGGGTCTCTCAGAGGGCTGGCAGCACCTGAGGGGTCTGCCCAGGCACGCCGGGAAGGCACTGCAGTAGAGGCCTCAGGAGGCTGGCTGGGGGGACGCCCCGCCAGTCCTCAGTAGTCGGCAGGGGCCTGGGCCTGCTCACCACCTGCTTTGGCAGGAGGTCCTGTTCGTGCCGCGGTATTGCAGATAAATAAGGTTTGTCTAGGAATGGCACCCGGCCTAGGAGTTGGGGAATGGAGGACTGAACTGGATGACGCTCTGGCGCTCTGGGCCCCCCCCGCTCCCCGGCCCGCCCACCACTCCAGCGCCCAGTGGGCCTGGGGGCTCCGCAGATGGCACGGCATTGAGGGAGCGCAGCATGTCCTCCAGCACCTCCTTGAAGTTGATGTCGCAGCCCTGATGCACCAAGGCCGCGGGGTCGGCAGGGCGGTCCGCGGCGCCCAGCAGCAGGCCGCTCGGGACAGGAGCGGGGTCACAGGGTGGCGGCGGCGGGAACACGAAGGGCGAGGGCGGCGGGAAGGCCTGGGCGGGCGGGCTGTAGGTGAGGTCCAGGACCTCGCTGGGGCCACAGGGCAGTGCGAGCGGGCACAGGGAGGGCAGGGCAGGCAGTGGCGCAGGGAAGGCCCGGCTGCGCGCGTTCTTGCGCTTGACGTCCGCGTCCATAAGCTGTAGCTCCTGCAGCACACGGCGCACGCAGCCCTCGGGAATCTTGATGCCTGCGCGGGGGGTGGTGCGCGTGGCCGGGGTCGGGTCAGGGTCCAGGGCTCGGGCCTGACCCTCCCCTCCCCGCAGGCACCCGCCCGCACGCTCACCGACTTGCTTCTTCTTGTCCTTCGTCTTGAGGCGCACGATCTGCAGGTAGCTGCTGCTGGTGACATCAGCCATGACAGCGGCGATGCGGCCCCACACGCGCAGCAGGGCCCCGCACAGCATGTAGTGGTGCCGCAGCCGCAGGCCCTGCACGCAGTCCTTACCCTCCTGCATCAGCCGGCAGTGCCGGTTCCTGCGCAGTGGACGCGCGGCTCAGCCAGGCGGCCCTGCCCCCCCCAGTGTGCGCCGCCCCGGGGTCCTTGAACGCCCTAGGCGCACAGCCGGCCGTCTCCGCTGTGGGCACCCCACCCCCACGCCCAGCCCCGGACCTCACCACGCCGTGTGGCTGCAGTGTGTCAGTGAGAAGGCGTAGGTGCTCTCCCAGTACTCCCTGGCCTCCTCCGCCGTCACCTGGGGACACGTGGCCGCGTGAGCCGCCCGACGGTCCGCCCAGGCTTCCCAGTGCAGTGCAGCCACTTGGCCCTGAGCGCCCTAGGCCTGCTCGCTCTGCACCTGGCGGCCAAGTGAGCTGGGCACCGCACTCTCCCCTCCCTCCAGAGACCAGCCCTGGCCCAGCCGCCCCTACCCGGTGGAACTTCCGGCACAGGCTATCGAAGGTCTCCAGCTGGCTCTGGCGGCCCACGTTGGGCTTGTACACGGTGAAGTGCTTGCCGCGGTTCTGCTCCGCCAGCAGGCAGCTTGGCTTGTTGCCGCGAACCTGGGCAGGGCGGTGTGTGAGGCCAGCTGCCGCGCCTCCCCCATCCCCCCCAGCACCGCTGGGCTGGGGCCCTGCCCCTGGGGGCCGCCCACCTTGTAGGAGAGGTAGAAGCCATCATGGGCACCTGTCAGCTCCAGAGACCTGGCATACGCCTCATCCCACTTTAGGCCGCGGTCCACGCTTATCTGCCAGGGCACGTGGAGGTTAGGGGTGGGGCAGGTGGGCAGCAGGGGTGCGAGTGTGAGCTGGGACGGCTTTTGCTCACCTTGTAGAAGACCACCTGCCCATCCTGCGGGTGCCCGGGGGCCAGGAACACCTGCTGGCTCTCCTCATAGATCTCATCGATGCCCGGAGCCAGGTCTGCAGGAGAGGCACACGGCGGTGAGCTGCGTCCACACTGGATGCTGTGTGGCTCCTCCCCACTGGGTCTCAGCACAGCCAGAGGCCCACATGTGACTCAGCAGCTCCAGGTTCCGGGCTCCCAAGTTCCCAGATGCCCCTGAGGAACCTGTGGGGTAGCGTGGCACAGGGCTCCCCAGCAGAGACCACCTGCCCTGCTAGCACCCCTTCTGGTCTGGCAGCCTGGGGTCCACGACCCCCATCTGCTGGGCCCTAACGCCAAGTCTGATAACAGACAATGTGCCCCCGCTTGGCACAGCTGTTGTGGGGACGGTTCAGTAGGGGCCTGGAAACCACACCGACCACCGGTTTGATGAGTGGAGCTCTACCGGACCTCTGCCTCGGCCTGCCTGCGCTTTCACTACCACGACTGCGTTGAAGTCAGAGGCTGCCTAGCCCCCTAAAAGGGAAGTACTGACTCTGGCCTCTTTTCCAGAGGGACTGCCACCCCTTGGTGAGGGCCTGGGGTGTGGGCTTCCTTCCATGGCACCGAGCACCCTGCTGAGGGCTTTATACCTAAATAAAACTTTTTGGTTCTCTGGGGACACCCAAGAGGGAGACCTACGGCACCCCACAGGGACACTCCTGGGCAGCCCACTGTCCCTGGCTGAGTCCCCAGACACCCCAGCCCCCGTCCCTGTCGGGGTGTGGCTTTCCCTGGCACAGGCCTTAGCCTCCCCACCGGCCAGGCGGATACAGCGCTGCCTGCTCTCGGAACCCCTCCTCGCGGACAGCACGGGCGCTCACCCAGGATGCCCATGTCGTATCTGCCCTCCTTCTTGTCCGCCTCAATGAGGTGGTCGAAGGTGTCTGAGAAGTACTGGAACAGTGCGTTCTGCTTATGCACCTCCAGCCCCAGGATGCGGTTCAGGAACTTGGTGATGGAGCAGTCTGGGGGGAGAGTGGGCAGGAAGGGGCCTCAAGCTGTGTCGGGAGCCCTGCCCACTCCGGGGGCTGCACCCAGGAGGTGCGGGGGGACTCACCCTTCTCCACGTCCAGGCAGCCGGACCTGGACTCGCGCCCTCCGATGCCAACAGACAGCAGGCCCTGCTTCATGTCTGCAGGCAGGGAGGGTCTTGCTCAGGATCCCCGCCTGCGGCCCCTCGCGCCACCCCCTGGCGCACCCCCCTGCCACCAGTGTCCCCTTGGTGTGTGGGGGAGAGGTCTTTGGACACAAATCCGGTCACCAATCCCAGCACCCCAAACTGCTCGGGGCCCAGCTGCCCTGCATCCGTGGGAGAATGTCACGTGCCCCCGTGCCCCTGCCTGTGCCCCCAGCTCACCCCGGAAGAAGGCGGAGTCCCCCCCAGGGTAGCCCCTCGGCAGGGGCACCTTGTTCTCCGTCTGGCTCAGGATGGTGGTGAGTATGCAGCTGAGGGCCCGGGCGCCATACTGCATGGACGGGAGAGGCTCAGGAGGGGCGGCTCCGGCCCCGGGCCCCCTCCTCTCCCAGCCCCGGGCCCGCCCTCTACCTTGTTCTCAAAGTTGTACTTGCTCAGGTCGCGGGACTCGGTGGCACGGCGGTCCCCATGGGTCAGAGCCCCCTGCCCAGGACGGAGGCCCGTCACACACTCTGTGCGCCTCCCGGCATTCCGCCCCCATTCCTCTCCCAGAAGCCTCCCCAGGGCAGCCCCCCGGCTCGCCTGCTCACCAGGCTTTCCAGCCGCTTGGCGACAATGGAGGCGAACCTGCGCTCGCCAGCCAGCTCTGAGATGAGGAAGACGTACTCGGGCGCCGAGACCTGGTTGGACCGGTGCGTCCGGCCTGGAGACAGAGGTGGCTCTCAGGGACGGCGGCAGGGCTGTGTCTGTCCCCCACCCCCAGCACGTCTGGAGGTGGGACTCACCGAACTGCTGGATGGCACGGTCTGCGCTCCAGGGCAGCTCCAGAGTCATGTGGACGCGCCGCCGCTGGTTCTGGACCCGACGGTCCGCTTGGAGGGAGACCCCGGAGCTGGAGGCCTCGGAAATGATGGCCACGAGCTGGGGAGGCCAGGACGGGTCGGTTGGCAGGCTGGCCGCCGCCGGCCCCTTGCCCCTCTGAACCCCTCCCTGCCCTGGTCACTGGGGTGTGACTCTGGTGGCCCACAGTGGGCTTAGCCTTTAGGCTCTAAGTTTCCAGGTGGGCTGGCAGGTGCCGGCAGAGGGTGGGGCCACTCAACCAGGAGAGCACCCCCACACACTCATGTGGCATTCACACACCTGCACCCACGGGTACCCACGGACAGGTGTGTACACAACCCACCGACCCCACTAGGGGCTGCGGTGGCACCTACCCTGGCGCCAGGGCTGGCATACCTTACCGGCCTGTGTGCACCTGCATGTGGGGGCTACCCAAGGCACAGCCCACAAACCCCTTCTCCTCCCCTCCCCGCCTGGCCAGGGGTCCCCCACCTCTGCACTCAGCCTGCCCAGCCCCATGGGCCCCACTTCTCCCCATACACCATGCCTGCCCCACGGCCCCCACCCCCTCAGGTCCCCCCACCTGCACCCCACTTTCTTCCCATGCCCCACCCCCTCCGCACACCCCCCACCCCCACCACACCTTCTCCCCGCTCATGAACCGCTCCTTCTCCCGGAGGTTCACGTGGTCGATGGAGAGGCCCTGCTCTGCCCGAGACTCAAAGGCCACTGTCCCGTCAGGCCTGGATACCACGCGGCCCTTCCTGCCGGTCATCTGTGCAGGTCAAGGGGACAGGCTGGTAGCCAGTATGGCCGCTCAGAGTGCATCCCCGTTTCCCCATGTGACCCCAGGGCTCCTGGGTGGGGGGCCCAGGGCTGTCCACAGGGCAAGCAGCAGAGATACTCAGGGCTCCCAAGTCCCTTACTGTAAACCCACTGCTTGGGACAAACACAGGATCTCAGGAGGCACCAGATGGCCACCCAGGGAATAGGCGTGAGGGTGGGAGGAGGATGGGGACATGCCTGGGACCCCAGGGCACACAGAGTACGCGGGCAAGGTGGGTATGCAGCTGGGCCAGAGGGCAGCGGCTAAGGGAGGAGGACCCGCCAGCAAGCCGGCCTCCCCCTCGCGGTGCTGGGCAGGACTGGGGGTGCCCCAGGAGGCGGCAGGGCGCGTGTCTGCCGGGCCCCTTGGCGCTCACCTCGGCCACGCACTCAGGGCCCCCGAGCTGGTCGATGAGCTCATCCAGGGTGTTGACGGGCAGCTCCCGGCCCAGCATCCGAACCTTGGTCAGCAGGTCCTGCTTCAGCCGCTCAACACGTTCCAGGACGCCAGGGCCATTCAGGTCCCGCTGCGCGGGGCACAGGGAGCCTGCAGGGCCAGAGGGTCAGGGGACACTGTCCGGGCCACCTGCCACAGCCCCACGTGCGCTGGCCCTCACCCTGGGCCCTCCGGGACCAGGAGGTCTGGGGAGCTGGGCTTGGGCACACCCTCCCTCACCCTAGACGGCTCTGCCCGCCCACGCAGCCCCGACCTCCCCTCCCAGCCAGCCCGTCTGCCCTGGCGGTAGAGCAGGGAATCGCCGGGCCACAGGCCTCACCACGGTCGTCGGTGGGGAGCCCCAGGGCACCCACGATGACCACGTCGTCATCCAGGGACTCGGGGGAGGAGTGGAAGTCGCTGTCCAGGCCGGCGTCCGACTCGGTGCTGCTGTCATCACTGATGCGGATCACGCCCGCTGCCTCGCACATCGGCCTGGCCGCCTTGGCCCCGCGACCCCGAGGCCGCCCTGCGCGGGGGAGCCGGGCGTCACCACGGCACGGCCCTGCTCCTCCGTCCTGCAGCCCCAGCTTGTGGCGACTCCAGAAGCAGGGAGCGGGGGCGGCCTGGGGCCAGGCCCGGGTGCCGGGATGCCGCGCCTGGATTTGGGCTGGCCTGGGCGCTGTGGCTGGCCGGGGCGCAGTGTAAAGGAGCGGTGTGTGTCTGACTTCCCGCCGAGGTGGGGTGGCCCTGGTGCCCCTGGGAAGGCTGCATGTCCAGTCTCTCAAGGCCCCGCAGGGACAGCCGCCCAGAGGCCTGCGAAGCACTGCTGCCGACCAGGACGCCCGGAAGGCTGGTCCCAGACGGGGGGGCGGCACTGGGCCCCTAGGGTCTCGACCCCAGACCTGGCTGTGTGACCTCAGGGAGCGGGGCTTCTCTCCTGGGGACCAGAGCTGGGTGGGCTCTGCGCCTGATGTGCCCCGGTGTCTTCTCACCTCCCCAGGTCCCTTCTGTGGGTGGAGCCTGGGATGAGGGAAAGGGGGGCCCCGGCCTCTAGGGCTGCCCTGGAGGTGCGGGGATCAGGGGTCAGGTCTCTTTCGGGACGTCCCATGGGGCCAGCAGGAGCAGCAGAGGGCACAGCTCAGAGGTGACCAGCGAGGACGGGAGGGAGGCCCGGGAGGGCAGGACTTACGTTTCCTCTTGCCGCCCGCACCTCTCTCCCGCTTCCTCTTGGTTGAAGGAAAGTGCTTCTGAATTAGTGACAGAAAGACGCCCCTGAAAGTGACAACAGAGTTTCCCCTCACTATCAAGTGGCCTGTGCTGTCTGGCTGGGAGACCTGCTGTAGAACCAGTCCTGTGCGTGGCTTTGCCCTGGAGAAGAGGATCCCCAACACGGGGGTCCTGAGGGCAGGCCTGAGTCAGGGGTCTCACTTGAGGCGCTCAGAGGCGGGCGGGAGCTGTGAGGACACTGGGGCAGGGGGGCTGCATGGGGCTCCTGCCACCACCAGGCCCGTGGATCTGCTGCTCGGGCCGACCACCTCTGCAGGATACAGGTGGGAGGGTGGGGGCTTCCTAGAGAAGGTGTTGAGCCGCACGGGGGGACCCTCGCTTTGGGCCGGGGGCTTTGGGGATCTGGAAGGCCAGTCCCCAAGATCCACACAGTCCCTGAGACACAATGATGACCCCATCAGGGCAGGTGCCCGGAAGCCTTGCTCTAAGTCCCAGGACCCTGGGCCAGCCCCCTCGGAGCCCAGGGGCACCAGGCTCAATCTTCCTGGCCTTGAGGCTGGACCTGGGCCTGAGGAGTCTGAGGGCGGCGGCTGCCTCGAGGCAGACATGCGCATCCATCCACCCTCCCACGGCCAGGGCGCCACTCACTCAGCAGCCGAGACGAAGCAGTCGAGCTGCCCATCCTTCTCGTCCAGCACCTCCCGGGTGCGCGCCTCGCCCGTGGACTGCAGTCCGATGACCACGCACTGCGGGGGTTGCGGGTGAGGCAAGGCAGGAAGTGTGGGCTCCAGAGGGGCCCACGGGGATGCTCAGGGCCCTGAGTGCCGCCCTGGCTGCCGGGAGTCAGCTTGTTTCCCCTGGGCCCCCAGTGTGGCCACATCCACCCGCAACACACCCCACAGCCACCAGCGCCTCAGCCCTGCTGTCACCGCCGGCTCTCCTCTGCCCAGGGCTCTGTCCCGTTCCTTCTGGAGACAAGCCGGCCCAGCCACGGGGGCCCACAGCTGCCTCAGCATGACTATTCCCACACCCTGTCCTCTGCACGGGCCAGCCACATGCCCTTGAGCAGTCATGGGACGCAGGGGTCCTGGCGCACCCAGGAGGCCCCGAGCCCCACTGGCCCCACTGGCCACCGCCCCCAGCAGCTCACCTTGTCCTGGGCCAGCTCCTCCCGGGCCAGCTCCACCAGCCGGCGCACCTTGGCAGCCACACACAGATACTTGAAGAAGCGCTGGTGTGCCGACCAGAACTGGCCCCACAGGGCCTTCCGCGACTCCAGACCGACCCAGTCGGCCGCCTGCTGGAACACGCCCAGGGCCTCGGCCCACTGCAACGACACAATGAGCTGAGCTCGCGGCTGCCTGCGCCCCGGGCCCGTCAGCCCCCAGCCTGCTGGGACCTGGGGGTGAGGGGATCGTAAACACAGCCGTGACACAGGGTCCCAGCCTGTGCCTGGATCCCAGAAACAGTGAAAATCCAAAAGGTGGTGGTGCCTACAAGGCCCGGGTGATGATGGCAGGCCCATACAGCACAGGCACCTGGACGGAGCGTTCAGAGAGGGACTCCGTGGAGGCGGCCTCCTGCCGGCAGGCACCTGACTCTTGGTGCTCTAGACCAGGGCTCTCCCGGGGAAGGTCCTGCCCCACTGACACTGGGCGGTGTCCAGGGACATCTGTGACCGTTACAATGGGGCAGCCCCTGGCATGAGGGGCAGGGCCGGGGACGCCGCTCAGCCTCATGGTGTGCAGCAGGGCCCACATCAGCAGCGATGGGGAGACCCCATCTGGTCTAAGCGAGGAGAACCATCCACCCCGTGGGCAGGGCTGGGGCTCATCCCTAGCGGGCGGGTCTGACAGAGAGGACCTGCCCACATGTGGGTACAGGGCGAAGACGATGAGGGCCAAGCCACAGGGCAGAGACGCGGGCTCTGCAGACGGGCCACGCACTCTGGGTCACGCACGACCTGGGGGCAAAGTGCTGGTGAGACTGAGGGGGGGGAGGCAGGCCCAGTCCTGTATCTGTTGTTGCAGAGATGAATTAAAATGCTGGGCTCCAGCCCAGGACCCCAGCAGCTGGGCCAGTGGCCTCCTCCTTCCTTCAACCTGACAAGTCCCATGGCATCCTCAGGA
Organism: Phataginus tricuspis; assembly: GCA_029783875.1. Classification (NCBI taxonomy): domain Eukaryota; kingdom Metazoa; phylum Chordata; class Mammalia; order Pholidota; family Manidae; genus Phataginus; species Phataginus tricuspis. Next base: position 3,764,098 of record JAQQAC010023519.1, read on the forward strand.
CAGGTGTTGAAGGAGACTGAAGGCGGCAGGGGCGTGACCGATGGGAAATGCGGTGTGTCCACAGTCAGAGACCCCGGGTCACCCACTCACCAGCAGAGCTGCGTGGTTGTAGACGCACTCGAAGGCAGGGGCCAGAGGGATCTCCTCGACGCGGAAGGTGACGCCAGAGAAGCTGAGCTGGCGTGCGATGTACATGCCGCTGACCTTCATGTCCATGGCCACGATCTCCATGGCGCCCACACCCCTGCGGTGGAGACAAGGCCATCTAAGCACTGCTGGGGTCCCACTGAGCCATGGCTGGCAGGTGTCAGGGGGCTGACGCCCGGAGCTGAGCCCCGCCCAGGTGCAGGGTGAGGAGCGAGCAGTGCAAAGGCCCTGAGCCCTCATCCGCCTGGGCCGAGGAGGGGCCGAGCAATTCAGGAAAGCAGGGAAAGGATGGGCCGCCTTTTACAATCCCTCTGGTGGAGGGCGGGGTGGGGGGCAGGTGCACCCCACATGCTCACGTCGCAGGCAGGGGAAGATGCTCACCTCTTTTCGATGGCGTGCAGGAACTCCTCGAAGGTGCGGAAGGGCGTGCCCTCGCCCCAGATGCCCAGGCGGCTCATGTATATCATGTTCCGGGGCTCGGAGGCGCCTGGCAGTTGGAGAATTGCCATCAGCTCCCCCAACCCAGACATCAAGGCCGCTGGACACAGCCCCAGAAATGACCTGAGGCAGGTCCTGGGCCTGTGGCTCTCAGTAAAGTGCTCACAGCCAGGGCGCTGAGGGGCTAAAGCCGTTTGGCAGAGGCAAGGCCCCACATCTGGGCTAGGCTGCTAGGTACCCCCAGCCCAAGAAGCAGGCGCAAACGGGCAAGGCACTGACGGTGCACGGAGGCCCCACAGCCGTGGCTGGCAGGGCGGATGTTGCCACCGGGATGCATGCGGTCAGGCACCCCACGCCCGCCGCCCCCAGGCCCTCACCAGTGGCGCTGGCATACACCACCCTGGCCAGGGGCAGCTTGCTCTGCAGGTCCAGCACGGCCCTGCCCATCTTGGTGGAGCTGGCATTCTTGGCTTTGTGGCACTCGTCAAACACGATCTGGTGTGGTGGGGTTAAGGACTGTTCTGGAAAGCAGGTCCCCCCAGCTCGTCCCACGACCCAGGTCCCCCTTCCTGGTCGGGGGGAGCCTGACACGGCACCTGGAGTGGGCTATCTGGCCGCAGAGTGTTTGAGGCTACCAGGGCCAGTGGAACTGCCTCGAGGGCCCCCACCACTGCTGACGGTATGGGGTGTGTAGCGAGGCCCTTCAACACGGCGCTGACAAAGACACGCACGCCTGTGAGGAGGGAGAGGGGGTCTCCCAGTAAGCAGGGTGGGCTGTGACCGGTCCCCTCAGGGAGCTGGGCGAAGGACCTGGGCCTCCCCTGTGATACTTCTCACAGGTTTGTTTACGTCTAGGAGGCCCGTTGTACAAACAATACTGAAGAAATAAACGAGAAGGTGCAGAAAGTTAATGTTTTAAAGGGGCAAAAGCAACTCAAAGGCAAACATGCTTCTCATGAAGCTCCTTAAAAATGGAGCACATCCATGCCTATGTGTGCACACAGACACACGATGCGCGCACAAAAAAGGCCTGCAGACACCGAGTCTGGTGCTCAGTGCCCAGTCCCTCGGGGTAGGATGTTAATGCTTTTTTTAACATGCTGTCATCTGCCTCAGGTTGTGAGATGCCCCCAGGGGCTGTGGGTTTCTCCTCATGGCAAATGGGTGTTGTCCTGTACTGAAGCCAGCGGCGAACTGAACAGCAGCCCCCTAAACTTGCCCAGGGGAACTGAAGGCACACGCAGGCCAGGCCCCTCTTATCTGTGACTGAGACCAGAAGCAGGGCTCTCCTGGAGAGGGCCTGGTGTGCTCTGGCCCTTATCCCCGCTTGTGAGAACAGTGTGAGAGACAGTGATAAAGGGGAGATGGCACCCTGTAATACAAGGACTAAAAACGACCAGAATGCCCTGGAGACAGGGAAGTGGCAGCGGGGAGGACCTAGGTGGGGCGAGGGTGGCACTAGGGGGGGCTTGCTAGTCCTACTGGGGTGCCCTAGCACCAACCAGGGAGGCGGCTATGCGCACCAAGGGCGGGTTCCCATGATGTCCGAATCCCAGAGCCCTCTAGACGAACCAGGGCAGACACCCCAGAAGCTGCTGATCCCAAAACTGGTGTCGGCTGGTGTGTTACCCCAGGAAGGACCCGCTCTTGCTCTAAGTGTGTTAGTAAGCAAGTGAAAGGAGAGCTGTCCTGCTCTGGCTTATGCTTTCCTAGACTTGGCTTTTCTACAGCTTCGTAGAATCAGAAGACAAAGTTACTTATATTTTCGGAGAGGAGGCAAAGGTAGAAACGTCTGCGGTCCTGGGGCTTTTTCCCAGGCGCCTCCCTGCCCCTACCTTGGCCGCACCAGCTGGTGGGCAGAGAGGATGCGCTCGGCGCCCCGCACCTCCGCCAGCTGGGCCCTCCCGCCCTGGGCCCCACCCCGCTCCCCGCCGTGTCACAGCCATCCCACCCCAGCCTGTACTGGAGTCGCAGCTCGCTGGAGCCGCAACTGCTCGGAGGAGGGCAGGTAACAGTCGCCCCTGCCTGCAGCCTCCTCACCCGCCAATCCTCCAGCGGGAGGTCCGCCATGGCTGCTCCCGCCCCGCCGAGGCGCCTCCCCTCTGCCCCGCCCCTCACCCCCTCCGCCTCCCCTGCTCAGCCCCGCGGCCAGGATACCACGCCACTGAAAGCCTCCCCGCACCACTCCAGGATCTGCCGGATCCGTGTGCGGTGCTGCCCGCCCGCCTGGCTCTCCCCGATCAGAGCAGAGTAGGTGGCGAAGAGCACGCCCTCTGAGGTAGTGTTGTCGCCATACTTGATCTGGGGGAGAAGAGGGGAGACGTGGGGGCGCAGCCCGCAGGGCCCGAGACCCTCCCGCGGGGCGGGCGCCCCACCCACCTTGCTCAGGGCGTGCACGGCGATGCCCTGAGCGTCGATGTCCCGCAGGTCTCGCTCCGCGTCGTACTTGAGGTCGTTGGAGACACTGAACCTGGAGGCACAGGCGTGGGCGTCGGGGACCCCTCTCCGCCGGCCGCCACCCCGACCCCCCGCGTGGGCTGGGCGCTCACCACAGGGACTTCTTCCGGCCCCGCAGGTGGTTCTCCAGGATGATGCCCGCCACCGTGCGCCCCTTGCCCACGCCTGCGCCGTCGCCGATGAGGAAGCCGGCCCGCTGCCCGCTGGGAAGCAGGACCTCGTGTTGCTGTGGGGTCGGGGGACGTGGTCAGGGCCTGGCGGATCCCCCACGCCGCGCAGCCCGGGTGAGAGGCGTGGGTTACCTGGCAGGCATAGGTGATGGCCTCCAGCTGCAGGGCCGACAGGGTGTCACTGTCCACGGTGGGCAGGGCGAGGCTGTAGGTGATGTCCGGCGGCGGGACGCTGGACAGTGTGCTGGTCTCCACCACGCGGTCTGGGTGCTGCTTGCCAATCTTGGCTGGAGGGGCGTGACCAGGACAGGTCAGGGCGTGGCTGGGGGGTCTTGGTGGGCCGCAGGCAGGCAGGGTGCGCAGGGGGACGCTCTCGGGAGGGTGTGGGGGTCGGGGTCAGGGCCGCCACCCTTGCGGTGGAGGACGGCGGGCAGTCGCACCACCTCGGGCTTCTCGGGAAGGGTGTGTGACCGGGATGGACGCACAGGCCGGTGGGTGCCGGCAGGGGCTCCTCCCCTGGGGGGCGGGGCAGCGGCACACTCACACTTGGATGGCACGTAGTCCGCGTAGGTCTCCGCGTGGCCCAGCTCCTCCGCCTCGTCCTCCTCTGCCTCGTCCTCCTCCTCGGGCTGACTCTGGGCCTGACGGCGGCACCATCGGGGCACAGTCTTGACCCGCCCAGCCCGTCCCGCCTCCCTGGGGCAGGGGGCTGTTCCGCCCGCCGGCACAGTGACCCCCAGGAGGGGAGAGTCTCCCCCCACCCCCTGCCCGTGCGACACCTTCGGGGCCTCAGGTTCCCCGCCTGTAAAACGGGCAGACTGCTTCTGGGCAGGTGCCGGAGTGCGAGTGGCCCCGTCCTCCCCAGGAAGAGGAGGCACCCACTGCTGGGGAAGCACCCACTCACCTGGTAGCTGACGAGAAGAGGGGTGCTGGAGAGGGAGGACACAGGGTCCTCGAGACCTGAAAATGGGCCACTGGGCAGGAACAGCTGGAGGGGTGGAGGAGGGAAGGGTGAACATGAGCCCAGAGGCCAGAGAGAGGGAGCAGGTGCCTGCGTGGGCCCTGGCCCAGCCGCCCTCCTGCCGTCTGCCTGGCTCGTTTTGCTGAACAGCAGGCCCCTGCCCTTCAAGGTCTGGGCCAAGGACCGGCCTCTGCGGGGCCTGTTGGCAGAGACCCACTGTGTGCCAGTCTCATTCACCCGCGGGTGGGTCTTAGGCTGGGCAGGCGGGGACCGGTGCCCGGCACACTCAGCTCTCACCGCTGGGACCCGGACCTGGTGTGGTAGCCACACCCCAACTCCCTGGCTGGCTTCACTTCCTGGGGCCCAATTCAGCCCCCAGGGTGGCGGCTCCTCTGGGGTGAACTGGCTGGAGCCCCATCTTGTGGACTATGTGGGCAGGGACGCGTCCCCCTGGAGAGATCAGCCGCCCGAGGGTCTCACTCAGGCGGACTGAGCTGGGGCGGTCAGAGCTCCAGAGCCCGAGGACGGGCCAGCACAGGACCTGGTCCTCCCCCGCCCACCCCAGGGAGTGTCCGCTCAGCCTGGCTGTGGTGACCACTCCGCCCCCAGGCACACAGTGAGGACGGGGCCAGGTCCCTGCCAGGTCTGCAACTCCAGTGCCACTCTTGGAAAAGTAAAGTCTGTGACAGGAACAACCTAAAAGCCGCAGGGAAACCCCTCCCACACCCTGTCCCCACGTGGACGCCCGGACCCAAGGCCAGCACGGACTCCCGGGCAAGTGCATCTTTCGGGCCTCAGGGCGGCACGAGTCCCCTGGGGATTTGGTCAGTGGTTATAGACTCTTTTCAGGACTTCTGCTGTTTCCAAAGGCTAAGAACACGGCCAAAGGTTTTTTAAAAGAAAATAAAACGGAAGTGATGTACAGGGAGGTCAGAAACCTATACTCGATCCCCACTCCCTTTTTTCTTCAATTAACAAAAACGAACAGCCATGGACCCCGGTTCCAGGAAGGCTGGGTCAAGGTTCCTGGCGGGCAGGTGGGCAGCAGGGTGCGGGCTTAGAATCCAGCTGCCCTCTCACTGTCCCAGGCAGGCGCCCGGCTCACAGGCTCCAGTGAGGAGTGGGGCACCGGCGGCCAGGAGCCCTGGCTAGGCGTAGGCGAGGGCGCTGCGGAGGCAAGGCGGCTGGGCAGGCGTGTGCTGCCTGCAGGGCCCTCAGCTGTCGGGTGGAGGGGGCCGTCTCCGGCACACGGGGCCCCCAGCCACGTTTCCGACCCTGGTCTCTCAGAGCCTTGAATAGCATTCTGGACCCCAAAGGCTAGGAGCTTCCCTCCCAGCAGAAAGGCCCAGATGGGGTGCCAGGCACTGCCTCCCATGCAGGATGTCCCGCTGCCCAGTCCTGGGAACACGCTTGCTTCTGGGCCTGGCACACCTGAGACCCTGCTTACCTGGGATGCCCCAGGCTGGCCTCACCGCAACCCCAGCCCTGCCACCTCCTGCATGAGGAGCTTCAGGGGCCAACCCAGGCCTTTGCTCCTGCAAGAAGCTGACTAGGAGCTGCCTGCTGCCCTGAGAGGCAGGTCAGCTCGCTGACCAGCCCTGGGACCTGACGCCGCCTGTCAGCCTCATGCCCTGCGCTCCCACGTGGTGGGCACACGGCCCTGTGCTGACCCAGGAGCCCCTCAGGGCAGTTCCCCACAGGCCTTCACACCTGCTACTTCTTCCTCCAGCACTCAGCCAGACTCCTCCTCTCCACAGGAACCCGCCCTGCCACGTGTCTCTGTCCCAAGCCACGTTTCCCTGGGTCGGGGTCCCCACCGTGGTCTGTGGACATTTGGGCCCGGGTCATTCTGTGGGGGGGGCTGTCCTGGGCCCCCTGCCCCCTTGATGCCAGGAGCTCCCCACGAAGGCCTCCAGACACCGCCAGTGTCCCAAGGGCGGGACCACCAGATGAGAACAGTATCGGAAGCCCTTACAGCTCCTTTCTTGGCGAAGGCGCCTGCTGAGGACGTGGTAGCGATGGAGCCCCCGGAAGCAGCCAGGGGAGGGTGGTCAGGACGGGACTTCTCACAGAGTGCCCCCACCCAGCCCCTGCCCTTTCTGGGCCCCAGAGGAGAGGTGAGAACCCCAGCTCACGACCTCATCAGCGTCTGTGAGCAGCCGGGGTCGGGGCCGTGGGGCACACTGACCTTGTCGTGGGCGGAGGGACCGGTGCTCACGTCCCAGATGGTGGGCACCTGGCTGAGGCTGTCAGCGTGCGGGAAGTCGGGCGTGTCTGCGATGTCTGAGAGGGAGTCCACGGAGGAGGAGAAGATGGAGGCATTGGACAGGTCATCGAGGTACGGAGCGTCCTGGAAGGCAGGCTGGGTGAGGGGCAGCGGGCGCCTGCCCTGCTTGGACAGGTGCGCAGTGGGCCCCAGCCGTGAAGAGAGCGACCCGCACCCCACGTGGACAGACCCTGACCACATGGTACGCGGTGAGGCACACACACAGAAGGCCACACAGGCTGACCCCATTTCTGTGACACATGCACAGCAGGCAAAGCCACGGACAGAACGCCGGCCCATGGGTGCCAGGGGCTGGGGAGGGGGTGGGGGGACTGCTCCGGGGGACGGGCGGCTTTAGGGCAATGGAGCGTTCTGGATCTGGCAGTGGTGCTGGGTGCGGACGGAGCTCTCTGAAACGCTGAGCCACATAAGGTAAGAGCTGCGCAGTGAATCTCATACACCGCGCGGCCTTAACAGAACAAAAGAAGGAAGCAGAGGTATGGGAAGGCAGGCCTCACTCAGGTGACACCAAGAGCAGGTGACAGTTGCCCTGGGTTTTCCCCGGCCCCTCCCCAGGACAGGGGTCAGGACTCAGGGCCCCGCGCCTCTGCTGCAGAGGTCACAGCTTGTGAGCATGCATTTAAAGGAAATCGGTGTCAGCACTGGGTTCCCGTGCTGCCTGCCCTCCCCGGCTGAGCACCTGATGGGTGGGGGGCACTTATTTTGCAGGCAGGGACCCTGAAAGCCCTGGGGCTGGGAGGGTGCAGGCCCAGAGCAGGGGCGCGAAGCAGCCCCAAGCCAACCCATCGGGGAGAGGGGCCTGGTATGCCGACATCTGACCCTTGCGCCTTTCAGGCCAGTCAGTGGGAGTGTGTCCTAAGCAAGGGGTGCCAGTGGCTTGGCTGAAGCCACGCCGGGGACCTGGGAAAGCTACCAAGGGGGCCCAGACCCCGGGTACCTTTTACCGACTCGCCTGTCCAGGCCTCGAGGGCAGACCCAGGCAGCTGGTGTGCGGGGTGTGTCCTACTGACCAGCGGGGGAGGGGAGGGGGCGGGGGTCTTGGGACAGGGCCTCAGATCCAAGGATGTAGGGGAGGAAGAGAACCTAGGTGGAGCCCACCACGACATGCCGACTTGGGCCTGAAGGCCACAGCAGATCGGCTCCTCGGGGGTCTGGGCAGCTTCCCTGTCGGCCCCCCAAGTCACCGAGCCCCAGTCTCAGCTGCACCCAGGCCCGCCCGAGTCCCCTATGAGGGCCACGTTTCTGGGGCCCCCTGGTCCATCAGGGAGTCAGACCCCTATTACTTGGGGACCCCCAGGTGACACCATGCAGCCTGCATGTGGGGTGCACGGCCCAAGATAAGGAAGGCTCAGGCTGTCATACCCTATGGGAGGGGAGGCCGTCCACCCAGTGGCCTCCCCAGGGACTGCTGGACGCAGGAGCCCCTGTCTGCACACTTGTGGATGGGGCCGGTCCTGGTGCCAGCCGGGGTCAGCTGGTGTAGGCTGGGGGCCCTGACCGATGCCCTCCACCTGCCCCAGGGTGCCCTGGCCACCAATGCGCAGGGCAGAGGCAGGACCTCACACTCCTTGGGGCCCTCGTGTGACAGCCAAGGGACTCAACAGCCCAGAGCAGCCGTGGGGAAACTGAGGTGCCCGGGGGTGGGGGGGGAACATCTGGCCCTGCTGACGAGGCACCAGGTCCTCCTCTGGACCCTGCTCCATCCCCAGCAGCTGGGCTCAGGGGCCCAGGCTGAGTGTGGTGAAAGATGCCAGAGAAGGCTGGGCCACACAAGCTAGCCGCCTGACCCTGTGAAGCAAGGGGGCAGAGGCCCCGTGGGCTGGCCGGGGTGGGTGCGGCTTCGTGTGTGAAAATCTCTGTGGGACCACATCGGACTGTGTGGCCTTCCCAGTGGGCACAGCCCGAACAAACCTGGTCAGTGACAGGAGCCCCCAGGGCCAGCAAGTCGGTGGGGCAGGGGGGACCTGCTGGCAAAGGCGGTGCTGGGGGACCCCACACTGTGTGGGCAGCACGGAGACCCCTTCCTGAGGGGCAGCGAGGCCAGGGACTCGGGGCCAGCGGCCATCAGGGAGGCCCCGAGGCGGCAGGCAAGCAGGCCTGCCCCCCAGTGCGGCCATGAGAAGAGCGCCAGAAAACCCCAATGGGCCGTCCTGCAGGACGCCTGGCCACCCGGGTCACCCACCCAAGGGACACCGCAGCCGCCCCGAGGGGCCGGAGTAACGTGCAGGCTTCTGTCGGTGAGACCACTTCAGTGCTGACACAGCGGCCCCTGAGCCTAAGGCGTCACAGCCCAGGGACAGGCGTGGGCACTCGGGGTCTCTGATCTAGTCTCCCTGCTGCTCAGTGAGTCACAAGCCGTTCTAAAATAAAGTTTACCTAGAAGCAGGCCCCCTCTCCCTGCCCGTGGACAGCCCATGGGCAGCCGACATTCCACGGTGACGGGGCTCCACGCAGGTCATTGGGGTCCCCCCCTCCAGGAGGGAAGGGCAGGGAAAGAGGGGCGCGCGGGACCCCTCCCTGGTGGGCTGGGACCCGATTCCTGGCAGCGGCCAGCAGACCCCCAGGGCGACCCGAGCCACAGCCGCCTTCCCAGGCCCCCACCCTCTCCTGCTGCTGCAGCCCCCGAGTGGGTTGGGGGCCAGCCGGTCAGCCGGGAGTTCCGGGGACCAGGGTCGCCTGCTGTGCTGACTGCCTCTCAACATTCTGGGAACCCTGGACCAAGGGAGCTGCTGGCGGGACCTGGCGGAGCTGCCCAAGCCATGCCCCACGGCCCCCACCCAGGACCTGGCTCCGGTGGCACCCCAGAGACGCCTGCCAACCCCCACCCCAGGGGGCAGGGCATGCTCCTAACCCGTCTCACACCGCACCCCACCCTGCTCTCAGAGCACTCTGGGGACCTGTCCCAGTTCACGGAGCCCGACTGACTCTCCAGGTGGGGAAGGCTCCCAGCTGTGGGGCCCCAGCCACCCCAGAGAGGACTCAGCGGCCAGGGCAGCAGGCAGCCTCGCCCGCCCGCCCGCCGACGGCACTTTCGCTTTGAGGGCGCCCTCCCTGCTGTCCCCAGCGCCCCAGTCCCCTATCCCGCGGGCGCAGACAGTTCCTGCGGGGCAGGCGGGGGAGGGGACAGGGCCTCCAGGAGCCGGGGCGGAGGTCCCCGCAGGCGGCCCCCCCCCCCCCCCCCCCCCCGCCGCCCTGGCTCCGGAGCGAGCGGCACGCGGCGGGAGGGTTACCTTGCTGAGAGCTGCACATGGCAGCCAGAAGCGCAGCTGGGACATGGCGCTGCCGCCAAGTCCCCTGGAAGGCCGCCGGAGCGGCTCCCTCATGACCACGGCGGGCGGCCGTGCGGGCGCGCTCAGCCCCGCTGCATTTGCATGTCGGTTTAGTCACTGCCGGCGCCTACTTCCCCTAAGGCCGGCTGACTTTCAGGAAATGATGCCTGCCTGGTAAGTCAGGGCGATTACTGGCAGAGCGTGGAGAATTACTGGACGGGGCGTAATCTAGCCACACACGGCTATCAACGCCTGCCCGCCAGGTCGCACCCTGCCATGCTGGCTCCCCGACCCAGGGTCCAGGAGGCATGCCAAGGGGCAGGGACCCTGCCAGCCCTCGCCTCAGTTTCCCCAGATGGCTGGCGCACTGGGATCTGTCCCATCCGGCCTCCTGGGCGGTTGGGCCTGGCAGGACTACAGCCCCCCAGGCCACACGGAGAAGACAGGCCGGCCGCCCCATCGTGCCCCCCTCCACACTGCCAGGCCTGGCCTGGAGCTCCTCGCCAGCCTCCCAAAGCCTTGCCCGGGGCCTCTGGGCTCACCGGAGGGCCTCTGCCGTGCCACGCCCCCCGCCCCTGGGAGCGCTCCCTCTGGGACCCGGGTCTCACCCTGCTGGAGCCTTGCCACAGGGTCCAGCCCTCCCTGAAACCCATTCCCTCCCATCCGTGCCCGCCCCTGCGCCCCTCAGCCCAGTGTAGAGGATGGGACGCAGACAGGAGCATGTTGCCACCCTGTCGATAGGAAATGATCGGTTTTTTTTCCAGAAAACCCACTTTACAGGGAAGTTCTGGGACTGGGCTGCTGTCACTCAGCCACGAGCAGGGAGCTGGCCCAATGAGCCTCCCCCCACACCTGCTCAGCAGGCCTCTGGCAGCGGGCGGGGGGGACCCTGGGCCCTGCGCCGGGTCAAAGAGAGTGAGAGGTTCCAGGGTCCATTGCAGCAGAGAGATGTGCACCCAGCCGTGGATTCAGCCCTGACCCCTGGGCTCTGTCCACGCCTGAACACAGCTGGCGGAACCTTTCGGGCCCCCAGGCCGGCTGACCCTCCACCCAGTGGCCTGCCCAGGCGCAGAGAGGCACAGCCCAGCAGGTCACCAGGGACCCCTTGGTCTGTTCCGGCTCCTCACCTCCTTCCCCTCCTGCCTCGGCCCGTCTCCACGCACGCTGGAGGGCTCAGGCACCTGCTGGCCAGGCCCTCATGGCACACCTGTGCCACAGACGGCCTGTCCATCCCCGGGTGACAGCGAAGGACCCCGAAGGTGAGGGTGTTCCTGTTGAGGGTTGGGTCATGTCCTCAAAATGACATGCTCGAGTCTTGGCCCCCACACCCGCGAAGGAGACCTTAGCTGGAAATAGTCCCTGCATGGGTAATTTGTTCAGGTGAGGGCACAATGGAGGTGGCCCCAATCCAGCACCCGGTGTCCTTCCAAGAGGGAGATTTGCACACAGACGCACAGAGGAGGCCACATAAAGATGGAGGCAGAGAACTGGCTGATGTGGCACAAGCCTGGGGGCACCTGAGGCCCCAAGAGGCTGGAGAGGCCAGAAGGACCCTTCACTGGAGCCTCCAGATGGGGCTCGGCTCTGCCCCACCTGCGTCTTGAACCTCTGGCTCCTGAACCCTGAAGGCATAACTGGTTTTAAAGCACTGGGTTTGTGGTGCACAGCTGGGGCAGCCCTCCAGAAAGCTCTGCTGCCGGCCCATCACTGCGGGGCCAGCGGCTCAGCCAGCACGCTGCCCCTGGCCACGTTCTGGCACCACAGTCAGGAGGGGTCTGCTCCTGGGGCCGGACGCGGACCCAGGGCTCTCCGCAGGGTCCCTCGCCGAGAACGTCGGTGGGGCGGTCACTGTCTCTCCGCCCCTCCCTGCCCTCTCTCGCCTCCTTCTTCCTGGTTCTCGATGCTCCCACGTCTGTGCAGAGACCCTCTGCAGACGGAGACCCTCTGGAGATGCCCACTCCTGCTCCCGCTGGGCTGTGGCCCTCAGCACAGACCCCGGGGCGGGGCCGGGGGCTTCCTCACTGGGACCCAGATGAACCAATGGGCTTCCTGGGGAGGAGCCTTCCTGCTGGCTCTCTGCCAACACAGTAACGGATGGGAACCCGTGGGCGGGGGCGGGCTAAGACCTCCGCACCAGCTGAAATCCATACGCAGGCAGTCGACGCACCTCCCGCCCCTCGCGGCATGGGAGCTGCTAAGAGTTTTCAAGTGCTTTTCTGAGCTGCAACTTCGTCCTAGCTTCCCAGAAGCCCTGGGCTGGCCAATGGAAAGCGTCCTCACCAGGTGGATGTGAGGCCTGCGGAGAACGTCAGGGTGGCGGCCCACCCCACTGATGGTGTGAGGGGGGCTCGGTGCACGGGGAACAGTGCTCCCTGGAGCCTGGCCAAGACACTGGGGTCCAGCTGGCCTCTCGAGGTGTCAAGGCAGCACCCTCTCCAGGGGGCGGCAAGGCAGGGTGGGGAAAACCCAGGGAAGGGGTGCGGCAGCGAGCATGGAAGGCACGAGGCTGGGGGACGTCTGGGATGCCGCCGAGTCCCTCACCTCCAAGCCTGCGCCAGACACCCCCCGACACCCCATCAGATTCAGCCGTGTCTGGAAAACGCCGTGTCCACACAAAACCTGTACACGCACATGTATACAGCAGCACGATTCACCAAATTCCAGCCAAAAGGTGGGAACACCAACTGTCCAAGGAACTAATGGGAAACACGACATGGTCCACCCACACATGGAGCGCCACGAAGCCATGGCAAGGAGCAGAGCCCTGGCCCACAGACGACCCTGAACACACGGTGCTCGGTGAAATGCCAGACACGACGCCACACAGCATGTGACCCCAGGGACACGTCCATGGCAGGGGAATCCACGACGTGGAACCGTGGGGGCCGGGTGCCAGGCAGGGGCTGGGGTGACTGCTCATGGGGTTGGGGGTTCCTTTGGAGAGGTGGAATGTTCTGGAATTAGAGGTGGCGATTTCCCTGGGCTGGCCAACAGAAAGTGTCCTCACAGCACAATGCTGTGAAGTTACTAAAAGCACCAATTGGTATGACATGCAAATTACATCTGTTTAAAAATAAAGAACAAAAGAAACCCACACTCCACATGCCCTGAGGCCTGGCACACCCTAGCGGTCCCTCGAGCTATGCGGATCACCACCCAGGGATGTGGGGGCCCCGGCGACCTGGGCCATCCCATCCGAGTGGCTGCATGTGTCCCGATGGCCAACACAGGGGCGGTGAACAACGGCGCCTGTGGTCCCCTGAGGACACAAAGAGATGCCCAGGTCACTGTGGGGAGGGGATGCCAGGGTGACGGGCCTCCCGACAACACGCACACCTGCCCAGCCCGGCATGTCTCCCAAGACTGGGGGGAAGGGGCGACCTGACGGTCACCCCGGAGGTTAGACGCATCAACTCTGGGGCTCCCAAGACCATGCACCAAGGTCACGGTGTCACACTGGGGGGCCTCTGCCAACAATACAGAACCCCATCTGAGCAGGAGGCCCAGCGAGCCCAAGCGGAGGGGCACCCTGCTGACGCTACCCCCAGGTAGCGCACCCTGGTGGGCCGCGCTGTGCCAGCTGAGCTCTGCACTGGGAGGGTGGACCCTAGCACGCCAGGAGGCTGGGAGCATGATTGACAGCACGGGAACTCAGGACAGTTCTGGGGCTTCCCTGTAAGACTGAAACACCTTGAAATTTGTTTCATCCTGAGAACCTTCAAATGCACAGGAAAGTGCATCAGAGCTTCACTTTCCAGATGACCTCCCAGCACATGTGCCCTCCCATGTGAGGGCCCAGGTCCCCAGGCTTGGGTGGTTCAGTGACCACCAGGACTACCCAGCAGGCAGAGCTGTCTCAGCGTGGGCACCAGCCTTGACCTCACGCATTCCTAGGAGCAGACAAACACAGGCTGGAGGCCCCACATGGGAACCCACACAGAGGCGTGGCCAACCCACCACGGACAGTCCTGGGCCTGGGTTGGCTCATGTGCAGAATCAAGAGGGACCCAGGACCCCCGGCATTCAGCGGTTCAGCCCTGCGGACAGGGGAGGAGCAAAGGACCTCACACAGTGATCCACCCTCCCATCGGGAAGATCAGTCAAGGCCACCCACAGGCCGGCGAGCAGACAGGTCCGCACACTCCCCGGAGAGATGGGGGCGGGGGACGCGGACCCCAGGGAACCACTCCATGCTCCAAAGGGAAACCGGGGAGAAGCTTTCTCCGAGCAGGCAACGAGAACCACACAGCTCATACCCTTTCTTTCTGCTCTGGCTGCCAGGAAACTCAAGGGTCAAGTTCAGGCACCAGGACATATGCTAAGGCCTGCAGCCTCATCCCCACTCCTCGCCCCCAGCCCAGGTCTGGATTCTCCATTCCAATCCCCTCTGATTCATACAACAGTACAGCACGTTTTGAGTGTGCCAGGGCTATACAAGGGTTCTGCAAGGTGTACTGTTTTCCTCTCAATACATAAGAAACTACCGCAAACTTCACGGCTTAGAACAACACACATTTATTCTCTCAGGTTCTGGGAGCGGGAGTCCACACGGGCCTCGCACCGCTAAATCCTGGTGGGCAGGGCCGTCTCCCAGGGGCCCCAGGAGAACCTTGCCCCCCTCTTCTAGCTCCTAGAGGCACTGTGACCTCAGCTTGGGGCCCCCTCCTCCGTCTGCACAGCTGGCAGGGCCACACCTTCCCGTCTCTCTGACTGTGACCTCCCGCCCCCTCATAGGGACCCCTGTGAGGACCTGGGGCCCCGGGAGCCCAGGGTCACCTCCGTCTCAGGGGCCTTGACTAACCCCCTCTGCACAGTCCCTCTGCCACGTGAGCGGACACGTCCTCGGGTCCTGGGACCCGGATGGGGATGTCTTGAGGCTATCCTTGGACTGGCCACCACGGAGATGCTATTTCGTCTAAATCAGGAGCAGGTTGTGTCTGTGGTGCGTCCAGTGGGTTGGGACTTGGCTGTGAAGGGCCTCAAATGCCAGCTCAGCCTGGACTCCTTCCTGGCACAGCCACAGGCCCAGGGGTGACGGGTGATGGAGGAGGCAGCTGCGGGGCCTTGGGGGTGCTCACCCAAATGGGCGCTGCTCTCCTGCAGGTCACGCTCGGCGCCAGGGTTGGATTTCATCTGACGAAGGTTCCATACTTTGAAAGGAGATGTGGGTCCAAGGCGCACCCAGCAAGGGTGGCTGGAGAGTGGGCGGGCTGCTGCATTCGCAGGCGCTCAATAAACATCTGTGGGGCGGTGCAGCCGACCTCCAACAGGGCACCACCGGGCAGAGCTTCCCCCAGGGTGCACAAGAAATGGGCACAGCGCCCGCGGGATTCTCAGCTGGAGAAACCATGTGGATTCTGGGCAGAGGGCTGCCAGAAAGTGGTGAGAGCCGAACCCACGAGAGCGAGCTGGGCGTGCAAGGATAGACGGGCGACCACAGGACCCGGGCGGCCTCAGCACCCCAGACCGCAACGGCATCACGAGATCACACGTGTAGACGTGCAGCTGCATGGCGCACGTAGTGGAGAGGACCTTGGGCTACCAGGGGCTCAGAGCCAGGTGGCCAGAGACGCAGGAGATGCGGGCAAGAGGGTCTTGGGTTGCAGGCCAGGCGCCCTCTCATGGAGCCAGATGCCTCCCAAGGCTGGGCAACAGCAGCCAGTGAACTGCAGAAGCCACGGCCGTCCTGAGCCCCATGGCCACGGAACGACATGTGCGCCCTGGCAGGGCCGCCTCCTGGCCCTGCCCACCAGTGGCCGCGCTGGGGCTCTCAGGGCCCTGGGAACAGCTGCGCTCCCATCTCCACAGGGCCCAGGCGCAGAGCTTCTTGGGCAGCCGTGGTGGTCACAGTCAGCGCAGCTCAAACAACAGACAGTGTGCTCCCCGGGCCCTGAGGGCAGGCGTCCCAGGTCACGGAGGCTCCAGGGGAGGTTCCTTTCAGCCTCTCCTAGCTCTCGGCACCCTTGGCTTGGGGCCTTGTGGCCAGGACTCCTCCATGGTCCTGTGGCCCTGTAGTGTCTCCCCTTCCACTTGTGTAAAGACTTGCTGGGTCAAGGCCACCTGAATGCAGGGGGACCTTACATCCAGCTTTAACCAAGCACTCCTGCACAGGCCCTATTTCCAAATAAGCTCTTGTTCCGAGGTTCAAGTGGCCCTGGACTGGGGGACTGATCACCGCAGCACAGACCCTGGGTGCAGCTCTCCACCCAGTCATGCTGCAGCCCACAGTGCAAAGCGGCCCGGTTCTGGCTGGTGCAAGCTGGCTCAAGCAGCCCTGGTCCAGGTCCAGTGGGTCTGAGCTGGCGGGTTGGTACCGTGCCCTCCCCATGATCCCCCATGTCACAGGAGAAGCCGAGGCTCAGGGGAACTGAGCCCCTGGAGCCGCCCAAGCCAGACAGACCCCAAGCTGCGCACCGGGTGCTCCCGGCTGCAGCAAACCCGCTCGGCAGGGCATCCAGGTTACCGCGGGAACCCCAACGCCGCTCACAGCTGCAGGCCTGCCGGTCACATTACAGAACAGGCGGCCGCATGACTTCACGCATGGGCTCCTTCCCACTGATCATCTTTGTGGCGTTTACTTTTCGAGAGGTGCCATGAGGGAACACGGGCATCACGTGAGAACCCCACGGGCGAGGCTGCAAGGGCGGGAGCCTGCCCGGTCCCCAAGAGAATGGACCGAATGTCATCTTTCCCTTTGATTTGGGGAGGGTTCACTTTTCTCACGGCCTCTGTTTTGGGTCATAAACAGGCATGACAGTGTTTGGACCTGCAGGACACAGCACAGCCTGGGGACCCCTCTGCTGAGGGGGAGGGAGGCGTGGCAGTGTGGGGAAAGCGAGTCACGTGCTCTGAGACACCACCCTGCAGCCCACACTGGATGTGCGCGACGGGCAGTGGGCACAGCCCCCCATCCTTCATCATGTGACCTCAACCCACTCTCCCGTTGGGGGTCCACCTCCGACGGACCCAGAAAGGCACGGCTGCAACCAGGGGGCTCCGGGGCCGGGTGGGGCTGAGGGGCACCAGCCACACGGCCTGTGGTCCAGCAGAGCCTGTCAGCGCTGCCCGGGGATGCGGCAGGGGTCTGGGGCAGGCGCTGGGCCCCGGGGACTCAAGGGGTGACGCTGACTAGAGGTCTCCTACCTGAGAAAAGTCACCGATCTTTGGCAGGAAGCTGGAGGTGGTGGCCGTGGGGCCATAGCTGGTGTCCACATAGGGCTGGCCGACAATGAAGGAGGTGGAGTTCACGAACCGGCTGGAAGGAGGCAGGAAAGGACGGGGAGCCATCAGGCATGATGGGGGCACGGCCCTCCCCATCCCACAGGCGGCAGCACAGGAGGGGGCTGCCCGCCCGCAGGAACAGCTCTGGCTTCTTGCAAACACAGCTCAGGACGTGGCGCTCTAGGAAACCTTGAGGCTCAGGCTACGTGTGCTTCCAGGCCCCTTGCACAGGCCAGTCCTCGGCCTGGTTCCAGCCCTGCTCCCCAGGAAAACTCCTCTCACCCTTCAAAACCCATCTCGCTCTTGCCATCGGCAGGAAGGTGCCCCCTGGCCCCTTTGCCCCCAGTTTCTCAGCCTCTCCCAGTGTCACACTGACCCCCCTGTGGAGCCCTCCCCAAGTCTCAAGTCCCCACTAACGCTGCCCTTTTTCCTGGCGTCCTGTGGAGACGGATCACAGCTGGTAGGTCTCAGCTGTCTCCAGGAGTCCAGAGCCTGGCCCACCAGCAGGATGTTGAAGCCCCCCACCACTGTGAGCTCCATCTTCAATCTAACCCATGACTGCACGGCCAGAAGGCCGAACGAAGCCCCCGAGGGCAGTGCAGTGGGGGTCCCTGGGGGTCCCAGGGTCGAAGGAACTTACTGGCTCTCGCTGGAGAAGGCCGGACATGGTGCAGGCGGAAAGGCGCTCCACCAGGGGTAGTGCAGCATGGCGCTCTGAAAGGGAGCGGGCGTCAGTGTGGGAGGGGTTGGGGGCCCCACAGGAGCCGGCACTGGGGGCTCGAAGGGGGGAGCTCTGAGGTCAGGAGATGAGCCTCGCCCCGCGGCTCCCCAGCTGGGTCAACTGAGAGTCCCGCACCTCCCTGTGCCTGTTTCCCCCTACCCCCCAAGTGGGAGGGCCCGCCGAGAGGCTACATGCTGACCATATGCACACAAAGGGCTTGGGTTGGGGCCCCAGCGCCCCCAGAGGGCCTGGGAGCCTGCATTTCACACAGGATGCGGGTGTGCTGGTGGCCTGGGGACCCTGCGTGGAAACACCCATTCTAAACACCGGGGAATGGGGCAACAGGGACTTCTCGCTGAGGCAGGGGCCAAGGCTAGGGGCAAGAGGCTCCTGCCAGCACCATGGACCAGCCTGGCCTCCCAGAGCGCCAAGGGCCGAGGGGTCTCCCAGCAACAGCCAAACACGAGCAGGGGTTCCAGGGATCCTGCTCTGGGAAACACCAGGGGGTGGCCGGAGGGGTGAGTCTGAGGTCAGCCTGCACTGGAATGGGACAGGCTGAGCATGGCTGTGGAACCGTGACACTGACACCCTCTGCGGCATGGGGGTGGCATATTCACCCTGACACACGGGCCTGCCTGGCGGGGGTCCCCTCCCCTACCCCAGCCGCCGCCCCACACCCAGTCCCGCCGAGGCTCACACAGACCCCCTGTCGCTGGGGAGAGGCCCGCTGGCTACAGTCGCCCTGGCCGTGTGCCCCAGCGGGAGACCAGTGGCTGGCGGCCTCCCGCCGGCCCATTCACATCCTGCTCCTCAGTGAGGCCCCAGGATGCAAGTCCCGGGGCTGCCGCTTCCTCGCTCTCCACAAGACTCACTAACCAAGAGCTGGCCCGGAACCGGCCCCGGATGGCCAGGAGCCGCCTGGGAGCCCTGCTCCCACGCCCCCTCTGGCCATGGGGAGGAGCCGGCCCTGACTTCCCATCGCTGTGCCCCCACTCCGACCCCCGCAGGGGCCTGTCGGCGCCCAGATGGGCAGCCCCAGAGAATCGGCACACAGGAAGAAGGGGGAGACACGGTGGATCCACCAACTGGGGCAGCCCGGGGGTCAGGCCTGTGCTTCCAGGATCTGGGCAGGCCGCAGAATAAAACTACGAAAATGAAGAGGTGGGGGGGAAGGAAGCACAGGGCCCCTCCCCAGCAGGAGGGCTACGGCATGAACACTCTCCCAGGAGGAATCTGCCGTGGAAGCCTCTGGAAGGAAGCCATGGTCCCAGGGCCAGGAGGGCAGGGTGGAGTGTGCAGGAACCCCCACCTCACCCCAGGGTCCTGGTCTAGCGTCACTTCCCTGCTCCAGCCACATTTGAGAAGAGAATCCCAGCTAGAGAGAGGGATATAAACTTCCCAAGGCCACGGGCACTTCCGGAACATTCCAGAGCAGAACTCCAACTCCAGACTGCGCTCAGCCTCTCAAATCAACTGAACTAAACCGTCTCGGGCGTGAGGAGAACGTCCTGGCGCCAGCCCAGGGAGGGGGAAGGTGCACTGGCGGCCCACAAGGAGCACGGACGGCCTCGGGGGGCGGCCTGCAGGAGCTGCAGGGCTGGAGAGGGCTGAGGGGCGCCTTCACTCACCTGACCTGCTCTGCCCGCCCTCTGGGGCCTCGAGGCTTGAGCCCAGGGGCTCGAGGAGGCTTCCAGCACCCTGCCCTCAGCCCCGGCACCCACCCTGCGGAGGGGGCACCACACAGCCAGCCCGTCGGAGCCTTCCTGGGGATTCTCCACTTGCGGTCGGAGGGGGCAGCCCCTGGGATGTGACTGACCCAGAAACGGTTACCTGACCCCAACCAGCCAACCCAAGTCTGCCTAGAGGTTTTCCAGGTGGAGATGAAAGACTGGCCTCTACTGGAACATCAGGCCAGAACCACCAGACCGTGTGCAAGCTGATGGAGAAAGACAACACTCCTGCTAGGGTGGCAGATAAAACACAACTGCCAAATAAAATTCAGGATGTTTAGGGAAACGGGAATTTCTGATAAACAACAAATTTTTAGTGCAAGTACTGCATGAAACATACATGCATAAAAAAGTATTTGTGTTAACATGAAACGTAAATTTCACTGATGTCTGTATTTTCATCTGCTAAATCCAGTGACACTGACAGCCCTTAGGGGGGTGGGGCATCCATTCCCACCTGTTCCGCCCAGGGCTCCCCAGCTGAGCCCGGCTCAGGCCAGGGTAGGAGAGAAGCAAAGCGTGTCCTGGCCTCACCGACCTGGGTGCACACCCAGTGCCTGCGGGGATGCCCAGGCCGGACCTGCGAGTCCTGGGGGCAACCCTTACAGCTGGTGGTCCTCGAGGAGCAGGCTGGGTGCGCACCCAGTGCTTGCGGGGATGCCCAGGCCGGACCTGCTAGTCCTGGGGGCGACCCTTACAGCTGGTGGTCCTCGAGGAGCAGGCTGGGTGCGCACCCTGGGGAGGGGCCAGGCTCTGGGTGCCCCGGGTGGGCCCAGAGCCAAAGTCGGGGTGCAGTGAGGCAACCCCCTTGCATGAGGATCCCTACCATGGCCAAAAATCCCCCCCGTGCCGGTTTCTGAGACCCTCTGAGCCCCACGGGCTGTCCGGGCAGGGAGCTTGGGTTCTGGCTGTTGTCCTGCGTCACCATGAAGGGGATGTGACAGGAACACGCGTGGAAGGGCTCCATCCTTTGCAAAACTGCCTACCGCTTGCTCTGACCCAGGAATTCTATTCCAGAAACACACCCCCAGGAAAAATCCAGGAGAGGGGAGGAAAACACTGCAGTGCTATTTATAGTGGCAGAAAACTGGAACCACCCCAAGGACCAACAATGGGGAAATAATTAAACAAATCATGGGATGCTGACAAGAAAGAACTCTGCAGCAGCGTTACTGAGAGTGGCCAGCACGTGCTCGGAGCCTCCCACGGGGCGAGCTGGAGCCCCGAGGAGCGCGCACACTCGCGCCTGTGGTGCACATGGCGTGGGCTTGGATGACTGGGCGGGGCTCGGAGGGCAGCGGGGGTGGAAGGTCGGCACATGCGGGTAAATTTCAACAGGGAGAGGAGGTAGAGCCTCTGGGCTCAGCCATCCTAACTCCTTTTTGCCCCCACTTCCCAAACTTTCACCACTCCTTCTAGTAACTTCGTGTTAGGACACCGCATGGGCACATCTGAGCAAGGAGTGGACTCTGGGTCCACACCTACCCTCCCAGCCACTCTCTTCCGCTGCAGCTCCTGATGGCACTAGGCATCTGACCCTGAGCAGCACCGGACCCCAGCGGCACCCCCTCTGGCCCCGGTGAACCCCAAGCTGTCCTCTGACGCCAAGCACCTCACCAGCCTCCTGGCAGCTGGGGTCTCCCCACCGAGAACCAGTTTCACCCCAGAAAAGAAGGGCTCCAGACTGAAGAATTCTGGACCCTCCCCTTCAGGGGGCTGGTGCACCTGCTTGTCACGGGAGGAGGCGCCGCCAGCACCCGTGGCGGCTTCACTACTAACTATACCTGATGACAGCCATCAAAACCCGGCAGCCAGCGAGACGCCCTTGACACAGGAGTGGTTGAACAGACTGTGGTCCGGATGATAGAATGATACTTAGAGCTCACAAGAGGGAGCCCGAAAAAGACAGGGAGAAACCATAAATGCACATTCCTGAGTGACACAAGTCAGTCTGAGAAGGTGACATGCTGATTCCAACTCGAAGCCTTTCGGGAAAAGGCAGAACTACGGAGACAGCTGCCAGGGGCCAGGGGAGGCATGGATAGGGAGGCGGAGCCCGGGGGACTTCGGGGAGTGACATGCTCCGGGTGACACTGTAAAAGTGGACAGTGTCAGCACACAGTTGCCCACAGCCACGGAACGCACAGTGCTGGGAGGAGGGAGCCCTGACGGAACCGTGCCGACAACAGTCACCGTCGGTGCGCCGACTGTAACAGCAGCGCTCTCACTGATGCAGGGTGCTGACCACAGGGAAACGCAGGTGTCTGGCAACCCTCCCTGCAGCCTTCCTATAAATCTAAACAGCTTACAAAATAAAGTCTATTACACTGAAGAGAAAAAACACTGAAGACAGGCCAGCGACGTGACAGTCACAGCTGCTCCAGCCCTCGAGGTCCGAGGCCGAGCAGCTCCCGGAGGGCCAGGTGTGGTCTTCGCAAAAGAGACCTCCCGGCTGGACTGAGGAGCTTAGCGGCAGATGGGAACTCCCTGAGGGTCCCTCCCACCCAGCTGGGGGTGCCCGACCCACCGCCGCAGAGTCCCGGAGGGCGGCATCGCACCCCAAGGACAGCCTGTGCTCACCTGGATGCTGGACCCACACAGCGGGGTCTGCAGGGGCGGTGGGCTGTACAGGACGCTGCCCGCTGGCGGGGGCTCGTGCTGTGGGAACTCCCCGTCCATGGCAGGCCCCAGTGCCAGCATCAGGGGGCTCCGCGACCCGGCCGCAGGGGCATCTATCTGGGCTCCCTGCTCCTCGGTGGCGGCCTCATGACCTGGGGAGAGACGCGCACATCTGACTGTGCCTGGCGAGGGTGCCCTCCCAGGGGACAAGGGCTACAGGCCAGGCCTGCCCAGAAGGAGTGGGGTTGGTGTGGCCGGTCCCCAGGCTCTGCCTCAGCTCATGTCTGCCTGGCCTGCCCGCCCCCCAGCGAGAGGGTGGACCTGGTCAGAGCTGCTAGGGTGCAGCTGGGCTCCTGGCCTCGCACAGGGGCTGTGCCGGAGTGAGCAGGGGCTTTCTGCCTCAACTCCAGTCCGAGAAGCCCACCTGAGCAGCCCCTCAGCTGCCCAAACAGGACCCCTGCTCAGCCTCCATGCTCCATGCCCACCTGCTGCCCCACTGCCCCTCCTGGGGACAGTGGGCCTGGAACCCTCACCACAGGCCCCACCTGGGCATCAGGCGCTCCAGGACAGAGGAGCTCCGGGAGGACACAGCCCCTTCAGGCTGGGCTGCCCCGCCACTGCCCCTCCCATTCAAGGCACCAGCTCTGGTGCCGGGCCACCCAACAGACCCCTCAAGCCTGGGGGGCTACTCCAGCCGCCTACACAGAGAGCCCCGAGCCCCGAGACTCCCGGCGTGAGCAGTGGAGCTGGCTTTGTGACACAGCATGTCTAGGCCTGGCAGGCAGGACCCAACAGGCCAGGGGGCACCCTCAGGGGCATGGCCAGCCCTGACCCTCTGCAGCTGGGGGGTGGGGCTGAGCTGAGCCTGAAGAGCCCCCGGCCAGATTCAGGGTAGGGCACCCAGCATCCCACTGACACCCTCGTCCTCCAGGGCAGGCAGACCCGAGGGGGGAAGAGCCACAGGGGCCGACCCCGCCACACAGCATCTCCCACACGACCCCCGCCTGCCCTGCGGCCTGGAGCTGAGGCCCCTGGGCCCTCCCCACGGCCGTGAGCAGGGACTCCGGGCTGGCCCACATGCTCCCAGGCGCCGGGACCTTAGTCACCCAGGGAGGCAGGAAGGGGAGGCAGCCGCCACCCTGGCCAAGCCCTGAGTGAAGAAATCCTTGGGACTTCCAGTAATCGTGTGCACACGCAGGCGGCTTGTGCAACCCTGCGGGGGACAGGGAGGGGCTGCCTCCACCCCGAGAACCTGGCCGGAAAAGGGGCCCAAAGGGCCAGCTACTGCGAGGATGCATCCAGGCCCTCCAGGATGGCTGCTGGCAGGACGCCACTTCCCACAGGCCTGGACCCTTGGAGGCCGGGCCTCCTCCTGCCCCACCCTCCAGTCTCCTGCAGACCTGGAGGCTGACAGAGGCAGGGGCCTCCTGGACAGATACACAGCTACTCTGGGAACTGGGGTCAGGCCGATGGGGTCAAACCTCCTTGGCTAACAGTTGGACAGCCTCTGACAACTCAGGCCCCCAGCTGCTCTGAGCCTCGGTCTGCTCTGGAGAATGGCTTATCTGGGGGTGAGGACAAAGTACACGGACACGCACGGAGCCCTGCCTCTGCAGCCTGGTGGGCTCCGGGCCCCATCACTGCCCCGCACCCCCACCACGGCCTCCTCGCCTCAGAGGCAGAGGCGACCCCGTCACTCCCCAGCTCTGCAACCACGGAACCTGGGCTGCTCCTGTGGAGCCCACGGCCCACGAGCACAGGGGCACCGTGGGCTCTGCCTTGGGCACCCTGCCAGCAAGCCAGGCCCTGCATGCTGCCCCTCTTGCCCTCTATCAAAGTCCTGGGGGTCCTGTCTGCAAGCCCCCCTTGAACCTGTTTTGAGTGGCGGCCCCAGAAGGCTCAGGCACTGCGCTCTCACGGGAGCCCAGAGAAAGACCTTTGCCACCCATAGGACAGGGCTCCAGACCCAGCCGGGAGAATGGGACCTGTGGGGCTGGGACACTGGGGAGCACAGGGGCTGCTACGGCAGGGCCTCTGCGTCCTCTCCTTCCACAGACACGGGGCGGCTGCTGTGCCTTGGGGACTCCAGGAGGCTTATCTGACCAAGCCGGGATTCAGACCATGACATAGGGAGGACTGCGGGGTGGGGACTGAGTGGCCGCATGACGGGAGGTGGGGGTCAGACTCTCACATGTGGAGGAACACACGCAGACACTTAGCAACATCAGGGGCTCCTCCAGCTTAACACAGTTACCACTTAACCCGGCAACTCCGCCCCCAGCTGGTGCACACACACCCAGGAGACACGGGGACACCGGCTACACAAAATGAGGACCCGTGTCCGCGGCAGCACGAGCCCGAGAAGCCAGAGGGTGGAAGACCCCAGGCGTCCACAAATGGTGAGCAGACACGCACACACGTGTCCACCCACACACAGAGCATCGCGCAGCCACAAACAGGAGCAGAGCCCTGCCAGGTGCCACATGTGGACGGACCCTGGACACACGACGCTCAGTGAGACACACTGAGCTGCGCAGTCTGACCCCACCTCTACGGCGCACCCACAGCGGGTGACCCCACAGACAGAATGCGGGCTCACTGGTGCCAGGGGCTGGGGCGGGGCGCTCAGATGTTCTCTAACTACACGAGACGTGAAGATGAACACACTGAAAACCCCTCATCGTTCACGTGAAGAGTAAGCTACGTGCTGTAACTTTCACGCCGTGCCCACTGCCATCCTGACCCCCGAGGCCACTCCGCGGCGCCCCCATCCTCTGATTCAGGTCCAACGTCACGTCTCCCGGAGCCCCCACAGCCTGACGTTTCCTGCCCCACCCCAGGCACAGGGGCAGTCTCTAAACAGCCCTCTCCCCTCAGGCCTCCAGCCCCATCCACCTTGTCCTGCGCTCTGCAGGAGGGCATGAGGCGGGCGGGTAACAGGGACCTCTGAGCCTGCCCAGCTGGTCAGCAGGCGCCGTGCAGTGGCCGGCGTGTATTTTTAGACACCTGTCTCAGGGCGGCTGAGTGTGGGCGCTCACTTGAGCCTGTACTTCACCGTCGTGGCTTGCGCTCAGAGGATTTCCTTTAGAGGTCAGGTTTTCGAGTGAGTCATTGTGAAAGAGAAAGGTCAAGGAATTAGTGGCCCAGACAGGACAACAGAGGGTGCAGCGTGGGAGAGACGAGCAGCTAGGGGAGGCTGACCCCAGGACACGCCCCTGGCTGCTGGCTGTGCTATCCCACTCGGCCCCACACACACCAAGTCAGCCACCCGGACCCCCCACCTGGGGGCGCCCACCCTGCCTCTCAAGACCTCATCCACGTCCCCACCCAGCACCGACTCCCGGCAGCCCTTCCAGGTCCCCACCATGGGACTCCCAGTGAAGGAGGCCCTGCGGTCTGGGGTGGAGGCTGGCTGGGGCTCCGGAGGCCAGAAGCTGGAAGGAGGCCTGGGCAGCCCCCACTTGGCCAGTGGGGACTGTCTGGAGGAGGACCTGCCCGTGGAGCCCTGACCTCACGGGTCATAGCCGACCCCGGATCAGTCCCCTGTGGGGGTGCGTGTCCCAGAGAGGCATCCCTGCCCCCAGACGGAGGAGTCTGGCCAAGGTGGAATATGCTGATGTCAGCGGGGCGGAGACACAGCAACCCTGACTGAGCGGGACAGGGGGTGGGGCCCCACCACCTATCCTAGGGGCACCTGCCCGAGCTGAGGTCCTGCTGGGCTTGCAGGCACAGCTGGGCTTCCCCAGGACCCCCAGGGGCCCATGCCGCTGGACAGCGGCCTCCGTGGGGGAGCCAGCCCCAAGGACAGAAAGGAAGGGAGAGAGTCCACGGGAAGGCAGGGGCTCTTTCCTCCCTTATCTGTCACCCACTGAGGCTGGGACAGTACTTGGATGGGATGCACACGGGGCCAGGTCAGACCCCAGGGACCAAGGGCCTGGCGATGTGGGCCCAGAGGTATGCGGCCAAGCAGAGGGACAGGGGAGGTGCACTGAGGCACAGGTGTCCCCCAGATTCATGTCCTCTGGGAACAGATGCTTACTTGGAAATAGGGCCTTTGCAGGTGAAATCAGTTAAAGTGGGGGTCACACTAGAGTAGGGTGGCCCAATACAAAGATTAGTGTCCTCACAAGAGGAACATTTGACATGAACACACAAAGAAGACAACGTGACCGCAGGGGCAGAGGTCAGGGAGATGCAGCCACAAGCCCGGGGGCGCCTGGGGCCCCCAGCACCTGGGGAGGCAGGAAGGACCCTCCCCTGGAGCCTCTGGAGGGGCGTGGCCCTGCCCTGCCTGGATCTCAGATGGCTGGGCTCCAGGATGGGGAGAAAACAAATCTCTGTGGTTTAAGCTGCCCAGCCTGCGGTCAGCTGTTGTGGCTGTCCTGGGACACTGGGACAGCTAGGGGGGGCAAACCCAGCTAAAGCCACCCACCCCTCAGCCCGAATCACGGTGCCCCCTGGGGACCAGGGGCACCGCTGACTGGGCGTGCCTGGCACCAGGCGTGACCTCAGGTTTCCAGAGAGTCCCCAGGAGGCATCTGGAACGCAGGGTTTGGCGTGCCGAAGATGGGCAGGGCCGGGCGCGCCTCCCCTCTCCACCGTGCACGCACCAGGCTGGGGGTGGGAGGGCCAGGACAGAAGGTCGCGATGGGGCTGCCTAGAAGTCCCACTCAACAGCATGGAAGGACAGGTTGAAAGGTACCCTGCAGAACCCGAGGCCCCCCAAGGCCCCCACTGGGAGCAGGAGTCTGAACTGACTGAGAGACTCTTGTAAAACCTGTCCAGCTCTGACACGAAGCACCCTGCAGCTGCCCAGGGGCCATGCACTGCGGGAACAACCCCAAAGCTCCAGGCCTCAGGAGCAGGTGGCCACCATACCCAAATGGGTGGACAGACCCTGCAGCCCCTCTGCAGGCCTCAGCCCTGGCCTGGCACGGTTAACACGTGGCTGATGGAGGCCCCTACGTGAACAGTGAGTGGAGGCAGCCTGGTGGAAGGGTGACTGCACAGCCTGTCACCCACCCAAGGCTGACCCCCCCCCCCAGCAGAAGCAGCAGAGCTACACCCTGGGGGACCGACAATGGGGTGCACACATAGGGGCCCGCACACTGCAGGGCACGTATCCAAGGGCAGACCCAGGCTGGGCAAGGGGTACAGCCACTCAGCCCCCCC
>JAQQAC010023519.1:3791789-3840909 GCA_029783875.1 Phataginus tricuspis
CCCCCCCCAGGACACAGCATGGAGTGGGGGGTGAGGTGGGCCCATCCCTGCTCTCCTTTTTTTTCTTAACACTGCCCTTGTTTTACGGAACCACAATTCACACACCACCACTTCACCTGGTTACAGCCTATGACTGCTTTTCAGCACATTCACAGAGCTGTATGCCCACTACCTCCATCCAATTCCAGAACATTCCAACGTGCCTCAGGAAGCCCCATCCCATGAGCAGTGCCTCTACGCCCTCCCCAGGCCCTGGCCCCAAGAGCCCTGTGGACCTGCCTGTTCTCAACATCTTGCATAAATGGGACCGCGCACTGGGGCTTCTCACAGAGCCCATGTTTCCGGGGCCCTCCACGTGTCACAGGTAAACTGGTGGCAGGCCTGAGCTCTGCCTCCCCAGGGCGCCTGGCAAGCAAGCCCGGGGCAGTAGGTGATGGAGCCCCAGCATCAGAAATCAGGCTCAGTCTCAGCCGAGTCATCACCTGGCAGAGGGGCTGCCACGCCTCCCAGGAAGAGAAGCAGGCAACTCGCATCACCACCGGCAGGAGGATGAAGGTTTGGTGGGCAGGAGTGGGACAGCACAGGCCCGAGGGTTCCACTCAGCGGGGAGGGGGGGGAGCCTGCTGGGAGCCCCATGGACAGCAGGAGTTGAGGCCACACCTGGGATTGGACAGAAGGGGAGATGGCAGGCCAGCCAGGGGTGGGGTGGGGCACCTACCGAATCTGGGTGACTGCACGCTGGGCTACACCGGGCACCCGGCCCTGCCCGGCCCTCCCTGCTGGCTGACTGCAGCCCTTGGCTGTGGAAAAAGTGGCTAGAGACACTCCAAGCCCACCCACAACAAACTGCACTCACACATACATGCAGACACAAAACACAGGAATGTGCACGCTTAAACACACCCATGCACACTCACGAGTGTCACATGCACACACAAGCTTGCGTGCAGGTTCCCACATCCACCTACACCTGCACACCTGGGGCAGCATGGAGGTGACGTGCAGGGCTGCCTCCCTGCTGTGTACCCTCAGCCTCCAGCTTACACCTGTGGGTTACACGACCCACCCCCGATGCACCCCCACATCCCGCCCTGCTGTGCAGAGGCTTGTCAGGGAGGCCCATCCTGGGAGGAGGTGCCTCTGGGGACTAGAGACAGAGCCCTCTTTATTCCCAGCTGGCTCGGTCAGCATTTCCGTCTGGGCCTCTGCTGCAGGGGCGTCCCGGGCCTTGCAGGGTTGAGCTGGGCCAGCCAAGCTGGTCACACCCCACGTGGGCCAGGCCTGTGGACTGCAGGGGCCTGGTCTCCGTCCCCCCCAGGTCGGGGTGGTGACCGGCCCAAGGTCACGCAGTGGAGCACACTGGCCTGGGGCTGCCCATTCCAGCCCGATTCAAAGCCAGTTGCCAGACAGGCTCCCCTGGAAATCTGGTCCATAACCTGGGCCCAGGGCACCCCACCCCTCTGCCGCTGTGCAGATGGTTCCCCTACACAGACATGCACACTCTCACTCACTCACATCCTGGCTCCAGGCAGGTATGAGCAGACGTCTTCTCAGATACTCAGAGTTAAAAGTGCCCTCCTGCCCTGAAATCCCAGGGCTCCTTCCCCCAGTCCACACTGGCTTATCCCTGGGGACGACCTCCTGCACTTGCAGGGCTCACCTGGGGGTCTAGCAGGCACCTTCCTGCTCTCCCCAGCCACAGGGGTCCCCGGGGCCACACACCCAAGCTCCCTTCCCATTCGGTGTCCTCTCCTGGGACTCTGGAGGCAGGCTGCACAGACAGTGGCCACAGGCAGACGGCCCCTGCAGCCTGATTCACCACCTCTGGGGCCTCCCTTGGGAGGACACAGCATGTTTGGGAAGAAAGGATACAGATGGGCCCCAGGCCTTAGCCTCAAAGACAGGGGCTCTGGCCACTCCTCTGCTCCCAAGGGCCTGGACACTCAGCGCCCCCGAACCAGACAAGCAGGACCCAGGGCAGGGTTTGGAGCAAGGCTGGGACCTCAAATCTACCCACCGAGGCTGGCCTCAGGCTGTCTCTGCAGGTTCATGCCCATGGGGGCCTTTCTTCCCCACTGGGGCCTGGGGGCCCTGGCCCAGCCCCATTTTCCCCAGCCTTCGCAAAGCACCCATGTGGACACACCCAGCCAGCCAGCTCAGAGCCTGATTGTCCCGCCCAGCAGCAGGGAAGCTGGTTCCCCTAACATCAGTCCAACACCAGCCCCTTCCCCATGCCTGCCCTGAGGAGACACTCGCCACCCCCTAAACTGCTGGCAAGCTTCATCTGGGCCAGCCTCCGGGCCTGGCAGCCTCCTGTCCGGGCTGCAAAGAGATGGCACCAAACCTGGCCCCAGCGGGCAGTGGACAGGCAGGAAGGACGCTCAAGGCAGGCGGGACCACACGAGTTCCGGGAAGCAGACGTTGGGGGCGCCCCAGACACACTTTACAGACTCGGTTCTTTTAACCCCTTCCAGGAGCTCAAGCCTGTTGTCCACGCCCTGCTCCCCTACCCCAGGCCGGTCCCAGCAGTCCCTCCAGGCCCACCGGCCTGCTCCAAGGCTCTGCGGTGCTGGTTAGAGGCACACACACAGGCTGCTCCTCTGCCTCCCTCCAGCTCTACGCACCCCTGGGACAGGGGCCACCCCTGCCTACCACCTCCTCTCCACCTGTCCTTGGGGGCCCGGCTCCAGTGCCAGCTCTGAGAGTCACTCCCACCCACATCGTCTGCCGAGTCAGCCAAAACCAGCGAGGCTCCCGTCCCAAAGTCCCCGGAACACGGTGCCCGCCCCTCCCGGCTCCCTGAGGGCAGAGCCACAGGGAAAAGAGGGTCACGGGCGCGTGCACGGATGAGGAAGGGGCGGGAGCCCCCAAGGAGCCCGGGTCAGGGGTCACCAACACGAGAGAGGTCAGGCGCCGTCCAGGAAGGCGCAGGCCGGGGTCACAGAGGTGGAGGGTCCCAAGGAGAGAGGGATCAGGGAACGAGGAGGGGCAGTTGGAGTGGGGGGCGGGGGTCACAGGATGCTGGAGGGTCAACCAAAAGTGCAGGATCAAAGGTCCCCGAATAAAGTCTCGGGAACACCAAGGAGCACAACATACGGGGTCACCGGGGTCACCAGGGAAGGAAGGGTCAGGGAGACACCCGTGGGGTGAAGGGTCCCCTAGGAGGGAGTCACCCCCTAGGGTGGGATCAAGGTTCGGGCCCCGAGGCGGGGGTGCGCGGGCCACAGAGAAGCCCAGGGGCGTCAGTCAGAGGAATGAGGGCTCAAGGCTCGTGGTGACGCAGGAACCGGGGTCGCGGCGGGGGGCGGGTTCAAGGTTCACGACGCAGGGAGGCACCCGGGGTCTCGGCGGAAAGCAAGGTCGGGGGTCCGGCGGAGGGCGGGGTCAAGCCTGGCGGCTGAGGGCGGCGTCGGGGGTCGCGGGGGAGGGCGGGGTCAGGGTTCTCGGCGGGGCGAGGGGTCGCCAGCGAGGGCGGGATCGAGGCTCACGCGCAGGCGGGATCGGGGTCGCCGAGGCGGGCGGGGACGCGCCGCCGCGCCCCGCGCCCGCAGCCCTGGAACCCCGGAACCGGGCCCGGGGAGCGGACGGCCGCGGGGAGCCAGGGCCGGGGAGCGCGGCTCGGGCCGCATAGGGGCGACGGAGTCGGGGCGGGGGCCGGGCCGGACACGCCTCACCTCAGACCCGGGTCCGGCCGGGCGCGGAGCCCGCGGCACCTCTGTTTTTCCGAGCTTCGCCGGGGCCGCGCTCACTTCCGGGTTTCGGGCGCCATCTTGGAGGCCCAGCTCACTTCCGGTCATGCCGCGGGGCGGGGCGATCAGCGCCTAGTGCGTCGGAGGCCCTTCGACCTTCCCGCGAGTCTGGGGCTCTGGAGCGCCGGGTTCGAATCCCGCCCGCCCCGAGTCTGTTGCGACCTGGCACGTGCCATAAACCTTGGGAGCCTCAGTTTATCCTCTGCACCCTAAGAGAGAATCGAGCCAGCCGCACCTCCAGGCCTTTGCGCCAATGGCTTTGAAACTACTGGGGCTGTTGTCAACCCGAAACTTGGTTCCAAAGGCCCCTCCTCAGAGACTCCATGGAAAATATCTGAAACGGTCCCCCAGTCCCCCTGGTCCCCCAGTCATGCTCTTCCCTGTTATTGCTTCCCCACCAATAGCTGTCTGCTCATTAATCTGTCTCCCCACCCAAATAGGAGTTCTGGGACCCCCAGGAAACCCCCAAAACGCACTCTGGCACATGTGGGGGGTGGGGTCTGGTAAGTCCCAAGGGCCACCCCAAGAGAAAGCAGGATCCTTTCAGGCAGGGTCACGGGGACCTGGGTGCCTCCCCTGATGAGTCTCTCTCCATTAGGGCTTCCAGGGGCAAACGATGCCCGGCTTTACCGGGATTTATGACACTGCCAGGAAGAGGGTGGGCCCTGGCTCGGTAAGCAGTTTTCCTGTTACTTGAGCCCATTAGACCCACTGTGGCTTGGGCTGTACTGATTCCAGAAGATCTAGTGTGGGAGACACTACCCTCAAACCCCCAGCCTGATTTTCAGCAAAGAAGGTGCTGCCACCATTTCTCTAGACCCCCCTCACCACCAGCCAGAGGTGTCCTGCACTCATTCCAAACCCTTGAAGTTAGAAGTTAACCTCTCCACATTCTTGTTTATTCATTCAATAAACTTCTATCGATGTTGCTCTGTGCCTGGCCTTGAGCTGGGCAAAGCTGGGACCCCTCAAAGAGGATTCAGTTCTCAGCCCTGCCCTCAGGAACACCCCAGTCTAAGGGAAACAGAGCCAGGACCAGGCATTCACATCTGCAAGGTTGGGCCTAGGACCCTGGAATGGGTGAAGTTTGTGCATCATGGAGAAGGGGTATTGAAGCTGGGGCTTTGAGGTTTAAATAGGAGTTTTCTGACCAGGCACAAGTAGGAAGGGCAGTCCTAGCAAAGTAAAAGCAGTGCACAGACCTGCTCTGGTAAGGGAGTTGAGTATGTTTAAAACCTGTTTGGCCTACAGAATTGAGGCCAAGGACCCCTATACATACACAAACCCACAAACACAAGGAAGCAGATGGGGATACTGAGACCTGGAGAGGAGAAATGGTTTATCCAGAGTGAATTTTGCTTTGGTATACATAGCTTTTGGCAATTTGGGTTGTATGTAACCTTGACTTTGAAACTAGTTGTTTTCACAGCTGGGGAAAAGAAATCAAATTGAGCAATAGACAGTTAAGATTCAAAAGGGTGAAGAAGTCAACATGGGGACAGATGGCTTCCCATTTCCGTCCATGCGGGACCAGCCACACAATTTGCAGGGCCCAGTGAGAAATGAAAACGTGGGGCCTCTCGTTCAAACAGCACTAACGATTGCAATACAGTGACAGCAGAGCATTAAACCGAGTGCAGGGTCCTGAGCATGAGGCCTGGGCGAAGTCCTAGTCACTCATCCACAAAGCCAGGTGTGTTCACACCAGGGGCATCTGAGATAGGAACTGCCATTACCTGCATTTTGCTGGTGGGAAAACTGAGGCGAGGCACAGACCTGTTCAATATGTGGCCTGAGGTCACAGAGCGAGCCATCGGGAGGCATGGGCCCAACTGCTGCCACATCCACCTCTGGAAACCACGAGGTCTCTACGGATAATGCTGCCTGAAATGGGGGCAGTTTGCCCAGGCTGGGGTGGGTCCGGCCATCTCAGCATGGAGGGACGTGCCAAGTCTGGGGATGTCAAGGGAATTAGTCAGATTTGGGGATTTCCAGAGAATGGTGAGGAGGCAGCCTGGGGACAGAGCTCCAGAGCTGGAGGCCCAGCCTTGGGATCATCTCCACTCGCATACTGTGTGACCCCTATAAACTTGACTTCTCTGTGCCTTGGTTTCCCCACGTGTAACATGGGGACGGGGTAATCACAGCAGCTACCTCTTACATTTGTGAGCTTTTAGCCATTATGAACATTTCCAGGTGAGCTTCTGGCTCTTTCCTCGGAAAAGCCCACAGGAGTCTCCTAAGGGAACCTTCAATGAGGCGGTGGTAATGGGGAAGGTTGGACGTCCGGATGGGAGGGGTGTTTGGTGCGAGGCTGGGCCAGCTCTCGGGCTCGGGCAAGGCCCCCTCCTCCCGTAGGGTCAGGGCTCACGGCAGGCCGGAGGCCTGGCCAGGCTCGAGGAAGCAGGGTGGGCAGATAAAACGCGGGACACCCAGTTGAATTTGAACCTCAGGCACGCGAAGAATGACTTTTCTGTCCCCGGCAGTGTTTGGGATTTACTCACACTAAAGAAGTGCCTGCGTCTCGGAGCTCCCAGCTGCCTGGGAGCCCTCTATTGTCACTGGTGAAAGTGGGCAACCCGACGTGGGGAGGCCGCAGGTGGAAGCGGGGTCCCAGAGCCAGGCGGGCTCGGGGGACCCCCGCACGCACACCCGAGCGCTCACCTCAGTTATTTCAAACAGCACAAAGCTTTGGCCGGCCGGCCCCAAGGCCAGTCCCCCGGGGGGCGTCCCTGGGCGTACCCCTCTGGCAGCCCAGGACACCGGGCGCGCGGCAGGTGAGCGGCAGGTGGGCCGGCGGCCGGCCGGCGGGGGCGGCGCGGGCCGCTTCCCGTTTCCCCGCATCCTGGAAAGCCCCGGCGTTCCCGGCAGTGGGAGCGCCTACCGCCGCCGGCCCGGGACCCTCCCCACTTCTCCTTTCGGCGCCACTTCCCCCGGCCGCACCCCCTTCTCCGCCCTTCCCCCGCGCCCCTCTTCCTCCCGTGCAGAAGAGGAAACTGAGGCAGGGCACCAGGGCCTGCCCAGGCCCGCCCCCGCCGCGCTCTCCAGGCCACTTGCCTGCGGTCTCTCTGTCTTTGTCTCTCTCTCTGACCTCCCCCCCTCTCCCCACCCCGGCCAGCCGCCCTCCCTGGGCCGACCCCGCCCTGTCCGCTCCCCACGCCCTCCTGGAACCCCAGGCCCACCTGCCACTCGCCCCAAGGTGTCCTCAGGCAGCGCCGGCCGGCGGGTTCCAGGGCCCTGCGGCTCCCTGAGTTGCCTCCTGGACCGTGCCAGGTCCCGCCAGGGCTGCCTCTGAGGCAGGAGAACTTCAGGGAGCGCAAACCCGTCCAACGGGTTTGAGATCCGCCCCACGAAGGCCTTCCCGCCTCAGCGCCGAGGCCAAGGACTGGGGCTGCAGGGGTTAAACGAGCCACCAGACCCAGCACCCCCTGGGCTGCGTGGGGAGCAGGTGGAGTCCACCAGACCGGGCCCAAGGGGGAGGACTTGCAGGGGGAAGAGCTCAGAGGGGATCCCGGCCGGGGGTTGAAGCCACCTGGAGGCTCTGTCCTGGGGGCAGCAGGGAGTCATGGGAGGTCATGGAGCCATGGAGTGGGATGGTCAGGGTGGGACCTCCATCTGGAGGTCGCTCCATCTGCCCGCGTGTGCTGGGTGGGGTGGGGAGAGGGGCCATGTCTCAGGTTCGTCTGGTGGCAAGACAGAGGTTGGAGGAGGCTGGGCTGTTGCCCCAAAGCCAAAAGGCCAAACTTTGAATTTCTATCTAGGGGTCAACAGTGAGCCAGGCTTGAGCTGAAGGAGAGTTAGGTTAGGGGAAAGGACCCTCAGGACGCCCCCTCACCCAGTACTCACCCCCAACCTCATGTCAAAAGGGGACTCAGAAGGGCAGTGGGGAGCTGTGGAGGATTTCGAGAAGAGTGGAGATGCAGCAGGGGCAGAGGGGTTAGCCTGCAAGTTGGGCAGGGGAAGAGAGAGAACCATCCAGGAGGCCTTTGTCAGGTGCCTCCTGGGACCAGGACCCCACCAAGGACGGAGCACATCCCGGGACGCGTGGGGAGCCCCAGTGTGGGGCACTGCCAGGAGTGTTCCTGCCCACAAGTGCCAGGTGAGGGTCCACGCAGGTGTATGGAGCACTCCTCCCAACCACCCCGCAAGGCTGTCCTGCTGGGTGGAGTCCGCGGTCAGGCTGGAGCATTGATGTCACCTGTTCTGGGACTTCCTGGACCTTCACCTTGGGTCTGCCCATCCCCACAGGGACATTCCAGGGCAGCCAGGGCCCGGCTGAGTCACGTCCAGGTCCAGGCCACCTGAGGGGCATCAGGGGCATTTGGAGAACTTCATGGATCCCGCCACCTTCCAACCCCAAGGCTTAGGAAGAAATCAGTCTCCCCAGCTGTGGTCCGTGGTTCCTGTCAGAATCTGTGGGGTAAGAGGGGGCATGAGGTCTAACAGGTGAGAATTGGGGAGCTGGTCTGGGGTTTCTTCTTCCCCTGCTGGTCTCCTCTGTCCCCAGGGCTGCAAGGATGACCGGCAGAGCAGCACTTTGGGGCAGAGGATGGGGGCTAAGAGCTCGTGGGTTCAAATCCCAGCTCTGCCACCCAGTGACTGTGTGATCCCAGGCAAGTCACTTAACTTCTCTGTGTCTTGGTTTCCTAATCTGTGAAATGCGGATAACCACAGTGCCTCCCTTGGAGGGTTTTTGTGAGAATTTGCTGAGGACCAGTTTGAGTAGGGCTTGGGGTATGGGGAAGACTTCATGGTGAAAATATTTACAAAACAGACAAATTCGTAAGGGCCAAGAAGTTCAAACAACCCAAATGCTGCTGAAGTAGGTGAACAGATAACACACACACGTGTCCACCCACACGTCAAGCACCACACAGCACAGAAAGGAGAGGAGCCCTGCCACACACCACACGTGGTCAGGCCCTGAACCCACGGTGCTCGGTGAGAGATGCCAAATACAGAAGATTACACGGCGTTCTGCGACACGTCCGCGGCACATGCAGCCACAGACAACGTGGGCCTGTGGGTCCCGGAGGCTGGGGAGGGTTGGGGGTGAGTGCTGACGGGGACTTGATTTTTTTAGGGGGAAGAAAATGTCTTGAAACTAGAGAGAGGTGGTGGTTGTATGACATCCCTGCTCTCAGTGCCAATGACCTGTACTCTTTAAAATAGTTATTTGTATGGTATGTGAATTTCCCCAAAATAAAAAAAAGAAGAAAAGGACAATGAACCCTGGCACTGTGCGGGGAGATAGATGTCACGCTGGATCGTCCTCAGATCCTAAAGGTGCACCTGTGCTGTCGGGTCAGGTCGGAGCTCTGACTCTGAGCAACAGGCCCCACTCTTTGAGAAGCTCCGTGGCCATCGACTGTGGTCAGCCATGTGGGCAGCAGGGACCTTGTGGTGGAAGGATAAGAAAGACATATCAGTGGTCTTCCTCCCCAAACCCATCGCACTGGTCTGACCCCCAAGACGAACACCAGACAAACGGCAACTGAGGAACATCGTACAAGATACACAGCCAGTCCCCCTCAGCACTGTCCAGTCTCCAAAAAACAAGGGATGTCTGAGAAACTCTCGCAGCCCAGGGGCACCTAAGGAGACGAGATGACTGAACAGCGAGTGGGATCCTCATGGAGTCCTGGAGCAGAAAACAAGCACCAGGAAAAATGTAAAGAAATCTGGGGGAAAAAAACGGAAGACTTCAGTTAATAATAGTGTATCAGTGACGCATTCTACAGTATGTAAGATGCTGACGAGGGGAAAGTCGGGGCCAGGTCTCTGTGAAATCTCCATGCTATCAGCAGCTTCTGTATAAATCTAAAACCAAGTCTATTAAAAAATAAACTATAGAGCCTGATTCCTGTGCTTCTGCGTTGTTACTGCTCTCGCCAGGGTGCGTGCTGCTGGGGGTGAGGCCCGCCCAGGCTGTCCATCTGCAGCTTCCACTGCCAAACCCCGTGCATAAGTCTCATGTCCCAAATTGGTTAGAATATTTGGGTTCCAAGTGACAGAAACTGAAACCGATACTGGCTTTTTTGTTTGTTTGTTATGGGAATTTTTTGCTCAAGGAACTGAAAGGTCCAGGGATAGATATAACTCAGGGCTCTCCCCCTCAGTGCCGGTGACATTTGGGCCAGATGGTTCTTTGTACTGGGTGGCCTCCCTGGGCCCCACCCACTCAATGCCAGGAGCAACCCCCAATTTGTGACAACCCAAAATATCCCTGATTGAGACGCATGAGTCCACCTGGTTTCGGCTCAGCTAGATCCAGGGCCCTCAAACAGTGTCACAGATTCACCTATCTGTCCATGTCTTGACTCTGCCATCCTCTTTCTTGGCTTTTTCCTCAATAGTCTCCACACTTACAGGGACAAAGATGGTACCGGTAGCCCCAGGACCAAATTCCCCATCAACTTAACAGCCCAGCAGAAGGTCAACACCCTTTCCCCAAGAAAGGCAGCAAAAATTCCAGGGAAGGATCTGATTGGCCCAACCTCGGTCACATGTCCTTGTCAAACCAATTGCTGTGGCCGGATAATGGAAAGCCCTGATTAGCCAAGCTGGGATCACATGGGCATATGGAGTCAACCAATGGGGTGAGGCCCCTGGAGTGGACTGGAAGCAGGAGGAGTAGCCCTGGGCAGTAGACACCCCTGGTGGGCAGAGCTGGCTGGTCACCCGTGGAGGGCTTGGGGCAGCAGCACCAATAGATGAATGAGTGGCACATAAGAGTGTTTAGTGAATACATGCTGGGTGTGCAGTAAGTAAGGGACAGATGAACAGCTGAGGGTGGGGTGGTCACCACATCCAGCGTAGTGGCTAAAAACAACATGCATGTTTATTATGTCCCAGTTTCCAGGGGCAGTGGGGTGCTCAGCTCAAGCTGCAGTGCCGGGGTTGGCCAGGGCTGGGAGTTCATCAGTGGGCTCGGCTGGGGATGGGTCTTCTGCCCACCTCCCTCCCATTGTGAAGGACTTATTTCCTTGCGGTTATGGGATGGAGCGTCCTGGTTTCTTGCTGGGTGTTGGCTCCAAGCTGCCCTCAGCCACACTTGGGCTTCTACAACTTGGCTTCTTCGTTTGTCAGCTGCACAGGGGAGTATGCACATCCAATGAGCTAACGTGGAGTCCTCTGTAAGGTGACCTGATTGTGGACTGACATCTGTCACCCTGTCACCTCGGCTACAGGCTACTGGTCCTGCCCACCCTCTAAGGGACTGGAGGACCCAGAGACCACCAGGAAGTGAGATACGGGGACCCCTTAGGGACTGTCCTGCAGGCGGCCTCAGCAAACTCTAGCCCGAAGGCCAAGTGCAGACAGCCGTCCATCAC
The DNA here is from genome assembly GCA_029783875.1 of Phataginus tricuspis. NCBI lineage: Eukaryota > Metazoa > Chordata > Mammalia > Pholidota > Manidae > Phataginus > Phataginus tricuspis. Next base: position 3,802,873 of record JAQQAC010023519.1, read on the forward strand.
GCTGAGAACGACTTTTAGATTTTTAAGTGATGGGGAAAATAAAAATCAGAAAACGTGAAAATGATGTGAAATTCCCGTTTTGGTGCCTGTTAATAAAGTTTTATTGGCACAACCACACACATTTAAGTGTCATCTGCGGTTATTTCTGTGACACATTACGCCGACTTGACAGTCTGCCTGGCCCGCAAAGCCGAAAATACTGGCTCTCTGGCCCTTGACAGAGTAGGTTGGCTGATCCCTGCGCCTCCTCTCTGAACCCAGGGGTCTCCTGTGCTGACTGGGGGGTCAGAGAGACAGGACCTCAGCCTAGAAGCCAGTGGGCGGTGACCTTCACGTGGGCGTACATCAACCACTGTGGTCACACATCAACCACTGTGGTCACATGGCCCTTCAGGCGGCCTGGGGAGGGGGACCTCCTGCAGGTTCTCCGGGGGGCAGGTGGGGGGCGTGTCAGAACCACAGCATGCTCACATGCCCATCTCAAAGAGGGCCCGGCAGGAGGGTCCTGGGGATTGAGGTACGGGAGGCGCTGTGTGTGTTTCGGGGTGGGGGCGCTTGGCCAAGGGGGTCCGCAGAGGTGCCTCTGAGGGGTGACCGGTAAGCTGCAGCCTAGATGAGTTAAGGAGAATCAGGTGGGCCCTTGGGGTAACAGGGTTCCAAGCAGCGGTCAGAGCGAGGGCCAAGGCCCTAGGGTGGGCAGGAAGCTGCTCGGCTCAGGGAGACCAGAATGAGCACCGGCCTAGGGCCACTTGCTCCAGACCACGCCAACTAGGCCACACCAGGATGGCGGTTCCCTTGTCACTGTTCCTCCGGTCCAGCCTCCCTCGAGCCTCAGTTTCCCCAGCTGCAGAATGGAGTCGCATATCCATGGCTGTCCCGGAATTCGGTTCTTGCCCGGGCCGGCTGGGTTCAGCAGACCACTCCATCCGTCTGGCTCCCAAGGCCCACGTGAGCAAGTGACGGGGACAGAGAAGTGCATACTGAGCCTCCCAGGTCTCTTGTGGTCTGTATCTTCACCTCCTTGTGTGTCTCTCTCTCTCTCATTGTTTTCTGTGGTTTGGTGTTTTGTGCATGAAAATGGTTGTCTTTCCTGTTCAGCTTCCCACAGTCTGGAACTTGCTGATTTGTTTCCCTGGGATTATTTAAGTTTTCAAAAAAGTAATTCCTGGAATACTATTCAGCCATAAGAAAGAAACAAATCCTACCATTTGCAACAACATGGTTGGAGCTGGAGGGTATTATGCTCAGTGAAATAAGCCAGGCGGAGAAAGACAAGTACCAGATGATTTCCCTCATTTGTGGAGTATAAGAACAAAGCAAAACTGAAGGGACAAAACAGCAGCAGACTCACAGAACCCAAGAAGGGACTAGCTGTTACCAAAGGGGAGGGGTGTGGGAGGGCAGGTGGGGAGGGAGGGAGAAGGGGATTGAGGGGTATGACGATTGGCACACATGGTGTGGGGGATCACGGGGAAGACAGTGTAGCACAGAGAGGGCAAGTAGGGACTCTGTGGCATCTTACTACACTGATGGGCAGTGACTGCAATGGGGTATGGGGGGACACGGTAACAGGGGTGAATGTAGTAACCACGTTGTTTTTTCAAGTGAAACCTTCATAAGAGTGTATATCAATAATACATTAATAAAAAGAAAGTAATTCTTTCCCATGTTTCCAAACTCATGAGTCAAAAGTACACCCAAGGGCAGCCACCATGGGAAGTCTGGTGGGTCCTCGAAAACTAAACAGAGCTGCCCTCTGACTGAGCTGCTCCACCCCGGGCATACAACCGAGAATCGAGTTCCAGGACGCAGACAGATACCTGTGCGCAAACGTCCACGCGAGAGTCACAGGTGGAAATGGCCAGGTGCCCATCAACAGGTGAATGAATGCAAGGCATCCATCCACACGCTCGCATGTTACTCGGCCATGAAAAGCAAGGGATCCCGACACCTGCATGGTGTGGATGGACCTCGAGGCCGCTGTGCTCAGCGACATAAGCCAGACCCTGAAGGGCAGAACCTGTGCGATCCCACTGCCAGGAGGTCCCTAGAGGAGCCCCATCCACAGAGACAGAGAGTGGGTGGTGGGGCCGGGGCTCAGGGGCCTGGGTAGGGAGTGTTTCATGGGGACGGAGCTTCAGTTTGGGAGTCTGGAAAGTTCTGGAGACGGACGGTGGGGACGGCTGCACAACATGCGAATGTGTGTTCGTGCCCCCTGCTGTGTGCTCAGAAATGGTTATGATGGTGAATTTATGTTGCGTGTGTTTCACCAGAATTTTTTTTTTTTTAGTTAGAAGTTCCAGGACCCTGGCTGTGGCTCATTGTTGATGGGATGAAAGGGTCGGTTCCCAAAGAAGGGGAGCCCTTGATGACTTCATATGCTTCATGTGCGTGGAGCACTGGCAGGTGTCAGGGGAAAGGGCCTGTGGGCTGCACAGAATCTCCTGGAGGGACGCTCAAGGAGCTGGTCATCACGGAGGCCCTGCGGGAGGGGATGTTCATTTGGATACAGCTTTTTCCTTGGACACACAGCAAGAAATTCACCATTGTGACCAGATTGTAAGTGTGCAGCTCAGCGGCATGAAAAGCTCTGTTTTGCAGCTCCTCAGAATGGTGACCGAGGAATCGCTATGTAATCCAGCTACTCCACTCCTGGACATGTTTCATCCAAGAGAAATGAAAATTCCTGTCCAAGCAAAAAACCTGCCCAGACGTGGTCATGGCATCCCGGTTCACTGGCCCCCGAAACTGGGCACAACCCAAGGGTCGTCCCTCCACTGGTCGTGGATGATAAAAACGAGGGTGCATCTTTTGACGGCCTGTGGGGAATGTGACCAGGAGCTGGGACGGATCTCAGCTGGCTTATGCTGAGTGAGGGAAGCCCGGACACCCACAGTGACGCCATTTGCCTGAGGGACTGGAACAGCGCCTGCGTGGAGAGGCCTTGGGGCAGAGTGAAGGGCTGGTTGCAGAGGCGCGCGAGGGGGCTCTTGGGTGATACAATTTTTCATTTCTTCTTGATTATGGCGGTGATGACACAAATACATCATTTCGTCAAGATTTATAGAACTGTATGCTTCAATGGGTTAATTTTTTGAGCCATGGGTAATTCTCAATAAGCTATATATTAGTGTCCCGGGGCTGCTGAAACAATAGGCCACAGACTGAGTGGCTTGAAACAATAGAAGATAATTTTTTCCCATTTCTGAGGCCAGAAGTCCCAGGTCAGGTGGGACAGAGGGCGGTCCTGCCTGCCCCTCCCAGACACCGGGGGCCCTGGGCTGGTGGCCGCCTTCCCTGCAATCTCTGTGTCTGCCTTCCCATGTCCTTCTCTCTCTCTGCCAAGTTTCCCCTGTGTGTCTTTTACGGGACAACTGTCACTGGATTTCGGGCCCACCTAAGTAATCCAAGAGGACTTCATCTCAACGTCCCTACACTGATTAAATGGCCAAGACCCTATTTCCCAGGAGGCCCCAGGCACAGTTCTGGGGATGTGATTGTGGCCATCTCTTTTGGGGACCACTGGTCAACCCACTCCAACTCGTGAAAACTCGAGTGGCCCTATCAGGGTGATGCTTTCTCCCGAATGCTGGGGCTGGTGCACTCCGCCCAGGAAGAGTTTGAAGCAAATTCCTGGCCGTAATATCCTCCCACCCATAAATTCCTCAGCGTGTCTCTGATTCCCCAACCGTGGGTGGTGCTGCCTGGGGGACACTGGCGGCTTCTGGGGGCGTCTGTGGTCTTCACAGTGGGGGTGCTGCTGGCATCGTGTGGGTGGGGGCGGGGTGCTGCTCGCCCCCCAATTGCCTGGCATGGCCCTGCTGTCACGGTGCTGAGCAGGGGCCCAGGTCTAGGGTGAAGGACCTGGGTGTGGGTCCAATATCTCTGCGCCCTATCAGTGACGCTGTGTGTGACAAGACCCCACAAGGCGTGACCATCCAAGGGTCACCACCTGAAGGGATTGTGTGTGTGGCTTTGGGACCCGGTGGTCCCAAGTGTCTCTCACACTCGCAAGCTCACGGGCACACCCAGGGAGGCACCGCCACGGTCCCTGCCCGCCCCCTGGTGGCCATGGGGGTCCGCACAGACGCGGCCCCGCCCTGGCTGCCGCCCAACCTGGAGCTGCGCTGGACGCTGGGCGGGGCTACCTCCTTGCCCATGGACCCCGCTGGCTCCTGAGGGCCCCTTCTGCAGGTGGGGGCGGAGCTGGGCCCCTGGGGAGGTGGAGGCCTGGGGTTAGGGCCCCGATGTGACAGGGTAGCAGGAGCTCCAGGTTGGAGTGGTTGCTAGACAGTGGCTGGGACAGAGGCTACCTCTCAAGGGGCTCCTGGCGTAGAGCTGGGGGAAGGGAGAGGGTCTTAAAGGGGGTCAGCAAGGTAGCATGTGGGTCTGGGGGTTGGCTGCGCACAAGCATCTGTGTGTGGGACTCACGGGTGGGCAGGAGAAGTGAGAAGTGTGAGGAAGAGATGGGGGCAGATGCAAGACCTGAGACCTGAGGACCTCGCCTGTCACCTGGGCCCCCATCCGTAACCTGTGGCCCCCTGTTATTATGTGAGGCTACCACGTATAACCTGGAGTCCCTGCCTGGACCCTGGGGCCCTCCAGTTATAGTCTGAGGCCACCTACCTACAACCTGGGCTCCCCCAACTTGTAACCCAGGGCACCCACCTATAAACTGGGGTATCTCAGTGGTAACCTGAGATCCCCACCTCTTACCCAGGACGCCCACTTGTAACCTGGGTCCCCCACCTGTATCCCAAGGTCTTTAACTAAGCCTGCAAGTTGGTGAGAATGAGAGGATGTGGAGAAAGGATGTTTGTAGGGCTGCCATCACTGTTCTTATGTTGCCTATGTCTACTATTGCTCCCACTTCTGTTTGTTGTCCCTGAGTCAATCCAGAGTGCCAAGGCTGGCTGCTGGGTCTTCTCCTTTCACGGTGGCTCATGCAGAAATAGCACAGCCCACCACCCGCGGCCTTCTATATTTGATGACTTAGGGCAGTTAGACTCCAATTCAGAGAAATGGCAAGGGAGAGGTGAGGACTCCCAAGCTGAGAACTTCTACTGGGAAAAGGTCTGGGGCCAGAGGGAGGGTCCCTGGAGGGGCTTAGAGCAGCCCCCATGGGGGTCTCAGGCCTTGTGATGCCAGGAATGGCCCCTAAAATCTGGTTTTGTGCTGGCCCAACCTGAGTTCGATGCTTGCTATGAACCCTAGGTAAGCAGGATGGCTGGGCAGCCCCAAGGCTTCTATCAGTGTGAGCAGAAGATGCTAGAATCCCCACAGGACCTCTAGGGCTCCTCCACCGTGGACCTGTGCAGGTGGCTTCCGTTCTGCAAGCTTCAGTGGTCTCAGTTGTCAGGGGGTGGTGGAAGGAGGACTTCAGGACATTCCATCTCCCCAAAAAGCTGTCCTGCCCCCTTAGCAGTCACCGAGCCCCTGGCACCCATGAGCCCGCATTCTATCTGTAGATTTGCCTACTATGGACGTGTGACAGAAATGGGGTCACACACCGTGTGGCCTGTGTGTCTGGCATCTCCACTGAACACCGTGTTCAGGGCCTGTCTGCGTTGCAGCACGCATCAGGGCCCAAGTGTGGGTGGACAAGTATGTGTGTCCATTCACCTATGGACGGACATTTGGGTGTTTTCCGAATTTTGGTATTGTGATTTGGAGTTGCTATGAACATCTGTACCGAAGTTTTTGTATGGACATGTTTCCGTTCTTTTGTATACATACCAAGGAGCAGAACTTCTGGGCCATATGGAAACATTATGTCTAAACTTCTGACTTTTTTCCAAAGTAGCTGTACCATCTTTTTGAGATTTCTGTTTTTCCATATCTTCACCAATACTTATTGTCCATTTTTTTGATCATAGGCATCCTAGTGGGTATGAAGTGGTTAATTTTAATAATGTTTCTTTTAACTTAACATATCCAAAATTATATCATTTTAACATGCAATCAATGTGAAGTATTATGTATGTATATATGTGTGTATATATATATATTTTTTCACACTAGGCCTAGAAAACCTAGTGTGTAGTTACACTCAGCACTTCTCAGTTCAGGCAACTATACTACAAGAGCTTAACAGACACATGTGGCCAGTGGCTACTGCAGTGGATGGCACAGAGCTCACTGCTGAGGACACAGCAATGAAAAAGACAGCCCCAGTGAGCTCCCAGGTAGTACCAGAAATAAACAAAAAATAGGTAAAGAAATATATAAATGAGACAATTTCTGGTGGTAACAAGTGTTAAGAAAAAAGTCAAACTGGAATGGTGCTACATTCCAGAGAATGACCAGGAGAGCTTCTCAGAGGAGGTGGCACCCAAGCCAAGATTTCACCTTCAAGGATTCCTGTGAAGGAGAGTGGGGCCTACAGATGCCAAGACTGCTGAACATACCAACAGATTCCAAGAAGTTTAGGAGGAAACCAGCAGTCAGAAGCGCAGAAGATACCAAAATTAGGCAGCATTCCCTCTTTAGTGTTCTCAAGAGGTTGTTTAGAACTAATGTTATTTCTTCTTGAAACGTTTGGAGGAAATTCAATGAAACATGGGGCCACTGTCTTTGTCGAAAGGTTTTTCACTACATTTAGTTTTTTTGATCACTGTTAGACTACGCCGCCTCGCTATTTCTTCTTGAATGAGCTTTCGTTGCACTGTCTTTTAAGGTCTGCCCTTTTCAACTATGCGTTGTAGAATTTACGGGCATGGGGTTTTTCCTAGTATTTAATTCCTTTTGACATCCATAAGGTCTGTAGCAAAACCTCTTCTTTCATTCTTGATATGGATCGTTTGTTTTTCTTGGCCAATCTGGCTAGAGTTTTATCAACTTTTTGGATCTTTTCAAAGAACAATCATTTGTTTTGACTTTTCCCGATTATTTTCTTATTCTATTTTGTTGGTTCCTGCTCTTATCTTTAGGATTTCCTTCTCGAAAGACATTTGGGGCTGATCCACGGTTTGATTGCTGTGCCTTTTGGCCCCCAAAGCCACACCCATCCCCCTTCTGTGGGTCATTTGACGAAACTCATGGGTGATCTCCACGACACGCACATAGACACATTCAGTGTGGCAGGTAGTTTTGGGGGCTCGGAACCCCCAGCTTGGGGCCCAAATCCGATGGCCTCAGCTCCCCTGGCTTCCGCTTCCTGGCTCTGGCGAATCAGGAACTTCACACAAGACGAGTTTGCTCTGGGAGAACAGCGACCTGGCGCTGAAAAGCAGAAAGGTGGAAAGTACCAGGGAGGCAATTCCATGCCGTCAAGCCGGATTTTGCCCACGCCGGGCTACTTTTTGACCTCTGACCTCGCCACAACCGGTGTTTCGGGGGAGGGGCCCATGCACGCGCGCCGCAGGGTCCCCGAGCCTGCGCCCCGGCCCGCGAGGGCACTGCCAACAGTGCGGCCGTTTCGAGGAGGCTGTTGGCACTCGCGACCTCCAACCCCAGCCCCGGCCCCCTCGAGGTCAGCACCGCCGCCTTGCCTCCCAGAGCCCGCTCTCCTCGCCTCCCGTGACGGGCGCCAGCCGGGCCAATGAGCGAGCGGTCTCCACCGTCGGGGCGGGGCCAAGCGCGAGCCAATCCCAGCTCGGGCTCCCGCCCGGGTCCAAACGGCCCAATCGACGGCGGCGGCGGGGCGGGCATAAAGAAGGGGACAGCAGACTCAGCCAACGGGCGGGCGCGTTAGCGGCGCGAGGGGTGGGCTCCGCGGCGGGCGTGCGGCGGCGCGGCGGCGCAGGGCGGGGGCGGGAGGTAAACAAGATGGCGGCGGCGTGTCGGGCGCGGAAGGGGGAGGCGGCCCGGTGCGCCAGCGACTGAAGCGGGGGCGCGGGCGGCAGCGGCGGCGGCCCGGCCGGCTCCGCGCCGCCTTGCATGGGCTGGGCCCCCGCGCCGCCCGCCTGCTCCACACGCGCGGCGGCCGCGGCGGGGGCACACGCCGCCCGGGCCCCGGTGGCCTCGAGAACCCCCGGACCGGGCCTGTGGCCTGCGCCGCCTCGGTCACCCGGAGCCCCGCGGGTGCCCCGCGCCCCGCGCCCTGCGGCCGGCGGCGTTCGCGGGCTGCCGTTTGGGGCGGGGGCGGCCTCTCGGGGGTCCCAAGCGGTGAAGGGCGCCCAGCGACGCCCGGCTTTTCGGAAGTTACTTCCTGGGGCGGGCGGGTTCCGGGCCGCCCCTCGGCCGCCGACGTGCGCCCGGGGCTGGCGGGCGGTGCGGCCGGACCTCACCTCGGTGCCCCGCGCGCGCTGCGGACCCGCACCTGCCGCCGCCTCGGGCCCCGGGACGACCCCCGGCCGGGGCTGTGTCCGGGCGCGCCCCGCCTCCCGCTGGTGATGCCCAGCCCTGAGAGGACCCGGCCGGCCGCGTCGCCGTTGGTCCGAGGGTCTCAAGTTCCCGGAGGATGACCTAGCACCGCACGCCCCACCGGCCTCCCGAGGGCCCGCGGACTCGCTGGCCCGACCCTCAACGGCCAGGCCGGCCGGCGCCCAGACTTAACGCCTGCACCCTCGGGTGCCGGGCCCTGGGCCAGGCTCGTCACCGGAACTCACAATTGGACAATCGTTTCTTCTCGAAGAAGAGTTTTCCTTTTTAATTTTTCCCCCCTTTTTTGGTGTTTTTGTTGACTTTTTTTTTTTGAAGAAGGGAATTTTGGGGGGACAAAAGGAAGAACCGCTCACCGGGGGAATACACAAAGAGGACAGGGGACCGCCGGTGAGAGTCGAAGGCGTTGGGTCCAGGATGGATGTGGCAGACCCGCAGCAGCTGGGCATGTTTACCGAGGGGGAGCTGATGTCCGTGGGGATGGACACATTCATCCATCGCATCGACTCCACCGAGGTCATCTATCAGCCCCGCCGCAAGCGGGCCAAACTCATTGGCAAGTACCTGATGGGGGACCTGCTCGGGGAGGGGTCCTACGGCAAGGTGAAGGAGGTGCTGGACTCGGAGACGCTGTGCAGGCGAGCCGTCAAAATCCTCAAGAAGAAGAAGTTGCGGAGGATCCCCAACGGAGAGGCCAACGTGAAGAAGTAAGTGCGGGCTCCCCGGGTCCGCTCAGCCTCCCTCCCTTCGGGCCTAAGCTGACCAACCACCTCCTGGGCCCTCCTTTACCAGGGAGAGTGTCATGGGAAACCTTAAGTACTTTGTCCAAGTCAGGCCAGTTGGTTGCCGTTGGGGCGTCGCTGTCAAAGCCTTCCTCTGAAGGGGGCGCGTCCACCCTCCACCCTCCCAGCTGTCTGAAGAACTTACGTGCGGGGCAGAACCAGCCAATGTTTATCTGGCCCTGAGAGTGTATGTTGTGAACCAGTCCCGGCTGCCAGCACGTTTTCTGAGCCGTGTGTTGTTACTAGGGCTAGGGAAATGGATTTGTTTATCTTGTTAAGGGGAACCCTGTAGCTGCCAAAAATAATTGTTTGTGCCAGTTTATCAGTCTGTAGGGGTTGTGGCCCTTAATCTGCTGTCCAGGACATACGTGACTGCAGGGCCCCCTGGCTTCCTAGAGGGGACCTGGCTTGTGTCTGGGAGAAGTTTTTATGTGCAATTGCTGGGGTGGTGTTGGGGTTCCGAGCAGAAGCTGTCCCAAGGATGGCAGGAGCTGAGTGTCCTGCTCTCTTGCTGGTTTCAGGGAACGGTGCCTTTCCTTATCGAGGCTGCTGGTCAGGACCCCAGCCTGTTCGGGCCCAGCTCCTCTGCCAGCCTTTAGTTTCCAAGAAGGGGTTTATCTAACGGGCCAGGCGGCAGGCTGACTTACAGCCTTGGACGCCTGCCAAGCCTGCCCTGGGACATGCTGCTCCCCGATTGCTTTCCGTCCTGCCTTCCCACGGGCTATCACGGCTGTTTCACTTGCTCTGGGATGCCTGAGCCAGCTCGGTGAAATCAGGAATGAGGCAGAGGGCCGAACCCCGACTGATCTGGACTCGGCCAGAGTGGGTGCCCAGCTAATCGGAGCGGTCATCTCGTGGGGGCCGTGCGTGGCAGGCCGTGTGTGGCAGGCCGTGTTCCAGGAAGGCCTTTGTACTGTGTTTGGGGCCCAGCCTGTGCACAGGGAGGAGGTGTGGCCAGGCGCCCTTGGGCAGGTCGGTCAGCTGGGTGCTGTGCCAGGCTCTCACCTGGGAGATGGGGGCGGGGCGGGGCTGGTAGACCGGCCAGGCTACAGCACTGGCCCTCCCTGGGGCCCACATCAGCTGCTGGCTCGCAGGGTAGGTTTCCCATAAGCCAGAGCCCCTGGGGCAATGTGGCCCTGGGTCTGTCACTGTGGCACTGCTGTGGGCTTGGGGCGGTGAGCTCCTGCCTCCTGCTCGCTGTCTCTGGAAACGGCTCCCCTCCGGCCCTCTCATGAACTGGGTGCCTTCCTGCTGGTCAGCCCTCCAAAACAGCGTTGGCATGTGTCCATGCTGTCATGGCAGCCCTGGCCCCGGCCTCTGGGGAGCATGCCTCAAAGTAGGAGGGGTTCTCAGAGTCCTGGCCTGTTCCAGCTCAGACGGCTCTGGCTGGAGTCACCCAGGTCCACCCTGACAGCTGGGAACTCAGGGTGTAACCCATCCAGGGGTGCCTACTAGGGCAGCAGTTGAGCAGTCGGTCCCAGAAGGTCCACAGACGCCCAGTGTGGTGGAGGTGGCACTGGCGCAGGCCGGCATGTGATAGGCACTGTTCGCAGGGTACACTCTGAGTTCTGACAGACGCACACACCTGAGGTCAAGGGAGAGGATGTCTCATGGCCCCAGAGTGTCCCCTGCTCCACGGGACACACATGACAGCCTGCCTGGAGGGGTGCAGACGCGGGCTTCACAGTCTGGGCTCTCCTGACTGGTCAGTTGAGGTCCTACAGTTGTGGGGACCCATGGCTGGCACTCTTGGGGATGCAAAGAGCCAGGTCTCAGGATGTCTGTTAGGAGAACTGGAGGGGAAACTGAGGCCAGGGAGGCAAAGTAGTGGGTGGCGCTCGGTGGGCCTGGCCTTTAGCATAAGATGTCACAGCTGTCGGGCACAGAGCTGGTGCCTGATTTCACTGTTTCACCTTTCGGGGACTACCCTCCGCGGGCAGGGCTGGCCCAGGCCCTGTGGCCCCCTGGTCCCTGGCATCTGGACCCCGGGCTGCAGTTTGCCACAGAACCTCTGCCTGGGGCTCCCGCCAGCAGTGTGCCTGCAGGGGAGATTGGCTCTCAGTGGCCTTGCTGCCTGCAGGGGAAAAGGCTCCTTTGTCCTCCCGAGGCCTAGTGAAGTCAACTCCAGTCACCTCTCGTGGTGAAGTGTCTGGAACCTTCCAGACAAGCCTTAGGAGTCCTGCGGGTTGGGTGGGAGGCATGTTTTACATACAGGTGGCTGGGGGCTCGGGTGGTCCCCACTCCATGTGGCTCTCTCCCAGGAGCGCTGCTGTGGGTCTGCACCTTCCCTGCCTTGCTGGTAAAACCATAGGTTCTTATGGCGAAGGAGGAACGCTCCAAAAACATCAAGAAGGTGAAAAAAAGTGCTTATAACCTTAACACTGACATATCTGGTTGAGCTTTCTTTGAGTTTTCCCTGCTTTACCTGGGTGAGCGCCTTCAGTGAAGAGGAAGCCCCCCGAAGATCATTCGTGGAAAACAGGTCGTGTGTACTTGTCCCTTGACAGGCAGTGGGATCGCACAGACCGAGCCCTGTAGGAGCTGGAGGGGTCTCCCTGCTCCCTCAGCCCCAGGCAGCCAGGGTGCACTGCTGCCCCACGTCCTGCCAGGGGTCGTGCTGCCCCGCGTCCTGCCGGGGGTCGTGCTGTCCCGCGTCCTGCCCGGGGGTCATGCAGGTACAGAGGGACTGCGTGCATTTTCCCTCTTCACTGCTGCCTACCATCTGTGCCCGGCCGCATGTCCATGCTGCGTGGTGGGAGAGGTGCAGGACGGCGCGGCCATGCCCAGGACAGCCAGAAAAGCACGGACTCCACGTCACAAAACGCTGCTCATTGTGTTTTTCTTTCCGACAACTGTTTATGTCACTTGCTGCTCATGGCACAACAAAATGATGGGGCCCCCTGTGTTTGCCTGTCAGGCCCCCGCCCCACAGCCAAACCGACCTGCCTCTGAGGGCGGGGGCGGGCGGGGTCTCGGTGGTCCCTCAGCAGTGGAGCATGCAGTGGCCAGGTCTTCATGTCCTGAACTGTGGGCGTGTTTGCTCTGCGGGTGAGTGTCTTGTGCCACACCCTGTGATGAGGGTGACAGTATTTGATGGGCACATCCCCAGATGTGGAGTTTCTAGGCCAAGCTTGGCGGGGTTGCATTTCATAAGCTGTGCGACCCCAGTGTCCCCAGCTCCCCCAGCCTGGCGTGTCCAGCCGATGTCTGCGTCCCAGCTGGCCACCAGGAGCGCTGTCTGCCCACCCCTGAGAGCCGGCCTCAGTGAGGCGGGACTGCCTTGCGGTAACTGGTGGGCTTTTGGATCCGGACTGGAAACAGTTGGGATTTCAGTGTGCCGAGAACCGAGCCCTGGACCTTGTCAGCTCTCATTCCCAACTGGGTCGGCCTCCACAGGCCCCAGCATCTGCTGGGTCTCCCCGGCCACCAGAGGTGGCGGCTGGAGGGCACCGTCTACCTGCCGAGGCTCACCCACTCTGCACCGTGCTGCGTGTCCAGGGACTCCCTGCTTGCCTGGTCCTTCCCAGGCAGAAGGGGTGGTTCTGACATGGGGTGGGGGCTCGGGGCACATGCAGAATGTGGTTCCTTCCCAGGAGTGTTTGAGAACCACATCCAAAGCCACCCTTTATCCAGTGTCCACCGTGTGGCTGGGCTGTAGTTTATTCTTGTAGCAGCTTGTCGAAATACAGTTTAACATGAAATTCATGGCATTTAGTACTTTCCAAATCATGAAACCCTCGCTACCACCTGACTCCAGAACATTCTGTCACCCCACAAGAACACTGTCCCCGTGAGCAGTCACCCCCATCCCCTCCCCAGCACCTATGAGCCCATGTTCTGTCTGTGATTCGCCTGTTGTGGATGTTCGACAGAAACAGGGTCACACCGTGTTGTGTGTCCGGCATCTCACTGAGCACCATGTGCTCAGGGCCCGTCCACATTCGGCACGTGTCAGGGCCTCGCTGCTCTTCACAGCTCAGGAAGGCTCCGTGTGTGTCTGCCCACTTGTGGGTGGGCTTTGGGGCTGTCCCCGCCTGTGCCTGTCATGGATCGTAGTCCTGGGGACGTGGGTGCAGGACTCTGTACTGAGCTGCACTGTTAGGGGATTTCTCCTTGTCCGGCTCTGCCTGCAGGACATCTGAGGACTGCGTGCCGTTTAGAGGCATCAGCCGTCGGGGTGAGGGTTTCCTTGCCTGTTGCCTGAGCCTTGGGATCCCAGCAGCCCCTTCCCTGTCCGCAGGGGAGCGAGGTGGGGTGCTTCCCCGCTGGCTCGTCTCTGGGTGGAGTGGAGCCGACCTTTGTCGGCCCTGGGCCGCCTGCAGGTTCTCTTTGGGGCGGTTACTCCCCCACCCTGTGAGTGCATCTGCAGAGGTCAATCGACAAGTCAGCTCAGCTGGGGCCGTGCCTGGGCAGGTTTGTGACATCCGGTTCGGAAGGCACCGCTTCCTCTCCTCTTCCTCCCTCCCAGCTGAGTGCTTGTTTTTCCTTTATCTTTACATACTGTTTTTTCCTTTTTTGGCCAGAGAGATTACTTGTAGGAGCCACGGAAAATACAGAAAAAGGCAGTAGAAACCTTCCGCCCAGAGGTCCCCCAGCAGCTGCCTGGGTGTCCCTCTCCCGTGCCCTCCTCCCCAAGGCGCAGGTCGTGCCAGCGCACATTTCTGGTCACCTGGTCCCATCCTGTCGGTATCCCCGGCCCTGCCCTCTGGGTGCACAGTTTCCACCGCCCAGCCCTTCTCAGTCTGACGTGTGTTCCTTCTTTCCTGATGTAAATAACGTGATTTACCTGTTCACACAGAACGGTTTGATCACAGTTAATTAACAAATAGGCGGTACAGCTCCCTGGGCGGCAGCTAAGCTCCAGGGTGGGGCCTCTTGGGGATGGGGTGGGGGGGGGGCATAGTGTACGGGTGGCGGGACAGGAGGCTTGGCGGCCTAACGGCAAGGAGAGGGCACTGTCACCTGCTGGGTCAGAATCCGTGGTGTCCATGTCTGCTGCAGAGAGGGAGCACTTGGCCGTGGTTTTCCCCTGCGCTGGAGTGGGCTGAGGGTTAGGCACGGCCTCCAGAGGTCGATCTGTGCCCATCTGTCCTGAGACTCGGATATGTGGAGCCATGGGCCTCCCTCTTACCGCAGTGACCCAGGGCAAGGTCCCCAGGAGTTTTGTGCCTGTGTTGAGCTCAGCGGCACGTTTCACGCAGTCATCTCCAGGGCTGCCTCCCAGCCCTGAGGTGTCCACGAGTCAGCTGTGTATGAAGGTTGCCCTGTCCAAACATGTGCATATGAAGTGGCCTCTGAGTGAAGAGAAAAAGCGCCCAAGGAGTTTCCAGAGCTGGGAGGCTGGCGCCACCAGCCAGGAGCGATTGACGTAGCCGGCTTTGTCGGTCGCTCTGAGCTGTCCCCAGATGCTGCGAAGCTCCTTCCAGCACCGTGGCTGTGCTGACCCTCCCCATTCCCGAGCGCAACCCCAGGGAGCCCCCGTGGCCGACCCCTCGGGGCCTGCTGGGCGTCGGGCACTCCCCGACACCTCCTCTGGGGCTGTCTCACTCTGTGCCTTGGCCAAGCCCCCGCGGTCTGGTAGCTCCTGCCCTGGCTGACAGCCCCTCACTGGCCAGGTAGTGAGCGGGTGTCTGTGTGGCTGAGCAGGGCAGGTGCTGGACTGTGGTCTCTGAGGGGAGCCGGGGCCACGCGTGCTGGCCTGGGCATCACTGTCACAGCAGAGGCTTGTTCCCTCACCGAAGTAGCCAGGGCCAGTGGGAGGGTCACACCCTTGTGAATGGGTGTTTGCCCATCGGGTAGAAGTGGAGCGTGACAGCAGGTGGAGCGTCCCTGGGTCCTGGTGAGAGAGCTGGCTGGTGAGCAGGGAGGGCTGTGGGAGGCACGGGCAGGAGACGGTTAGGCCTCTCCCAGAAGAGAGGTAGGTGCGCCTGGAGCATTGGAGTGACAGGCCCCAGGAGGGTCTGTTTCCCAGGGCCAGGGGTGTTCCTAACCCTTTACAACAGGGCTCACCAGGGCAGTCCTGCCCCCAGCGACCCTGGGCCATGCCTGGGGACACATCGGGGTGTGGGGGTGTTGCTCACCCCCACAGTGCCCAGGACGGCCCCAGTGTCTGCGGTGCCAGGGGGTGAGGGATCCCCTGTCGCTCATCTGGGAAAATAACTGGGTGTGCCCCTGCCCACACTAGACACGGGATAAATCCCCAGGCTTAGACAGTGTGAGCCAGGCCGCCCCCCAGGTCTGGAAGCCCCCGCCTGCCTCCCTCCTGCTCCGTGCAGCGTATCAGGACCTCGGTGTCCCCTGGAGCGTGGGAAGGCAGGGTGGGATTCCTGCTGCGTCCAGAGGCCCCTCAGTGGGGGCCAGGGGTGGGGAGGCAGCGAGCCGTGGGGAAGCAAGGCCCTGGTCACCTGTGCTCCATACCCCAGGCCCGCACGCCCTGCTTCCGGGCCCCCCTCCAGAGGCTGCTTGAGCTCTAGGCCAGGGGTCTGCCTGGCAGCAGCCCTGGGCGGGTGAGTGGGGTCGGCTCGGGATTCATGCAGGGGCGGTGGGGAAGGCTTCCGGGGAGAGGTGTCCTTCACAGGCAGCCAGGAGTCCTTGCGGAGGGGGGGCCGCCTCTGCCTGGCCTTGCTTGTGTTTCGTGCTCGGCCTTCCTGGTGAGGATGTTAAAATTAACCTATTGAGGTATTGTGGACATGCCGTGCCGCTCGGTGGCATTTTGTATGTTCACAGAGCTGTGCCTCCAGCACCCTAACCCCAGGATATTGTCTCCCCAGAAGGAAGCCCTGCCCCATGAGCGGTCCCCCCGGCCCCTGTTGCCTGGGCCGCGTTGTGAGGGATAGGCATCGGGCTGTGCCCACCTGGGGCTTCTGTGGGCTGTGCTGCCGGCTCCTGGGTGTGCTGGTGGGTCTGTTCCCCCTTCTGAGCAGCTTCAGCGGCCCGCTCAGACCCGGGCAGGGCCGCGTTGGAGGCCATGTGTGCAGCGGGCGGCGCTGGGCCACTTTCTCCTCCCTGTGCCCCCTGCCTCGCGCAGCCAAGGCCTGGGAGCTCTCCTGAGCAGGGCCCTGGTCCGGCAGAGCTGCGAGGTCCCAGGAGGGGAAGGCAGTTGTCACGGGCCTGTAGCCCCGTGCCTGGGGAGAAGGGACGCTGGGGGTCGTGTGGCCCCCTGGGCTCCCACTGCAGGAGTGTCCTGCCCCGTGCTGCCCCTGCTGCGTCTCTCATGACGTGAGACTGTCCGTCTTCAGCAGTGTGTTTAAGATCACTGTGGCCAGGCTGTCAGCATCCAGACCCCTCCAGGCAGCTCGCTGCTCACGCCTCCGCGCTGTCCTCTCACCGAGCAGGGGGCTGCCGTGCCAGCTCACTGGTGCCCTGTCCTCTTCTCCAGGGAAATCCAGCTCCTGCGACGGCTCCGGCACAGAAATGTCATCCAGCTGGTGGACGTGCTGTACAACGAAGAGAAGCAGAAAATATATCCTCTTGGGGGCTGGGCTGGGCTGGGCTCGGGGGAAGGGGTGTTCTGGGGGCTGGGGCGACGTCCTGCTGGGAAATGCGCCCCTGCGCGACCCCTGGTGGCAGACGAGCAAGCCCGGGAGGGGCGCCTCCTAACCCCAGAAGTCAGCTCTGTGGCTGCGCCCGCTGCAGGGAAGCCTGTGGGCCCCACGGGCCATCTCAGCAAAGCGCCCGCACAGAGCCCCGCTCTGGTGCACTGTGCTGGGCCCGCCCTGGAGCATGGGCCCTGGTTTGCAGAGGAGACC
Source organism: Phataginus tricuspis (assembly GCA_029783875.1). Classification (NCBI taxonomy): domain Eukaryota; kingdom Metazoa; phylum Chordata; class Mammalia; order Pholidota; family Manidae; genus Phataginus; species Phataginus tricuspis. The sequence continues at coordinate 3,819,725 of JAQQAC010023519.1, forward strand.
CCTCCCCAGCCTGGGTCTGGGTGGCCCCCAAGGCTGCCATTAGTGGTGGAACCCAGTGGGGGTCATCCTGCAGGAATCCCGCCCTCAGCTTCTGTCCCAGGGATGGCTTTCTCCAGGAAGTGAGGTGCCAGCTCTGGGAAGCAGGCACTCGGGGCCCCATGTCCTGCCCAGGGTGCCTGTCCCTGACTCCCCTGTGTGGGGTGGTGGCATTCCCAGCACAAGTCTCCTCTCGACCCCCATCTTTGCACTGCCCTGTGTGGGAACGTGGCCCAGACTTCTGCCTGACTGCGGGCCTGCCTGCCCCCACCCCCAGCCACCTTACCCTGGGTCCTTAGACATGTGGCTGCTTCTGGTCTGTCCTGACCAGCCACCCCGCCTGCCCCTCCTGCCCAGCAAGCTGTGTCCCCTTGTTCTGGGACTCGGGCTCCTATTGGATGGCAGGCATTGAATAGGGAGAGCCTCCGGCAGGGCCAAGCCAAGCCCAGAGGAAATGGCCACAGCACTCCGCAGAGGGACCCCGCAGGGAACCCTTGAGCCCTTGAGCCCTCTGGCCCCTCTCCTGTGTCCTCCAGGGAGCCAGCTGGTCTCAGGAATGCCGCCACCAGGCTCAGTGGGCCTCTCCCACCCAGGCCCTCCCATAGCCACTGTCTCGTCTGTCCTTGGGACGGGCCCTGCCCGGGGTGGGGTCTCCACTGAGCTGCATTTCCTTAGCGCCGCACGTATATGGTGATGGAGTACTGTGTGTGTGGCATGCAGGAGATGCTGGACAGTGTGCCTGAGAAGCGGTTCCCTGTGTCCCAGGCTCACGGGTGAGTGTGACACCCGCCTGTGGCTGCCTCCCCACTGGGGCTTTGAGGATGCAGTCCTGTGTTTAAACAGCTTTTTCTGATTATCAGTAAAGCGAAAGCTTGAGTGTTAAAACTCGGGGCTTTGGGGTTCCGTGTGCAGAGCCCCCAGCCTGCAGCCCCGGCAGCCCCTCTCTGCCCCAGGTGCCCACTGTCTGAGGCCTAGAGACCTGGTCCTTGGAGAGCCCCTGACAGAGGTCTGCACTGCCAGTGGCCAGCTGGTCCTCCTGGGGGTCCCACACTCCAAACCCCTTGCTGCAGGATCAGCTGGCCTGTAGTGTGAAGGGAAGGGAGGCTGGTGCGGTGAGCTGGGTCCCCAGCTCCAGGGAGCTGCACGGCCCAGGCCAAAGTGACTGGGGGGACAGCACGGCCTTTGGGCCGATGGGGAGCATAGGGAAGGGTGTCCTCTGCCTCCCCGTGCAGCCCCAGCGGGAGTGGTTGCTGCCCAGTCGGTGGCTCTCTGAGCTTGTTTGCTGATGGCTCCCAAGCTGTGGCCTCCTGTCTCTGGTCTGCTGGGTTCCCCCAGGTGCGGAGCCCCTTGGTAGGGTGGCTCACCGAGGCCACGCCCCGCAGGTACTTCTGCCAGCTGGTGGACGGCCTGGAGTACCTGCACAGCCAGGGCATCGTGCACAAGGACATCAAGCCGGGCAACCTGCTCCTCACCACCAGCGGCACACTCAAGATCTCCGACCTGGGTGTGGCTGAGGTAGGCACACGGCCTGGGGGCCCCTGGGGGTGGTGTCCTGCCCCGGAGGGTCACCCTGAGGGCCGCCCGGCACTGCCGCAGGCCCTGCACCCATTTGCCGAGGATGACACGTGCCGCACGAGCCAGGGCTCCCCGGCGTTCCAGCCGCCTGAGATTGCCAATGGCCTGGACACCTTCTCTGGCTTCAAGGTGGACATCTGGTCGGCTGGGGTCACACTGTAAGTGTCCATGGGCCCCAAGTGCTGGGGCTGCCCATGTGGGAGGGGGTCCCAAGGGAAAGGCCGCCTCCTGCCTCTGGGGTCCTGACCCAGGCCAGGCTCGTTCCCAGGACGTGCACCTGTCCCTGTGCTTCATGCTGAGACTTCCCAGCAAGGCAGGCGGGCAGGGTGGAAGCTGCTCGGCCCAGATTATGCGTCCCGCCCGCCTGCCGGGCCATGTCCCCAGCACCCACAGGAGCCTCTACTCCTGAGGCGGAGCCCGCGCTCCCAGATGCACCCCTCTAAGCACAGGCCCGTCGGCCCAGAACCTCCCCTGTGCTCTGCGCCAGGGCGGCGACCACCAGCACGGGTGGTTCGTTCTACTTTATTGGGGGGTAATCCGTGTGCCACGTGGTCCGCCCATGTTGGGAACGCACAGTCCAGCGGTGTACGCCACGGCGTCCGTTCCAGAGCATTCCTGTCCCAGCAGGCCCTATGGGGCAGGGAAGGTGGGGTCCTGGGCCTGGTGGTTCCCGGCAGGGCCGCTGCAGCCCTGAGTGACCAGGCCTCTCTCCTTCCCGGGGGCACAGCTACAACATCACCACAGGGCTGTACCCGTTCGAGGGGGACAACATCTACAAGCTGTTTGAGAACATCGGGAAGGGGGACTACACAATCCCAGGGGACTGTGGGTCCCCGCTCTCAGATCTGCTCAGAGGTGAGAGGTCCCGGGAGTGCGGGGGGCTGCCCGGGGGCCGTGGCGTCCTGAGGACATTCCAGCGGCCACCCACCTCTTGAGAGCTGGGTCGCTGTGCAGCCCACACGCCGGCCGCCCTGGCGGGGTCACACCGCTGTCGAGGGAGGGCAGCCCCAAGAGCTGAGCCTGGGAGAGGCTCACTGGCTCCCCGGGGCTCCATCATCTGCTTTAGGCCTTTGTTCCGCCCTGGTCTGACCCTCCTTCGCCCAGAGGGATGGTGCAGCCTGCATCCCAGCCCCCTGCTGGGTCGAGGTCTCCCCAGGTCACTGGCCTGGTTCTACCAGCCTCTTCCTGCTCGTTTCCCAGGCTGTGCAGCAGGTGGCGCCGTCGTCGCACCGGTGGGCCCAGGCCCTGGCCTTCAGGTGCGGGTGGGCGGGAGCCTCTGCTGTGACCTGAGGCCAGGCTGCGGTAGGCTTTGACCACTCAGTTCTCGGTCAGGCCTGTCCAGTGCAGCCCCACATGTGACTGGTGTTCAGTCTAGGGTCCATCAGCCGGTAGGACCTCCAGGTCTCATCCTCTGCCATGTAGCTGACAGGCCTGGTGTGACCTGCAGCTGAAAAAGCAGATCCCCGGGCCTGGGGCTCCCCACCCACGCCTGGGTTTTCTAGTAAGTGAGCCAGACTGGTTCCTGTGCTCAAGTCAGAGGTGCAGCGAGGCTGACCCTGAACGCTCCAGGGTCTGGCGGCCCCTCCCGCCCGGTGCCCCGGGGCTGTTGAGGAGGGCAGTGGGCACTGGGCATGCGGCCAGGGGCATTCTTGCAACGCGGGCAGGAGCCAGATGTCAGAAAGTGGCCCTGGGCGGTGACCTAGCTGGCTCGGCGTCCCAGGCACGGCTGGCCTTTCCCGTGCTCTCCCCGGAGGCCCTGGCTGCGGTGTGCCCGAGCATACGCTCCGTGCCCCCCTCAAGGGCTTGACTGACCTGCTGGCTTCAGCTCCGGCGGGGGCGTTAGGGTCTTCCCCTACCATGACACGTTGGTTGGCTGGCGTTTCCACTAAACGGAGCTTCCTTTGCTGGTGTCTAGAGCAGTGACTAGTTACTGCCCTTCTCTGGCCAGTCCTCAAGATAGCCCCACTTTGGGCTGGCGAGACTGCAGAGAGGTCTGTTTCTCTGTCTTGGGTCCAGGCAGGATGCCTCATCCCTTGCTCTCCCTTGGCATCAACCTTGAGGCCGGGCCAGCTGGGGCCTGCGGCCCCCTGCCAGTCTGGCAGTGCCCCAGACCTCCCGGTATAGCACCCTGGCCCAGGGACCTGGGTCCACCCCCTGCCCACCCTGGCCCCGAACTCAGCCAGTGGCACGCCCCCCACCAGCCCCACAACCCCCACCAACCTCTCAGCTGTGAGGCCGCGACCCGGGTTGCCCAGGCTGTGCAGCCCTCAGGTGTTTGAGCACATTTGCTGAGAGCGAAGCTGCCCGCCCTCGCGGGCACTCAGAGCTGGCACTGCAGAACCTTGCCCCCTCCTGTCATGCTCGGCCCTCCCACGGGAGCACGCGGTGGGGCCCCTGCTGGCCTTGCCCTTGAGCCGGCCCAGCTTCTGCCCCAACGCTTGGCCCTTGCAGCCTCCAGTTCTCCCCCACTACTGTCTTGGCCTGCGGGGTCCTGGCTAGAATCCCTGGTTACCAGTGTCACTGGCCTGGGGCAAGCAGGACGGCCCCCACGCCCCCACTTCCTCTGGCGTTTGGAGGACGGGGCTGCTGGCTTTTCCCACCCTCGGGTCTGTCCTCGGTGCCCTGGGGCCGTGTCCCCAGCATCCACGCAGCTCTGTGCAGTCGCAGGCTCCGGGCCAGCCGGCACGTGCCGCCCTCTCCCTGGGGCGTTCTCAGCGTGTGCCTGGGCTGACCCGCCGGTCTCCCCGCCAGGGATGCTGGAGTACGAGCCGGCCAGGCGGTTCTCCATACGGCAGATTCGGCAGCACAGGTGAGGGGGTGCAGGCCCCACCGGGACCTGGGGGCCTTTCTGCTGTGTGTGTCCCTGGCCCACCGCAGTGTGGGAGTTGGGGATGGGCCCCGGGGCTGAAGTGCCGTCCTGAGGCGGGGCCCGCGTGGGGGGGCCGGCAGGTGTCCTGCGCCTTGCTGACTCGTGGCTTCCGCAGCTGGTTCCGAAAGAAGCACCCGCCGACGGAGGAGCTGGTGCCCATCCCACCGAGTGCCGACTGCAAGGACCGGTGGCGCGGCATGACGGTGGTGCCCTACCTGGAGGACCTGCATGGCTGTGCCGACGACGGGGACGAGGACATTTTCAACATTGAGGATGACATCATCTACACTCAGGTCTTCACCATGCCCGGTGAGCCCAGCAGTCACTGTGGCTTCGTGGCCCAGCCTCAACGTCCACCTGCCTGTGGGAGTAGAGCCCACGTCCCCCACGTCCCTGACGTCCTGAGTCTTTGGGGCAGGTGTGTCCACACCAGTGCTGACCGCGGCTTGACCTGGGCCTTGGAGGGGTTGCCACGGGCACAAGGACAGCTGTGGGCAGGGCCAGTGCCCCTGTGCTCAAGGGGCAGATGGGGACCCAGAGGGCGGAGGCTGCCCGGGGCTCTCTCCTGTGTTCTGTGACATGGGCGGGGCCCCCCAGAAGCCCTGAGGGTCCGGCGGCCCTCCTGGCGCCGGCCATCTGCCCTGACGGTGTCGCCTTGCTTCTCCAGGTGGCATGGAGGCAGCTGGGGCAGGGCTTAGAGAGGAAACTGGCGCGCGGGACAGCCAGTGCTCAGAACTTTCTGGAGAGGAAGCTGAGGCCAGGGGCGTGGAGTCGCTGGAGGCCCTAGTGTAGCGCCCTGCCCCTGCCTGGCACCTGGAGGCCAGGCCTCAGCGCCTAGCTCAGGAGCTGCTGGACAGCAGGGCCTACACAGGGGCCCTGCCGGCCGCCCTTGTATCCCAGCATTTTCTGTGACGAAACCAACAGCCGACGGCCACGGGAAGGGGAGGCAAGCATGACCTGCGCACGCGCAGTGGGCAGACCTTTATGAGGCCCTGCGCAGCTCCTGAGCTAGATCTTCGGGCCCCAGCATCCTCCTCTCCTGGGGGCATGCTCGGGGACCTGGCCTCCACTAAGCCAGCCCTGGGGTCAGCCTGGAGCTGGTGCCATCGGGCCTTTGAGTCACTGAGCCTTTGGCCCAGGCATTTCTCAGGGGGAACTGGGGCCCAGAGCCCTGAGACATGATGTCTGCATGGTGTCCCCAATCCTAGGAGACCTGGCCACAGTCCAGCCCTGGGTCCAAGGCCTGGAGCCTCTGCCCCTCTGCAGAATGGGGATGGGACATCTGGTCTCTCAGAGGCCCTGAGGCCCTGTAAAAGATGCCTGGGCATGACCCCTAGAGGCAGCCTGTTGTCCCAGTAAGGGACAGGCCAGGATCCCGCCAGGCCCACAGAGCCCTGCCACTTGCAGGCCAGGGGCTGCCCTTCCTGGGAGGGGTGGTTCTCCGGCCTGGGAGCATCTCCCGTGCCAGAAGTGGCACAGTCCTGCCCTGAAGCTGGCAACTACTTCTCTCTGACCTGCCCAAGGGTCAGTGGCAGCTGTGCTGGGCAGAGACCCCTCCCACTGTGGTCCTGATTTGGGGTCACACTCGTTAGTTCCCAGCTGCTGGCCCTGGGTCTTCCTAGGTGGGCCCCACCAGGGGTCCCGCCACGCCCCTGAGAGCGCTGCTCTGGGTTTTGGGCTGGGAGTGGGTAATTGGTGGTCAACGACCCACGTGCCTTGAGGGCCAGCTAGTAGGGTGTGTTCAGGGCCTGCTGACCGCCCTGCCAAGCTGGACTGGTGGCTGTGTTGGGGCACCTGTGCAGAGCCGCCACCCCTGGTGCACCGGTGGCCGCTCCCCCATCCAGGCAGGGTGCCTGACCCCACAAGCTCTCCAGCGCGAGCCCGGGGGCAGTCAGGAGTTCCGACCTAAGACGCTGTCTGTGCACTCTGGTGGCTTTTGGCAATTTCCAGAAGCTGCTGAGTCAGACACTGGACACCCTTGGCCGAGAGGGCAGTTTCCAGCTGATGTCTGCGGGAGGGGGGCTCTGGTGGGTCCCCGGCACGCCGCCCGCTCCCTTGCCTTGGGGAGGGCGGGAACACGGCCAGTTGTTGTGGGAGAGATGCTGGCTTCTGCGGCCGGCCGAGCCCAGCCCCTGCACCCCAGACTCCGATCCCTCCCTGGGTGCTGGGGGGAGGGTGAGCCTGCCGGAAGGACCTGGTGGGACAGGAGGCACAGCCTGGGGGCAGGGCGGCTTGGGGCTCTGGGGCCGGCCCTCAGTCAGTCCACACTTGCCCTTCCCCTCCTAGGACAGGTCCCGGGGGAGGAGGCTGGTCAGAACGGACAGAGCCGGGGCCTGCCCAAGGCCCTGTGCATGAATGGCACAGAGTCAGCCCAGCTGGGCGCCAAATCGAAGGCGGAGCGCCGGGCCAGTGCTGCCTCCAACCCTTCCCGCAAGGCCTGCTCCGCCAGCAGCAAGATCCGCCGGCTGTCGGCCTGCAAGCAGCAGTGAGGGTGGCCGTGCAGGTGGGACGCGGGGACCAGCAGGGCGGGTGGAGCACATCGTGTGCACTTGCTGCTGACCATGGCCAGTTCTGTCCTTCGCTGTCCTGTCTGTGGCAGTGGGGGCCGCTTCTCCCAGGGCCCTGGCCACCCTGCTGCGGGCAGGGGACTCCATGTGCAGGAATGGGGCCCCTCGTGCCATTGGCCTGCACTGTAGACACGGGAGCTCCCCTCTGCCCAGCCACAGCCCCTCCCCCAGGGAGCGGTCCCAGCCGTGCTTACCTGCCAGCGTCAGGACCAGCGGGTGGAGTGGGAAGTGCTGGGAGGGAGGCCCAGCGCCAGTGGGCGACATCCCTGTGTGACTAGGCCTGCTTCCCTGCCCGACCCGCGGCCCCTGTGCTTCCTGGCCCAGGAGTGACCTGCTTTCTGTCCATCTACAGCCCGAATCTGGAGCCCGAGCTCGGTGCCGTGGCCCAGGCCCTCCTCAGTCTTCCTGCCGACTGCTGGCCCACCACCCATCGCCCACAGTGGCTTCCACCACGCCCTCCATGCTGACTGCTTCTTGGGAGGTGGGGTGGGGGAACCTGGAGGGCCATGGCTGGGGGCCGGGGGGTCTGGCCCTCCCGTGGCAGCCAGTGGACACGACCTGTTGGCTTGCAATCCTGTGCTGAGCACCTGCCCCAGCGGGGAAGGGCCTGGTGTTTGGGCCCCTGCGAAGCCTTCACCATGCACTTTACGTTTAGACTACTGGTTCTCGCCTGCCCGACTCTGCTACACGTGAGCGCCTCTCACACCTAGTGACCTGTTCAAGCCACAGCCGCAGCCAGAGCCGGTGTGAAGAGCAGGCTGTCCTCTCTTGTTCTTGTTTGGTTTTTTTAAGAAAAAATAAAACAGGTGGATTTGAGCCATGGTTGTGAGGGGTGTTTGGGAATTCCTGGGTGGCAGGATGAGCTGTCAGGCAGGTTGGTGGTCGGAGCCCGGGGCCCTCGCGGTCCCCACAGTGCTGGGGGCTGGTGGTGCACGGGGGACCTGGGCCGCAGGGGGCCTCCGCCCTCGGGTGCTGGTCCTCCCCCGGCCGGCACTGCTCTGCGGCACAGCAGCCAGGAGCCTTTGCTGACTTTGCCCAGAGAAAACTGAGCGAGCCAGAATGTGCAGTAAATATTTATAATCAACCAGAAAAAACACAGCCAGGGGCTCCATCACTGGGTGGGACGCGGACAGCACACAGCTTGGCGGGGCGGGGCAGCCCCACATTTTTGGGAATAAATAGAGCTCGGGAATCGAGGACTTGGCCACTGGTTTCGTCCAGTCTGAACACTGCTGAGGCGCGGGCTCCGGGCGGTGAGGTGGAGGGCGGGCGGCGCTCACATGCAGGGCCGGAGGGGTGGTTATTGCTCGGAGGGGCGCGGGCTGCCGCGAGCACACGCCGCGGTGAGGTAAACGGCTTCGGGAGGTGGCGGCCCAGTCCCCAGGCCGGCGCGTTCGGGACCGACCGTCGGTGCCCCGCGATCTCTGCCCTGGCGGGCTCGGCGCATGCGCTCTGGTGCCAGCTCCCGCGCACGCAGATCCAACGCAGCTGGAGGATCTGCGGCCAGAAATGGCGCTTCGCAGAAGCGCCTGATGCAGCCGCCTGCCGCAAGCGTTTGCATCCCGCTTCTGGGCGCCACCCTCGAGGCCGCTGTGGGGCTGGGCCCTGGGGGACCTAGGCCGGGCTGTGGTCGGGGGACGTGGGCGCGGCGGTGGCCAGCACAGGGGCAGGGGGCTGCTCGAGGCGCGGCGCGAAGAGTCCGCTGTCGAGGCCGGCCACCAGCTTGCCCAACAGCACAGGTGGGGGCACGGCGCACAGGCCAGAGCCGGGACAGCCGCCGCCCGGCTCCTCCTCGATGGCCGGGATGGTGGCGCCCGCGGGGATGGCTGGGGCGTCTCCGGCGCGCCCATCGGCCGGGCAGTCGACGCTGTCGCCGCGGCGCAGGGGCGCGCGGGGGGGTCGGGGGTCGGTGCCAGGGGTCGTGGCTCGGGCACCGGGGTCGCTGTGTTGCCGGCCACGCTGCCACTGCTTGCGCGCGTGCGGGTGTGCATGAGTGCGCACGCGATGGCGCGCGTCGTCGAAGTGCGGGTCGTGGCGTAGGAACTCGTGGAAAAGCGCATCCGTTTTCTCGTCAATGCTGTAGTCGCGGCGCGGCCCGCGGCGAGGCCAAGCGCGCGGGCTGCGGAGTCGCATAGGCATCTCATCGGGGGCCTCACCCGGTGCGCCCTCGAAGCTGCCGCCCACGGTCGGGGCGCGGCCCGCGCTCGTGAAGGAGGAGCGCTTCTCAGAGGCGCTGGGCGGCACGTCCTCGCCGGCGCTGCGGCCCTCGATGCTGGCGTAACCGCTGTCCATCTGTAGCAGCTTGCGCGGCCCGCCCGCCTCGCTGTCCGGGGGCCGTGGCGTGGGTGGTGGCGAGGGCGGCGGGAAGGCGGGAGCGGCGCCCCCGGAGCCAGAGCCAGAGCTGTCGCCGCTGCGCACTGAGTCATGGTCGTTACCGCTGCTGCTGTGGTCGGAGGCGGCGGCCGCGTGCAGCTCCAGCGAGGCGCGCAGGCTCCAGATGTCACGGTAGATGGTCTGCGCTTGCTCGGGCCCTGCGTCCCGCTCGCCATCCGACTCCGTAGGCTGCTCAGGCCCCACGCAGGCGCCGCATTCCATGGGGGACTCGGGGCTCGCTCCTCCCGCGGCGCCAGCCTCCTCCGCCGCCTCTAGCCTGTAAGCCAGGCCACGGCCATCAGAAGGCCCGCACGCCCACAACCCCTTTCCAGCCGCACTGCCTCTGGGTTTGGGAGGGTGGGCACAGCTGGGGGTCCTCCGGGCTTGGCCAGGCTCAGCAGATGATTAACTTTTAACAGTGCCGCCTGTCTCCTCTGCAGGAGTGCGTTCTGGATAAACCATGAGACCTCCTAACACCTGCCTTCCAACCAGGGCATCTTTTACACCTGACCCTGCACAAAAGGGGGTCTCTTCCCCAAAAAGACTGAGCGTGCTTTTCTCAGCTGCCTTCTTCCTAACATGTCAGTGCGGGAGGGGGCCGCCGGGATGGACAGGACCAAGTGGAGTCCGGCCTGGTCCCTACCCCTGGGTGACTCTGGATAAGGTGCTCCACACCCCCTCATCTTGGGTCAATAAGGAACCAGGTGAATAAGACCTAATAGGAAAGGTAAACTACTCAGACCGGGAAATGCCCGAGTGTAGGGACCCTGCCCTGCTCCATGGATCCTGGCCCCCATCCCAGACTGGGGCCCGGAACCCCAGGATGGTTGCCCTTGGGCTGGAGGAGGGGTGTGGCTGACAGAAGGGGTCATGCAGACCTGAGGAGCAGGGGCAGGCAGGAGGCAGCTGGGGGCCGTGGGCAGAGACCCTCAGGCAGTGGAGTCTACCCAGAAGTGGCAGTGGGGGTGAGGTGCGGGCCGGGGGTGGGGGGGGCTGGGCAACACCCACCATGGCCCTAGGCCCATGAACTGTCTTGGGGCCCTGGGGCCATCGTCCAGGGTCCTGCCCACCCCTGTACTTTACCCAGTCTCCCCCAGCTTCCCACCTCCGGTCCATGCTGGAGAGGTGGCCCCTGCCAGGCAGCCTCCAGGGGGGACGGTGGCACCGGCGGGGACACGCCCGCCTGTCCTCGGGGCAGGGAGAGTGCTCACTCCCTGGGCCACCTAGGGGGTATGGGTGGGGCAGGGGCCCGCAGGCCCACCCCTAGCACCTCTATCTACTGAAAAATACCTGCCGAGAGCGGGGGACGGGCTGGTGGGGCTGGTCAGAAAGGGGTTGGGGGGCGGGAAGGCCACGGTGCCACCCGTGCTGGCGATGTACTGGATGAAGTCCACGTCGGGGGCACCCCCCTCCTCCTGCTCCATGCTCTCACTGGCGGCCCGCTGACGCTGGAAGTGGTGCCGCTTGGGAGAGCCTGTGCAGAGGAAGCTGGTTAGCCTGCTGGGCCCTGCCCCAACCCCCAAGCCAGCAGGCACGGGCCTGGGCCAGGGGAACTCGCACAGAGGGCAGAAGGGCCCCAGGAGCCCGGCCAATGGCTGTGGCCAGGGCCAGGACTTGTACTGGACTTCTGGTGGCAGACCAAGCCCAGCTGAAGTGTAACAGCCAGAAAGCATGGGTGCTGTGGGAGCCTGTGAGATGGGTGGTGGGCCTTCTCCCAGCTCCACCCCCGCCCATGGGCCCCGACGCCAGGACCTTCCCTCATGGAGGCCTGGGAGAGGCCTGGCGGGAAGGGGAGGGGAGGCAGTCAGCCAGCAAACAGGTTCTGGGTACTCCCCCACCCGTGTCCTCCTGTAATCGCTCTCCGGGATCACAGACCCTCCCCTCCCTGGCCAGGAGCTCAGAGACCAGAGCACATGCCTCCCTCTCTGCACCTGCGGAGCCAGGCCCTAACCAGGGGCCGAGCCACACACCCTCCCATTCCCTTCCCTTCCCGCTGCTGTGGCCCTCCACCTCTCCACAGGGTAGCAGGTGCCTCCAGGGCCTGGCCTGGCCCTGCTGAGCCACCGCGGGCAGGGGTGGTTACAGCTGTCGGCGTCCTTTGCTGGGGCAGCTGCTCCCGCCCCTGTGCACGGTCCCACCTGGGGCTGAGGAAGGAAGCCAGGGCCCCACATGACCAGGATCTGCAGCACTGAAGATCTGCCTGGTGGGCATGTTGACCAAATGCCCCCCAACCTGTCCTCGTGAATAAAGTTTTATTGGCACACATCCACATCCACTCACACTCTGGCTACAGCTCCAGTACCACCAAAGCAAACAGACTGTCTCACCAAAGCTACTGCTGCCTGGTGCCTCGCCGCGGAGTTCACCCAGGACTGCTCCAGGCCGACAAACCCCTCGCTTCGTGGGGGCGTGGTGCACGGCTAGTCCAGCTAAGACCGTGGCAAGGTGCCAACTGGCAAACGGGCACCACTGGCCCCTCTGGAGCAGTGACCCCTTCCTGAGCGCAGAGTCTCCACTCTATGGCTGTCCAGGGCGACTGCTCACCTCTTGTGTCCAGACTGGAGGCTCGCTGGCTGGGCTCCATTTTCCACTTCTTGACTTTGAAGTAGGGGCTGGCCCCGTCCAGGCTGGCATGGCGCCGCAGACGGGTGAAGAACTGCAGGACGGGGCCTGCCCCGGAGCCTGGGCCCAACTCCCCGGGCCCTGCGGCAGCCGCTGGCGCTCCAGGTTTTGGGCTCCTGGCCCCCGCATCCAGCTGGATGGGGAGAAGCATTCTCTCAGGCACAGACCCTCTCCCTGCCGCCCACCTGCCGCCCGGCCTGGGCCACGGTTCTGCTCACAGGGGCAGCTCTAACCCTGCAGGCAGGTGCAGCGCCCCACCCCACCTACGTGGGGTACAGAGCAGGGACAGGGAGTTCTTGGGGGGGTCAGTGGTGGGAGCAAGGCTGAGCCCAGGGGCTGGGCTTTCCCCCGAGACCTGGCCTCACAGGCTCCCAGTGGCTCGGCCAGGTGCTGGTCAGCTCTGCTGTCCTCAGCCCTGGACAGAGGGGGTCCCCAGGGTGTCTGGAGCTCTCGGCCCCCAGCACGGGCTGGGTCCTGAGCTTGCCCTCTCCAGCTGCCCCTCTCCCCGTGTATCTGCAAGCACACACCGGGGTGAGATACTGTGCGTGTGTCCCACACAATGTGCCCCACTCCTCCTCCTCCTGTCTCCCAGGACCAGGCAGAGCAAGGAGGGCTGACCTCTGTCTTGGGGTGGGACAGGGAAAGAGGATCCCTCACCGAGGTTCCTTCTCCGGAGTCGCTGGATGCCGAGGGGCTGATCTCGAAGTCGGCGGGGCCTGCGGCCGAGTTGTAGGGGTCACCTGGCAGGGCGGAGCTAGGGCCCACGGAGCGGCCGGTGAGGGCCTTCCCCGGGGGCTGTGGGACAGAGCCAGGGCGGGGGAGGAAGCAGCAACAGGTCAAAGAGCACGGGCAGGCGAGGGGTGTGCTGGACCAGCCACCCGCAGGGTGCCCCAGCCAGGCTCCCTCCCCACCCTGAGCTGAGGGCATGGGGACCCCGCCCCGCACTCTCACCTGGAATATAGAGAGGCTGGCCTTGGGGGTGGCCGTGGCATGTGGTGTGGTGGCTGCACTGGCCTCCCCAGAGTCACACTCGTGGATGGTGACGATCTTGAGGGGTGGCAGGTGCAGATGGGTGAGGCGGGCATTCTTCAGGTGGTGGAAGTCCCCCTCAGTCAGGGTGTACCTGTGTCCGGCACACTTGCCCGTCACCAGCTGGCCACCCCTCAGCAGGGCTGAATCCCCAGGCTCACATGTTGTTGCCATCTTTGGCGCGTCGGCCACCCTGTCCGGTCTGGGGACCAGTAGGGCAGAGACCAGCCCACCCACCCCAGGGGCCCAGTGTCGGGGCATAAGGCTCAGCCCTGAGCAGTGACCCGCCTGGGCACGCCCTGCTCACCGGCGACCCTTGTCCTGCGCCTTCCGGCTCTGCTCGAACAGGGCTGCCTCGTTGAAGGACACGCGCCGGCCCATGGAGCTGGCGGACAGGAAGCCCTCCGTCTCGGCATCCTGGCCCTCGGGGTCCTCCCCCCTGAAGTCGGGGTCTGCGAGGAGAGCCAAGAGAGGGTGGGCCCCGGGTGGGCCCTGCAAGGCACAGGGCTGCCGGCGGGCCGGGGCGGGGCGGGGTGGGCACTCGCTCAGCTGCACACACACTCACTCGCTCAGCCCGCGCCTGTGAGCACCTACGCGTGGGTTTTAAGGACACAGAGCTGAGTCGGAATCGAGCAGCGCCCGGTCTGGTGGGGGAGACAGACAGACACAGACGGTCAGGCAGCCCAAGGGGGCGGGGCAGCAGGCACAGGGGTGGCGCGGGCCAGGCCGGGCCTCACCTTGCGCTGGGTGAGTGCCGCTGTCCAGGCAGGGGGTGGCAGCCTTCTCTGCCTCCTCCGTGGCTCTGGAGAGGGACAGCAGGACAGCCAGGTGGGACAGAGACTGTGGCCTCAGCTCACAGGAGCCCACCTGCTGGGACCCAACCCTCATCCTCCCAGGCCCCTAGCCAGTCACACGGTGCACCTGTCACAGGAACGGCCCAGCGCCTCTCACGTGCTCTCGGCCTCTCCACCCAAGACTGTAGTGGGGTGGGGGTCCACGTACCTGTTGAGGCGCCGGTGGACCTCCCAGCAGCGCTTACACAGGAGCAGCACCCCTGAAAGCACCACGAGAGTGCCCCCCACGAAGAGCGACATGACCACCAGCCGCAGCACATGGCTGTCCAGGATGCGGTCGGGCTCCGCCTGCGGGAGGCAGGGGCCCAGTGAGCCCACCCCGCATTCACTGTGCCATCCGCGCCCCCCAGCTGGCCCCCTCGCTCCCGCGCACTCACTGTGGGGCGGCTGGTGGAGTTGTCCCACGTTGTGGTCAGGGTAAGGGTGGCAGCGCTGGGGGCAGCCGTGGCCACGGTGGCAGTGGGCTGCATTTTGAGGCTAGGAGGGACCTGAAGGGGGGGAGGGCCTGCTCAGCTCTGGCTCTCCAGCCCCCTGCCCCATCCCGGCGGGGGCAGGGGCCCACACTGGGCAGTGGCTCCCGGAGAGGTGGGGTGAACCCCGAGGCAGCCCCCTCTCCGCTCGGATCAGCGCCTGGTGGCCGGACCTGCGTGCCCCATCTTCCAACCCGGGGAGGCGTGTGCGCGTCAACCGCTTCCTCAGCCGGTAGGTTCGGCCAGACAAGGTAGCACCAGGCCCGGGGCCCAGCCCAGGAAAAGGGAGGCACCCTGGGAAGAATGGGGAAACTGAGGCTGTCAGTTGATACCCCGGAGACCCCGGGGGCCCTGCCTGCCCATCAGGGCTGAGGGAGCGCCGCCCCAGCCCCAAGAGACTGGCTTGGGGCAGCGGGACCCGGCGGTGGAGGGGGCACAGGGGATGAGCGCAGGGACCGCCGGGTCACGACTCCAGGAGGTACAGGTCCCCCTCCGCCGAGCGCTGCTGGGAGAGAAAAGGCCAAAGAAGGCGCATCTGTTCCCGGCCCTGAAGAATCTGGTTCCCATGGCGACCGAGCGCGCAGGCCCGCGGGGGAGGGGAGTTGCCAGGGAGTCGGGGAAGGGGGCGCGGGGGAGGGCGGCCTCCTGCTGGGCGGCAAGATGGCTGCGCGCCCCGCCGGCCCGCCGGTGCCCAGCCTCCGGGCCCACCTCCTCGCCGGGCCGCCTCCGCGGGCTGCGGTCAGGAGGGGCTCCGTGCTGCCGGGCCCTCGCACCTGCCCGCCCCTTGGCGCAGCTCGTCAGGGCGGGAAGGGCCGGGGGCTGCGTTCCGAAGGCTCGGGAGGCCGAGCCTGCGGCCCGCGCGACCAGCAGGCGTACGGCGGGGCGCGCGCGCGCGCGCGGTCCTGCCCGGAGAAGAGGGAAAGCCCGTGCACAGGCTCCAGGGAGGCCAGTCCTCGCGGGCTGCGGCCCCAGTGCCCAGCGGGGGAAACTGAGGCCCGGAGGAGGGGAGGCTGCGGGGGCGAGCCGGCATCCTCAGCACTGCGGGCGAGGGCTGGCCCCGGCCCCTCGGGCCTCCGGGGGAAGGGGGCGCCTATGTAGGTCGGGAAATTAGTTCCGGCGGGAGGGGGAGGGCGCAAGGCGCAGGGACGATGACAGCCCAGAGAAGATGATGGTAGGACGCCGAGGGGAGGGGAGGTGGTTTCCTAGGGGCAGGCAGGGACCAGAGCCGAGCGCGAAGGCTCGCCACCGCGCCCACCCGCGCGCCCCCAAGTGGCCCCGGGGGCGGGGATGGCGAGCGAGGAGGCAGAGCCCGACTTGGGCACATCGGCGCCGCAGGCTCAGACTGGAGGCAGAGACGCCATCGCGCTCGGCGGTCTCGCGCGGGGAAACTGAGGCCGACAGAGACCGTAGGCAGGGGTCCCTCTCCAGGCCGCCGAAGAGGGTGCAAAGCCCCGTGGGTGCGTCCCCACGCCCCCGGTCCCTCCGCTCTCTCCCTCCGGCCTCGCATCATCGCGCAGTAGAGCCGGTGGTCCCGAGACGGAGCGGCCCCGGTCCGTTCCCCACCGGCCCCGTGCAGCTCGGGCCCGCCGTGCCTACCTCAGCGCCGGAGCGCGCGGCCCATGAGCGACGGGCGGGCGGCTGCGCGACGCTCCCGGCTGGCTCCCGCGCCCGGTGGCCGCGGATCAGGCGGAGAATTTATGAATGGAGAGCGCTGCGCGCGGGGGAGGACAGAGGAGAGGAGGGGCGCGCACGTGACCGCGTTGGCGGCGAGCCCGCTCCGACTAGCTCGGTGCCACCCGCTCCCTGCCGGTCGCCCCCGCTGCGTCCGCTGCCCGTCTGGCTCGCTGAGCGCCGGCCACCGCCTCCCCTTACCTTCCGGCGGGGGCGGGGGGCGGGGGGCGGAGCCTGTCCTCCAGGCGCCCCCTCCCCATGCGGAGCCGCCTCTCCCGTGGCGGCGGAGTCTCCGCACCCGGCTCCCCGCGGCACTACTCCGGGCTCTTCCCGGGGGGTCCTCAGGAACAGGGAATCAAGGAAGGTGTCTTGTGGTCCGCGACTCCCCCCAGCCGGGGTTCCTGGGGTGCACTGAGGCCTCCTTCGTTTCCAACCCACGGAGGGTCCCCCAGGGTGCACAGCCCAGGGGTTCGGACACATGTCTCCCCCTTTCTTCCCTTATGCGCGGAGGACCACTATCAGTGGTCATCATGCTCTCTGCTTGCTGGGATGAGCAAAGATAATAGAACAACGTGTACCGAGTGCCACCAGGACCTGCCCAGCCCCAGGTGACACCAGCACAACCACAGCAAAACCCCAAAACTGCTCCCCCTTCTCCTCAGACAATCGTGCTTCGCGCTCCTAGATGCTTAGGCTCTGGGTCCCATCCCAGCCTACCTGGCCCTGTGCTCAACACCCCACAACCGGAGTACCCCTTTTATCCTCCAGCGAAAGTCCATGCCGTTGGGTCAATCTCAGGGCCTTTGCCCTTGAAGGAGCCTGGCCGGCCCTTTGCTCACTCAGCGGCACAATTCCCTCCCTGGCCTCCTTCAGTTCTTTCTGAATGGTCGTCTCTATGAGTATCCTCTCTGTTGCCATTGCTAACAGAATAATTGGCCCTGCACACCCTCTCCTGGCCCTACCCGCGGTCCTGCCCATTGCTTACAGCTGCCTGCACCTAGGTGCTTTCTCTTTGCTGCGCTTGCTATGTGGTGAGCGCCTAGGGCAGGAATTCATTCACAGCTGGGTGTCCAGGCGCAGCACAGGGCAGGCAACCTGGAGAGAAGGAGCTTGGATGAAGGAGTAAAGAGAGCAAGGGGCAAAGGGTGGATAAACACCCAAAAAGCTGGCTTCTGAAGCAGAAACTGCATATGCAAAGGGCCTGAGGTAAGGAAATGTGTTTGCAGATCAACGTGCTAGAAGGAGCGGGGGAATGAGCAGGTCCCTCGGGCTGTATTTGAAGACACCTGTGATGATGCCAAGGGACGAGGCTGGAACCACCCAGGCCCATAATGGTCTTAGGGTCTGAGAGGGTGGACAGGCCTGGCTGATGGGCCCACAAGGGAATTCCAGGATAATAACCCCAGGTTTGGGGCCTGAGTAACAGGTGGTGCCTTTATCCATGGGCCACCCTGGGGTGTGCACTGGAGAGGTCGTCCAATGGATGGGACAATTAAGTAGATCAGGCTTCCATACAGGGCCCGGGGCTCTGGAAGAGACTGACTCACCCCCTAGAAACTGGAGTAGGGCTTCCTTCTGCACCCCCACCCCCAGGACAGGATGCCCAGGGTGTTGGGACTGACACCACGAGGGCCGCAATGGCGCTGGCTCCGGAGTGGGTGAGGGAGACGGGGTTCTGGGCGCCAGGCTAGAGTGCACGCAGCCCCTGGGGTCTGCAAAAGCACCTGCCCAGACTCGGCCCAGGTGTGACACCCCTTGCCCTACGCCCTGTACCCTCCGGAAAGGGCCCCGGCCCGGTCTAGCCCGGGGTCTGCGTTTTCCCCGAGCCCAAAGTGGAGGGCTGTGGGTCGGTCCCAGCTGCCGACCTGCGTGAGCGCGGGGGCGGGGCGGTGACGTCATCGCAGCGAGCGTGGCTGTGCGGACCGAGGGGACGTCAGCGGAATCTAAGCCGCACGCGCACTTGCATCAGCCGCGCGCGGGGGCGCGGGCCGGGCGGTGCCACGGCGAACGCATCTCTGGGCGCAGGGTGCCCTCTTCCGGCCTCGCGCGGGGATTGCAGCTGGGTCGTGATGGACCCGCCACCTGGAAGGAGGCTCCGGATCCCTGCACCCTCTATATTCGCAGCCTTCCCCATCCCGTATCCCCACCCTGCCATCTTAAATAATTTTTTTTCGACTCGTGATATACTATACGATTTGCTTATTACGGTGAATGTCTGTTAAACGCCCCTTACCACACCCCAAACCAGATCATGAAACTTGTTCCCCTGAAGTCTCTCCAAAGTCTGGCATCCAATTCGAGTGTTTCCTTCTCCACGTAGGCTGCCGGTCTTTCCCACTAACCCTCTCCCGGTCAACTAACATTCCGGCTGGAAGCTGGGGCCGAAAGGAAACTTCAACTCCCAGCATGCCGCGAGCCCGGGTGGGGTATACCGATAACTTCGCGCGGAGCCCGCCGGGAGTCGTAGTTCGCGCGTGCGCCCTCGTACGCGCTCCTCCCAGACGTCTCCGCGCGCGTCCTCCTCGCCCTCCCGGCCGATAGTCCGTCCCGAGTCAGTCCTCCGCCGCCATGCTGCCCGCTGTTTTCCTCCGCCGTCCCGGCCTGCGCCGCCTTGTGCGCCTGGCCCGTGCCTACGCCGAGGCCGCCGCCGCCCCGGCCCCCTCTGCGGGCCCGGGGCAGATGTCCTTCACGTTCGCTTCACCCACGCAGGTTCGGACGCCGGTCGCGCTCGCGACCCCGCCGTGGTCGCCGGTCCCCACTCGGACCCGCGCTCTGTGCCCTTCCCCCATGAGGTCCGGACCCAAGCCCGACCCCCAACCTTGGGTCGCCGACCCCTATTCAGGACCACGCAATCGGAGTCCCCAAATCCTGGATTGCCGAACGCCATTTCTGATCCTTTTCCATGTGTGGTCCGGAATTTGAGCCTCTCCACCTCCCCACCTCCTGGGCCTTCCACCGGGAATCCCCGCCCCAAGGGCTGGCCTTGCACCCCCCAATTCTGTGTGCCGGATCCCCGGACACCTATCCTTGTGCGTCCTTCCTGGGTTGGAGCACTGTGTCCTTAAGGCAGGTCCTGTAGAAGGACCCCCGGTTGAGTTGCTTGTATTCTTGCGCAAAGAAGGAGGATCCCCGCCAGCTCTCACTCCTGCCCCGGCCAGTTTCGTTACCGGGGACACTGCGTCCCAAGCAGCCTGGCACTGGCCTGCAATAACTCGTTTCCTGTGTGTCTTCTTCAGGTGTTCTTCAGTGGCGCCAACGTGCGGCAGGTGGATGTGCCCACACAGACGGGAGCCTTTGGCATCCTAGCGGCCCATGTACCCACCCTGCAGGTCCTGCGGCCTGGGCTGGTTGTCGTGCATGCTGAAGACGGCACCACCTCCAAGTACTTCGGTGAGTGGAGTGGGAGGCCAGAAGGATGCACAGGGTCTGTACAGCAGGTCAGTGCTTCCTCCATCGACATGGCGGGGAACACAAAGCATGCAGGGTGCCCATGTGGATATTGAGAACACAGCGAGAAGCTGGTGAGATGCAACCTGTGCTCCTCGCACTGGGAGCCAGCTGCGGTGACGTAGCGCATGGTTTCTGGGGCCACAGATGCCAGTAAGAGAAATGAAACCTGTGGGGAGAAGGCTGGCCTAAAAGGGGAAGGATGCCTCTGGGAGAAGAAAGTGATTTAAAAAAAAACTTGATCAACACTCTGGGTTGAAACCCGTGCAGTTGGACCCAGGTCCTCTTCACCCCTGACCTCAACTCAGTGATGGGTTGGTGGGTGCGCAGAGGGGGCTCTGTCCCAGTGTCCAGCCCCCAGCAGGTGCCCCTGGCCCCAGGTGCGCACTCTGGTCTCCTGCCCTTTGTCCCCAGATGCCCATCTCTGGGGTGGCTCTCCTGGCTGGAGCTGGGCACAGAAGTCTCACACCCCCTCTTCCCGCAGTGAGCAGCGGCTCAGTCACAGTGAACGCGGATTCCTCCGTGCAGTTACTTGCTGAAGAGGCGGTGATGCTGGACATGCTGGACCTGGGGGTGAGTGACCCAGGGATGTTGAGGCACCAAAGGGCAAGTGCAGCCCAAGAGCTCTGGGGTTAGAAGAGGGCATCCTCACTGGGGGGAGCGGGGGGGCAGACAGCAGGCTAGGGTCCTTGCTCATCCTCACCTGCCACCCCATCCCCTGCAGGCGGCCAAGATGAACTTGGAGAAGGCGCAGTCGGAGCTGTCGGGGGCAGCAGATGAGGCCTCGAGGGCTGAAATCCAAATCCGAATTGAGGCCAACGAGGCCCTGGTGAAAGCTCTTGAGTAGGCGGTGCATGGCCCTTGCCAGCTGGGAATCTGAGGCCTGGAGCTGGCCTGGGGATGTCCCAAGAGGCTAACCCAGCTCCCCTGGGCCCAGTCTGACAGGGCAGCGGGACCCTGAGCAGTTCTTACCCGCGGGGAGCTGTTCTTGCCCAGGGGGGCCGCCAGGGGGCAGCATGGTGCCAGCTTCTGCTGCAGCCCACCAGCTGGACCCTGCACAGCCATCCATGGAGGAGCCCCTGGCCCTGGTGGCTGGAGGGTGATCTCAGAGACCTTGCCCCGGCCTTAGGGGTCTGCCACCCTAGGGGCTTCTCTTCCCAACTCCCAAGGTTCCCCCAAGCTGACCTGCCACCCCTTTGCCCTTGCAGACTTCTGTCTGCCCCCCTGCCCGCACTCCCATTAAACACTGGAGACCTGACTTGCGTGCTGGTTTTGTTTCCCACCCAGGGCAGCGGGTTCGGGACCCTGCCTGGTATCCTGTCCTCCCTGTGAGCCAGGGGTGTAAAATGGCAGTCCAGCCTCTGGAATCTGGAGGCTGTGGCCTGAGTAGTGTTTTTAGGTCTGCAGTAAACTGGGGAGTGGGGGTGTGCAGGGGTGCTGGGCAGGGTGCTGGCTTTCACCCCAAGAGAGCAGGGCTGGCACGGGTTTCGGGCCAGGCTGTGGAAGGCAGGCAGGGGTGTGGCAGCCATCCCTGGGTCAGGCCTGGGCCTTTGGTCAGACACCTGGGGCTCTGCCAGGTTTGAGGCTGTGACATCCGCCCTGTGCCCCTGAGGCCCTGCCCCAGCCCTCTGGGAAGAGGCGGGTCCTGCTGGCTCCCACGGAGGCCCCGCCC
>JAQQAC010023519.1:3840919-3904421 GCA_029783875.1 Phataginus tricuspis
CCTCTGGGAAGAGGCGGGTCCTGCTGGCTCCCACGGAGGCCCCGCCCTGCACTTACCCATCTGGCACCTCTGCGGAACCCAGGCCCCTGGGCTGGTGGCAGATGGGGTGGGGTGGGGTGGCTGGGCGGGGGCAGCCTGGTGCACAGCTGTTGTGCCCTACCTCCGTTCTGCAACTGTGGGGGTGGCTTACGCACTGGCTGTAGGTACCAGGCAGGGGTCTCCTGGCCCCCCCACCAGGCCAGGGCCTGGGCAGGGCTGGCAGGATTCCAGGGGGGTGAGTGTGCTGGAGAGCCTGGGTCTTCTTGTGTGTCACTGACAGCTATGAGGTGACAGGGAGGCCACCCCCAGGCGTGTCAGCACGGATGGGCTGTGCACATGTGTCACAGTCCCGTGCGAGTGACTATCTTGTGGTTGTATTTAAGGTTTAGCCTGGTGGGAGAGATGCATAGGGGGCCTTCAGGCAGCTTGCAACTCTGGGAGGTGTCTGCTGGAGTCCCCTACTTGGGCTGCTAGTCATAGGCAGCCACCCTCACTAACCCCAGAAACCCCCAGCCCAGAGAAGGTCTTGCTGGGCCCCACATGCTGCCCTACCCCTCATTCTCCAATGCGAGGCCCAGATCTAGGGTTCCTGGGCAGGCCCTGGGTGCTGTAGTTAAGAGCAAGGACATGATCAGGCTTGGCAGGGGCCCAAACGGGCAGACCATCACCATGCTGGATCAGTGCGCCCCCCCATGCTAGGGCTCATGCCCCACCCCTGCAGCCGACAGGCCCAGAGCTGGATGCAGCCAGGACCTCACACAGCGCAGGGCCCCTATGGGAGAAGTGAGTTTGGGGGCACCTGCACCTGATTTGGCCCCAAGGGAACTGCTGCACTGGCTAGGTTTTGTCCTGGAGCTGGAGGTGCCTGGCGCAGGGGCAGCTCACAGGGCCAGGAAGCAGGAGAGGTCATGCCTTTGTCCTCACAAGCCCCCCCTAAACTGAGAAGCATCGGAAGTGGGTCGACTTAGCACATTTATTAAGTCAGGCTTCTAGAATCAGGCCAGGCCATCCCTGAGTGTGTACAACCTAGGTCCCAGTCCCAGGGTCTCAGAGGAGCTTGGCCTCACACCTGCCTGTCACATAGCCCTGCCTGCCTCACCACAGTACTCGATGGTGTGCTGTCTCGTCTGGAACCAGAGCCTACATGGCCTACAAGCCCCTCTGGGGCACCATTCGTGGCCCCTCAGCTTGTCCCCATGACCTCATTTGTGCTGTCTGATCCCATTTCCAGAAGCAACAGCTACCTCATCCAGCAAACTCCTATGCATCCTTCAGCCCCTCCCTCTGGCCCAGCCCTGACCCTGTAGGGCTGGGAGCGTCAGGGCGTGCCTCTGTCAGGGTTGGGGGGGTTGGAGGGTGGAGGCTGCAGGAACATTGGGTGAGAGCAGGATGGAGACCTGGAAAGGAAAATGGCCCTGGGAGGGGCGCCCAGGGCTAGGGTGGGGGTGGAGGTGGTCAGGCCAGATAAAAGGAGAAACCAGATAAGTGGACAGGAATGGGGGAGTGGGGCCTGGGGTCCCCCTCCTCAGGGCAGCAGAGAGGAGGACTGAGGGCCCCACCCCCAACTAGGGTCATCCTCAGAAAGCCCCCTAACCCAGGGCACCCTCTGCAGAGAAACGGGACAGCACAACTCGTTCCTGCTGCTGGCATGGCTTCAGTCTCTTCTCTGTGAAATGGGTAGGGTGGCCATGCCCAATGCCAAGGTGGGCACCAGCCTGTGGGCACAATCTGCCAGAGAACAACGTGGTGGGGCCTGGGTGAGTGCTCCACACCCCTGGGCCTCCAGCGAGCCCTGTTGGGTTCTCATGTCACCCCAGGACGGGGAGAAACAGGCCGCAGAAGGCTGAATGTGACCTGCATGGCGCTGCGTGGTGGCTGCCTGCACAAGGCAGGCCTGGCGCAGGTTAGTTGCCCCACAAATGCCCTCTGAAGTCACTGTTAAGGGATGCAGGAGGTCAGGCTGTCCGGGCAGCTGCTGGGCACCCCGACAGGCGGATGACTCGGTCTGTTTTTCTGGACCACAGCTGCTGACACAGGCCCCCTTCCCGCCCCCCGCCGCGGGCGCCCCCAGGCGGAAGCACCCGGCCTGGGGCAGCAGTAAAGGGGGCGGAGCAGGGAGCGCGGCGCTACACCCCAAATCTCATCCTGGGGGCCCAAGTAAGGGTCACTCAAGCCTGTGCGGCGGACCGTGATCCCAGGTTCAGCGGCATTCAAGGAGCATCTCCCTCATTTAAGGGGCTAAGCTTAGGGGGGCAGGTGGCCCAGGCCCCGCGGCGCCCCAGGGCCCTGGCCGACAGGCAGGGGCGGGGGCCCGTCTGCGTCACCACCCGCTCGGCCCCTCCCGCCCCCTGCCCGCCCAAACTCCACCCCAAGGGAAGGCGGTGCGGATAAAGGCTCCGGGCCGTCCGCTCGGCCCCAGACCAGCCGCTGCCACCGTGCCCACCGTCCGGAGGCGGGGAACTGAGGGGGTTCGGGACTAACCACGCCTGGTGAGTAGGGGTGAGTAGGGGGCGGGACCTCGCGGGCCGAGGAGGGGTCCCAACTCTAGGCTCCTAAAGGGTGCCCACTTTTCTTTGTTCTTGGGGCAGGCAGGGTTCGAGGTACGTCCAGCCCTGGAAAGCCCCCCCGGGGCCGTGGGATTGGAGGGGCTTGGCGCAGCCAGCACAACCCTAGTAGGACATCAGCCCCCGCCCCCCGGGCACTCCCCCTCCCTGCAATGACCTTGAATTAGTGGCTGTTCCGGCCTCAGTTTCCTCAGGCGTGCGGCCGCAGTCCCCTGACTCAGAGGTTTCAGACCCCTAACGAGGTTCCCCCGACGCCCGCAGGCGCGTCGGCTTCCCCCGGCCCGGGGCAGCCGCGGAGCCCCCTCCCCGGACTCCCGGAGGCGCCCCCGGGAGGGGCCGGCAGGGGGCGCGCCGGCGCTGCTGACTCACCGCAGCCCGGAGAGGCGCGCGGGCGCAGCCGGGGACGCCGCGTCACGTCACAGCTCAGGCGGGAGCGACTTTGGGAAGCGGGCCTGGCCCGCTGGACGGGGGTGGAAAGCAAGGTGGCACCGGCGCGGGAGGGGCCCTCCCGACACCGGCCACGTCGCCAGGGTGCAGGCCCCGCCTGCAGCCCCACCTCTTGGCGGGATTACACCCGCGGGTGGATGGTGCCCGCCCGCCAAACCTCCCTTAGAGCAGCCCCGCGGGGCCTGCCACGAGGCGTGGGGATCTCTTGGCACTTCCGCTTGCGGCGGCTTCTCGGACGGGCGCAGGGGGCTGCCCCACGGCTTCCTGCCTCTCACGGCGCGGGGACAGCGCCCGTCCTAGGCCGCGCCGCCTGGGTTGAGTCCGCATCCCTCGGCCGTCCGCCTTTGTTGCGGGCGCCCGGCAGTATGAATGGCCCCCGGCTCCTGAGGGAGGGGAGGGGGCGGGCCTCAGCGGCGTCAGCCCCGCCCCCACCGCGCTCTCGTTGGCCGCCGGTCCAGGGGCGGGGCGAGGGGCCGGGCAGGCGCGGCCACGTGGGGCAGCGCTGCGGCAACTCCCATTGGCGGTCTCGCGCGGCCGACTGGGCGTTAGGCGCGCGCCGATTGGCGGGTGCGGAGCCGGCGGAGTAAGTAGTGAATGGGAGGGGGCGGAGGCTCCACCCCTCGGAACGTTGATACATTATAACTTTTTTTTTCCTGTTACTTTCACCCCCAGATCTTCCGAGCTTCGGCGGCGTCGGCGGCGGTGGTGGTGGTGGCTGTTGCTAAGGGAGGGGACGCGCCGGTAAGCGCGGCCAGAGCGGCAGACTGCGCCGAGAGCGGCCGCCTGAGCGGCGCCCCCTTCTCCAGGACCCTCCTCCGCTCCTGCCGCGCCTCATTCGTCGCCCTCAGCCCCTTGAAAGGAGCCGGAGTGCAATCCCCACCCCTGGAAGGCTCCCCGACGAGTCGACGCGACCTCGGAGCGCCACTCGGATTTTTTATTTCTGATTCGCCTTCCGCTCCTGGGACTTTATCCAAGGGGACGCGCGCCGTCCCCCGCCCGCAGGAACCCCGAGGACCCCGTTAGGAGAGCCCCCGCCCTGACCGGAGGCGCGGCGAGGATTGGCGGCGCCCCTCGGACCCCAGCCCCCCAGCGCGGGCCGGGGATGGAGCCGCAGCCCGGTGGCGCCCGGAGCTGCCGGCGCGGGGCCCCCGGCGGCGCCTGCGAGCTGGGCCCAGCGGCCGAGGCGACCCCCATGAGCCTAGCCATCCACAGCACGACGGGCACCCGCTACGAGCTGTCCGTGCCCCCGGACGAGACGGTAGAAGGGCTGCGCAAGCGGCTGTCTCAGCGCCTCAAAGTGCCCAAGGAGCGCCTGGCGCTGCTCCACAAAGACACGTAGGTATCGCGTGCCGCCCCCGGCCTCCAGGCTCGTCGCCCCCTCGGGCCCCGGCCCCCGGGCGGGAACAAAGAGCGCGCCGCACGGGGAGGGATGGGGGCGGCCAGACGGGGGGCGGGGGCGCGCCGCGCGCTCTCGGGCGCCCTCTGCTCGGCCTTGCCTGCCTCGACCCCCTCCCCCTCCTGGGGTCGCCGCACAAAGGCGGCTGTGGGGGTGCCCCCGGCCAGGCCCAGGCAGCCCGTTATCGGGTGTGGGGGGAGGTGGGGGTCCCGGGGCGGGGGTAGAGGCCGGACGCTGCCGCCTCCGCTTGCGAGCCCGCCGGCTTCCGCATCTCCTCTCCCGCACTAGCGACTCTGCCCTGCTTTGTTCTCGCCATCGAGCACCCCCCGCAGCCTCCCCCTTCCCTCTGCTATTTAAATCGCCTCCAGGCTGGGGAGCTCTCCCCCCGCGGGCCTCCTGGGACACGCAGTGTCCATCCCCAGCGGAGGGGCCCTGGTGGGGGAGGGGTGGAGGGGGAGGGTCTCCTTTGTCTGAGCAGCGGCGGTGGCGGCCTGCGCTGGGCAGGGAGGGAGGAGGGGGAGCCCGGCCCCGCAAAGCCCCTAAAGGCTAAGCCCTCTGGTGCCCACAAAGACGATCTTAGAACCCGATTGGGTGACTTCAAAACAGGGACTGGCCCTGGTGGCAGGGAGGGTCGCCTCGCCAAGTGTCCACTGGGCCTGGGATGATGGAAAAGTGCCTTGCTAGAGAGGTGCAGAGGGGCCACACCAGTTCAGAGTTGGCATTCCTGGGCAGAAGAGATCTGAACTGCCAGCATGGGGGCTCTCAGGGCCTGACCATGCACCCCCGACATCCAGGGCCTTGGATCTGGAGGCCAGGAAGGGGTGGGGGTGGGAAGGACTCCTTCTCCCCCAGGAACACAGCCCTTCCCCCCAGGCCTCTGCTTCCGCGTCCCCGCCTGTGTCTGAGTAGCCTCACCCTCTTCCTTCCTCCCCCAGCCGGCTCAGTTCGGGGAAGCTGCAGGAGTTCGGAGTGGGGGACGGCAGCAAGCTGACGCTGGTACCCACCGTGGAGGCGGGCCTCATGGTAAATGGCTGGGGCAGTGTGCCCCAGAGGCCCCCACACAGGCAGGCAGCCCCTCCCGTGCGAGCTGGGTCCCCGCCACACGTATCTGGGCCCGACCCCGCCAGGGCAGCGCACGCTCAAGTGCCTCCTCTTTCTCTTTGTAGTCTCAGGCCTCTAGGCCGGAGCAGTCTGTGATGCAAGCCCTGGAGAGCTTGACAGAGACACAGGTAAGACCCGCGCCGGCCCCCCCCTGGTCTGTGGGGGTGGCAGCCCCAGGCCCCTGCACCCTGGAGAACCCTGGGGTTGTTTGCTCCCAGGAGGCCTGTGGGGAGGGGAGGGGACGCGCCGCCCCGCCTTCGTGCCAGCTTCCTCTTCCTGTACTGCTCACCACCTGACCTTGAGGGCCCCCTCTCCCACGGTGGCCGTCGTGGGGGAAGGGGCCGAGCTTTCCCAAGCCCGCCTCGGGGTGACCTTGGCCCATACTCCCACACCAGGGCCTGTGTCCTCAGCCCCATACGCCCCGCCTGGGAGCTCCCCTTCTGCAGCCACCTCTTTAAGTGGTTTCCCTAGAGCGACCTTTCTTCAATTTCTGCTTGGGAGTAGGGGGGAGAGGGAGGGGTGAGCCTTGGTGACACTCCTTCCGCCTTCAGGGACCCTATTGTGAGGGGTAGGGAGTCACTCCTCCCCTTCCCTCTGGCCTTTGTTCTCTGCCCCATAGGGGGAGGGGGGACCCGCATCGGGGCCAGCGTGGCCTAGACAGGATGTTAGGAAAATATTTAGTAACCGGCCAGGAGGGAGGCCTGGACTGGCCCACACCCCGGTTCCCGGTTTTGTTGGCAGTCCTTTTTTTTTTTTTTTCTTTTTTTGTTTCTCCTCCTTTTCCTCATTTTTCTGGTGGCGGGGCCCTCCTTCAGGAGGGTGACACAGGCCTCAGCTATCCGCCTGCTGTCAGGGTGGGGGAAGCAGGCTGCTGCCCGCCCTGGCGAGGAGGTGGGCAGGTTCCCGGCCTCCCTGGTTGGGCCGGCCGCAGGAAACCTGCTCAGCGGCTTCCCTTCCTCCTGCCCCGAGGCCCTCGCCCCCTCCCCGGCATGTAGCATCCTGCCCTGGCCAGCCGGCCAGCCAGCCAGCTAGTGGTGGGGAGGAGGAGGCGGGGGCCAGGTGCTAGGTGGTCTTCTTCCGTCAGGAGGGGTAGCAGGGTTGGGAGATGGCAGGGGTCGCAGGAGCCAGGTGGGGGCTGTCCAGGATTTTCTGGGCAGATGTGAACTGAGCTCCCTGTTCTGGGGGCTGGGGGGCTGCAGTTGGCAGGGACCCTGGGGTGTGTTTGGTTCACATCCTCAGCAGCATGCCTGCCTCGGGGGAGATGGGGTGCGCTGGGTGGGGTAACTGTGCTTTTCAGGGCTGCTTCCCTGCCTGGCACCGAGTCATGCCTGCTCATTTGCCCTCCCCAGGGAGGAAGTTGCAGGGAGGTGGGGGGGGCAGGATACCCCAGCTGCTCTTGGGAAGCCATTCCAGGCCCTTCTGCAAGGAGTGTCTCTGGGACTGGGGTGTGGGGGGGCATGCAGGCTGTGTTTTGGGGTGGGGGCCACATACTGTCCGCCTCCCTCGCCTGCCCCCATGGCCCCCAGCAGGGAAGGTTACGCCAGCACTGCCAGCGGAGAGCTGGGAGGCGGTGGTTCTGAGTCATCCCGGCCTTGTGTCACTTCTCAGAAACCTCCGCCCCCCCATCCTGGCCCCTGGGGAGAGCTCTGTGCTGGCCATGCCCCAGAGGAGGTGCCCCATGCAGACGGGGGTCAGATGGAACCCCTTTGCCCACTGTGGAAGGAGAGCCAGAATGAGGGTTCACTTTTGCGTGGGCTACATTGGGGCCCCAGGGGACCCAGGCCCCAGGGAGTCTGTCAGGGCCCCCCTCCAGCGGCCACGAAGCCTCCCCCTCAGCCTTGCCCCACCCAGGACAGATAAATATTTATCTTGAGAAAGCAAAGGTTAGGAGGAAGAATTTGTCCAGGAATTCCGCCCACTCCCTGCCTGGGTGGCTTAACTGGGAGGGGGCCGTCCCAGGTCCCTCTCCCATATCCACAAGCAGAGGATTTGGGGGCTGAGAGAGGAGGAAGGACGCAGGTGAGCGGTCTAGGGCAGTGACCGCTGGCTGGGCCCCACCCCCTCTGGCCTCAGTTTACCTTTGAAAGAACCAAGCTGGCAAGGGAGGGCCAGGCCCCCATCTGACCCGCCTCTGTCCCCCACAGCCCCCAGCGGCGCCCGGGCCGGGCCGGGCTGGCGGAGGCGGCTTCCGGAAATACCGATTCATTTTATTTAAGCGTCCGTGGCACCGACAGGGACCCCAGAGCCCAGAGAGGGGCGGCGAGAGGCCCCAGGTCACGCAGCGCGGGGGGCCGGGCTGGGCCGGGCTGGGGGTGCCACAGGCCAGGGTTGCGGGGCTGACAGGCTGCTCTCTGCAGGTCAGTGACTTCTTGTCGGGCCGCTCGCCGCTGACCCTGGCGCTGCGTGTGGGTGACCACATGATGTTCGTCCAGCTGCAGCTCGCTGCCCAGCATGCCCCACTGCAGCACCGCCATGTGCTGGCCGCTGCCGCCGCCGCCGCCCGCGGGGACCCCAGCATGACCAGCCCTGTGTCCTCACCCTGCCGGCCAGTATCCAGCACTGCCCGCGTCCCCCCGGTGCCCACCAGCCCTGCCCCCACGTCCCCTCCACCTGTCACAGCTGGCTGCTTCCGGTCCCACTCGGCCTCCACTGCCTGCCCCGAGGTGAGTCTGGGAAGCCTCTTTCTTGGGAACTGGGGTGTGGGCCATCAGGGTATTGGGGGAAGGGGCTGAGCCCCAACCATGCCCCTCATTTCGAGGGACCTCCCCAGACCCTGAACCCCAAGGAAGCTGTTAACACCCAAGCTGATGTGCACCCCTGCACTCCCCCGCCCGCAGACGGACTGTCCTCCCCCTGCCGGTGCTGGAGCCGGCCCCTCGTCCGCCCCTGGGGGCAGTTCCACCTCCCGCTCCCGCAAACCCGGTGCCGTCATCGAGAGCTTCGTGAACCATGCCCCGGGGGTCTTCTCAGGGACCTTCTCTGGTACGTCAGGGCACCTTCATGCATCTGCACCAGCATCACGTGCGCACGTGCCGGAGGGAGGGACACAGAGCTCGCTCATTAGTCCTGCCTGGGATTTCCACGCACACATGACCTGCAGGAGGCCCTGTGTCCACACTCCTGGGAGCAAGTTGCCCTGTCCCTCCCGCCCTGCTCACCTGGGATCCCCTGCCCTTCTGAGGTCACGTGTCCACGGAGCGCACTCACCAGTGCTCCTCTGCCCCCACAGGCACGCTGCATCCCAACTGCCAGGACAGCAGCGGCCGGCCTCGACGGGACATCGGCACCATCCTGCAGATCCTCAACGACCTCCTGAGTGCCACGCGGCACTACCAGGGCATGCCCCCGTCCCTGACCCAGCTGCGCTGCCACGCCCAGTGCGCACCTGCCTCACCTGCCCCGGACCTCGCCCCTAAAACTACCTCCTGCGAGAAGCTGGCGGCTACAGCCCCGGCCTCCCTGAGCCAGGCCCGCATGTGCAAGCCCCTGGGTGAGTGTCCACCGGGCCCCGCCTGTCCTCAGCCACTCAAGGCTTCTCTGTGCCTGCTCCAAGCAGCTGACCTGCCAGGGGGCCGGGGGGGTGGTTGGGGGGGGCCGCCAGCTGCGGCTCATCCTCCCTGCAGAAGCCTGGAGAGAAAGGGAGCATGTGTGCCGAGGGCACAAAGTGTCCTTGTGCCCTCCCGAGGGGGGAGTCCATCCTCACTTCCTCTTGTCCCCCCTTGAGCACCTTCTCCGGATGGCATGTGGAACCTCTGTGAATGGGCCCCTCAGGCTGAGGAGGGAGCCGGGGCTTCCTGTCCTACAGGAAGGCAGTCTGTGTTCCTCAGCAGCCCGATCTTCCCTGACAAATTCAGAGTCCTGCAGAATGAGGCTGCTGCTCTGTCACGTGGGGTCCCCCAGCCCCACTCGGGAAGGGGAAACCAAGGCACAAGCCTGCGTGCCTCCCTGGTCACAGGAATAGCCCAGGGACAGGCTCCCTTACTTTATGCAACGGTGGTCCTCACCTTGTGGTCCGCTGGGTGGTAGTCAAGAGAACAAGTTTTAACCAATTCGCAACCCCCAGGGATCCATGGAGGATCCGGTAGACGCTGAGTGGCACCCTTGCCAGAGTCGGTGTCCAGCAGGGCTGGGTTGGATCTGGCACACAGCCTTTGTACAGGGGGTAGTCCTTGAGTTTGAGAGAATCGCTTCTTCGTGGAGGGGCATCTGTGCTCACGGTCACTGCCTCCTTTGCAGGGGACCGTCTGCGGCAGACGGAAAACCGTGCCACCCGCTGCAAGGTGGAGCGCCTGCAGCTGCTGCTCCAGCAGAAACGCCTCCGCAGAAAGGCCCGGCGCGATGCCCGTGGCCCCTACCACTGGCCGCCCAGCCGCAAGGCCGGCCGCAGCGACAGCAGCAGTGCTGGCGGAGGCAGCAGCCCCAGCGAGGCCGCCGGCTTGGGCCTCGACTTCGAGGACTCCGTCTGGAAGCCGGAAGTCAACCCCGACATCAAATCTGAGTTCGTGGTGGCCTAGGAACCGTGTCCCTCGCCCGGCCCAGGGTGGCCAGACTGCCGCCCATTGTGGAGGACAGGCAGGTGGTCATCACCGAGGGAGGCCCCCTCCCTGTCCAGCATCCTTAGGTTGTTTTTTTCTTTTTCTTTTTTTCTATTCGTAACATGATTTCCCTAGCCCTCCATCCTCGCCTGTACTGGGTCCTCCCCACCCACCTTCCCAAGCTCCAAATATGTAGCAGTCAGTCTGTCCAGATGGCTGGGAGCGGAGACCAGGAAGCCGCCCCCACCCCCTTCCGCTCGCTGGCCTCCCCCACCCTCTGCAGGTTCAAGTCAAAAATGTCCAATGCCTCATTATGCACTTTACAGACAGGGCAGGGCGGGGGCGTGCAGAGGACACCCTCTGCACACCTTGGCCTTCACCCTGGCAAATTCACTGGGCTCCAGAGTGCCACCCCGGGGCCACAGGTGCACCGCAAGGAGGGATTTTCTCTCCCACATCTGTACTTTTTTCTCGTCTTTCCTTGTTCTCTTTTTCCAATTTCCTTTTTCCTGAAAAAGAAAATAAAAGCCGTTTCAGGGGAGAGGCTGGCCAGAGCCTGCCTCGGGGTTTGGGTGGGGGTGGGGGACCCCTTCCTGGCAGGGAAGGGAAAGGGTGGGCAGACACAGGACTGCCGCCGCTCAGGCGCGGGCACCTCCAGCACCAACCTCCCGCTGCACCCCTTCTTTTTCTGAGCTTTTGGGGTATTTATAGACTTAATTTTTCTGACTGAGCCAATAGTGGTTGGGAATCTCTTGAAAAATGGGGAGAATAATGGCCGGAGGGGGCAGAAGACACGCCCCCAGCCCTCCTTCCTGGGCCAGTCTGAGGGCTCAGCCTCGGCCTGGTGGAGGGGAGGGGGAGGGGTTGTTGAGCTGTGAATCCCCCCACCATGGGCAGGGGCTACGCTGTGTAGCATTAACCCCCTGGGGGGGTTCGCTGCTGGTCTACTTTGGACCCTCCCCACTCATGCCCATGCCCCAAGGGGGTCCCCCCAGGGGGGAGGAACAGGAACCCCGCACCTTGCTGGGGCCATTTCAGTGGGGGTGGAGTGTTTTATTGTTTTTTTTTCCATTACTTATTTTTTACTGATAATGGAGATGTTCGGGCCCTCCCCGTGCCCACCTGTTAGTCTTGTCCCGGCCCCACCCTTCTGTCCTGCGACACCCCTACCCTGCCTGTCGCCCTGCCTTTGTCCTCATAGTGAACCCCAGGTCCTCACCTACTCCACCCCCCATTAATGTGTTTAAAGTTAATGGTTTCGGATGTGAACATCATGTGTTAACTGTAGCTCTGTAAACTTTTGGGAGGGGTGGGCAGGGAGGGGTCAAGGATATGTTTTTGTTTTGTTTTTCCAGAAAAAAAAAGAAAAAAGAAAAAGGGGATGGGTTTGTTTTTGAAGAACTGTCTTGGATACCTATTTAAATGTGTGTTTTGTTTTTTTAACAATTTTTAAATAACGCCTGTGCCTCTGGCGGGTCTGAGGGTGGAGGCCCCAGGCAGGAACCAGCCCGCCCCCCTCTGCCCTCACCAGGGCCCCCCTAAGAAAGCATTACCCGCCCTTGGAGGGTCGGGCGGTGGGGTGTCACGGCACCTTGCGTGAGTTTCCTGTATGAAAACATCA
Source organism: Phataginus tricuspis (assembly GCA_029783875.1). NCBI lineage: Eukaryota > Metazoa > Chordata > Mammalia > Pholidota > Manidae > Phataginus > Phataginus tricuspis. The sequence continues at coordinate 3,852,623 of JAQQAC010023519.1, forward strand.
AATTGGAAAAGAGAGAAACTACACAAACACCGTGATTTTAAGTAATAAACAAAAATGAGACTCAGCTGGATGTTCCGTCTGCTCGCCTGGTGGGGGCGATCTTGGCCATTACGGAGGGTCTCCAAGCATGTCGGTGGTTAACCTGCTTGGGCGTGACTGAGTGGTCTTACTCCCCAAGGGTGGGACGCTGGGGTCTTACGCTGGGACAGTTCCCACGCGCCCTACCTGGCTGCGGTGAGGATGGGCAGGAAGTTAGGGTTAGAGTCGGGGGGGAGGAGCCAGCCACTTCCCAGCACCCAAGGCCGGAAGTCTTGCAGGGTGTGGCAAGGGCCGCTGCTTGCTGTGTGCCCTAGGTGGGGTTCCTGGATGTGAGTCTGGCCCACAGGACTCGGTCTTCAGGGAGACCTGACTGCACTCCCTGGACCTTGGTTTTCCCAGCCAGAGACAGGGAGGTGGCCTCGGTGGACTGCTCGCCCTCCGGGTCATCCATAGAGGAACCGGCAGGGTCAGCCTCCTTCGGAGCCACGAGGGCTCCGGCCTGCCCGCCAGGCTTCTGGAGGCCCCATTTTCCAGTGGGCAATGATTCCCTAGGGCCTGGGCTGGTGGTGAATGCCTCGCACTTGGCTTGACCAGCACCAGGTGAACTCTTGTCCTTCTCTGGCCTTGCTCCATGTCCCTGAGAAGTCATGCATCTAGCCTCCAGGCCTTTGGCCAGGAACACCCCTCTCCAGTTGCCCCTTGCTCTGCCAGGGAACTTCCTCAGTCTGTATATCCCACCTCTGCCTGCCTCGGGCTCCCCCGGGGTCTGGCGGGGTGCAAATTCTGCAAATTGTCTCTCGGGTCCCATCTTCATCCACTCGGGTTGGGCAGAACAGGACAATCATGTTAATACTTACAGTCATTCTACATATATTTCCACGCTTATGCCCTGTCACCTACGACTTAGAACTAATACTCCCATTTCATAGATGAAAAAAGCCGAGGTTAAAGAAACATTATTTGCCCTGGAGGATTTGGGATGTTTGTTAAATGAAAGACCACCACCCCTGACCCAGATTTCTGAAGGCCCAAGCCCCTGCCCTTCCAAGTCCCAGCTCAGGGACCCCAGGGGGAAGGGAAACAGGTCCAGACCCAGGAGTGGCCTGGGGGCATCTTGCAGACACCCTCTGCCCCTCCCACTATCCAGTCACCCCCAAACCATCGCACACCCACAGGAGGAAGATGGGATTCCCAGGCCAGGCTGATGTCTCCATGTCAAGGGTGTGAACGTCCCTGCAGGTCTGAGGGCCACAGGGCGGAGTGTGGGTGGGACAGCTCAGATTGAGCCCTTTGCCCACGCTGCCGGGCTGGAGGTCCGGGCTGAGGGCTGTGACCCAGGTGACCGCCTGGGGCTGGGTGGCGGATGCGGAGGGAGGTGTCGTCAACAGCTCAGGCTGAATCACAGGGCCTGTATCTGAAAGGTGCAGGGCGGGGGCATTTGCCCTGCCGCCAGGGAGCCCACCCCTCAGGGCGCTGCCTGGCCCCCAGCCCGGGGACCTAGGACACCACCCCGGTGGGGGCCGCCGGCCACTGGCCCCTCTCTCCCTGCGCGGGCACACACCTGCCCCTGGGCGAGGTGGTTCCCGAGGGGAGTAGCGCCCGGAGAGGCGGCAGGCCAGGATACCTGGGAGCTAGAGTCGGGGGGAACGAAAAGGTAAACTGAGACGCAGAGCGGGCAGGGGCTGCCGGGATCGCAGGGGGGCGGAGTCAGCCCTGCACCTTCCCCTTCCCCCATTGAGGAAAAATATGAATGGGAGGGGGCAGCCCCCGGAAGCCCGCAGGGATGGAAACGCGGTTTCCAGGGCAACGCGCGGCGATGAGAGCCTGACATCACCACGGGGAGGACGCTCCGCCCGCCCCCGTCCACGAGTCGGAAGGCTCAGGCCCCACCCACACCTGAGGACGCCTCATTGGTGGCTGCGCCAGTCGGTCCCCTCCGCGCACCAATGGCAGTGGGATTTGCCGCTCGGAGGCGGGATTGCGGCGAGTGCGCAAGTGCGGCGCGGAGGCGTACGGCCCCCTTGTCCCGCGGCCCTTCTGCAAACTTGAGGGCGGAGGCGCGCCGAGACAGAAGAGGGGGCGTAGTCGGGGGTATCACACCGGCACCCCTCTTTCCAAGCCCAGGCGTTGCCTTCTGCCCCCTGCTCCACCACACCGTGTGCGTGACCCCCGAGTTGGAGGAGCACTGCATTCTCTGGCCCGGGGAGCTCAGGGGGGCGAGTGGGAGGAGGGCACTTGGACTGAAGCTTTGCCAAAATAGGAGTTTGCCGTGTGTGGGAAGTGGGAAAGGAGCCCCACGTGGGGGGCACGGCGTGTGCAAATGCCCGGAGAAGTGAAGGCGGGTGCATCTGGGGAGGCGGCTGGGAAGTCAGGTTGGGGGATAAAAAATAAAAGGTGGATGGAAAAAGTGAAGTCAAGGACCCGAAAGGTGTGGTCCTCCAAAGCTGTGTCTTGCGGCATAGCTGGGGACCCCAGGGAGCTGGAGCAGATGTTGAGAGCACAAGCCACAACATCTGGGAGGCAGCAAGACGGCTGGACGGCTGGGCCTGGGCAGAGCGGGAACAGATAGAGCCCTGTCTGCAGGCGGCCTCCAGTTGCTGCGAGGTGGAGCCCCAGGAGAAAGGGAGAAAGAGCCCCCAATACCTGGCTAGCCTCTGGGCCAGGAGCAGGAGAGTCCTGGCTCTGGGAGGAAAGGTTAGGGCTCCAGGAACTCCACATTGCTTCCTGGCTGTGGGCTACATTGTGGTGACCACGAGTCCACTCAGAAGGCAGTGGTCAACGTGAACAGAGGTGTGCTTTGCCAGCTGGGGAGGAAATGAGCCAAAACTGCTAATCTAAGATTAGCCCAGGCTGGGGTGGGTGCAAGACTGAACCGAGGGTTGGGGCTGGCACTGTAGACAGGTGTGGCTGCCAGGGCATGGTGGACTCAGGACTGGAGGCCTGGGTCCAGGTGGGCAGTGCTGCCAAGGTGATGAGGCCCCAGAGGGTGGGCATAGGGTCACTGGGATCAAGACTTTCTGCTTGAGGGCAGAGGCCCCGGGGGTGGCCAAATGGGTAACTGAGGCTGCCTCCAGAGTTTTGAAATGCCAGAGGCCAGGGCTTGGGGGTAGCTGTGGGAGGAGACAAGCAGTTGTCCAGGAGCCATCCAGGGGGAGATGGGCCACTGGGGCCAGCACCAGACCTGGCGGGCAGCCCTCCTCTGCAGGGACCTTGGGAATGGGAGTTAACCAAGCTGTGGCCAAGGGTGCTGGGCCCAACCCAGGAGTTGACTCCAGCCGCACCCACGGCTGCCCAGCCCTGGGAGGAGAGAGGACAGGCAGCCTCTGGTGTCACTCATGTCAGGTGAGCTCCTAGATGAGAATGGGGGCCGGCGCTGTCACCTGGGCCCTGCCCTCCGGAGGGGCCTCTGCACCTCTGTGTCCTTTGCTTGGTTTCTCTTTCTTTTTCCTTCCCCATCCTGCGGCCGTCTCTATTCCAGTCTGGGGCTGGTCCCACCGCCCCGCCCCCGCTCCTGCCCCCTCCCTCACCCCCGGCACACATTCCAGCTTCCGCCCCCGCCTGGCCACCCCTCCCTGGAGCCAGCTGCCACTGCGTTTGGTGCCCAGGATGGAGGGAGTGGGCTCAGTCTGGGTCAGAGGTCAGGGAGGGCACCCCCTAGCGCCTCTGGAATGTAGGCCAGGCTGAGGGCCAAGGCAGCTGGCCACAACTGCTTTCTTCGTACAACCCCACCCCAGCCTCTACCCAGAGAACTCCCGGACAACCTGCACACCCCGTACAGGGCCCCTTACAGCTCCCCCAACACTCAGCACAGCATATCCCTTGACAATCAGGGGTAGATCCTGACCACAACTGGGTGCCAGGCTCTGGCTCGGCAACACGGCCCCCCCACCCCAAACTGATCCCAACCCACACTTTGGCACCACTGCAGCCTCAAGTCAATTGTGTGATCCTCAAAACGACAACATGCCACTCACCCTGGGCCAAGACCTCCCTTAAGAAAACCACAAAATTGAAAGTCACACCAGGCAGCGTGTACTCAGGGCCTCCGAGACACAGTGCTCACCCAAGGCAGCACCTCCACCAAGCACGTCCTGCCACTCCAGCCACAGACACTGCCCACGCGCCGTCACCAAGGCCTGCACGGCTGCAGGCCCACCGGAGCAGAGCGTGCCGGGGGAGGGTGCGTCCTGACAAGTGTGGGTGTCCTGTTGCATCAGAAAGGCCAAGGCCCAGCAGTCCCTGCATGGCTTGCTCTGGTCCCTGGCTGCCCGACACTCACTGCACTAATCCAGGAACCCCTGCTGCTTCTCAGATGAAGCGACTGAGGCCCAGAGTGGGGACTGGGCGCTGCGGGTCTTGAGCCCCCGACAGTAGCTGCCTGGGAGGCAGTGTCCATCTGTGCTGCTCTGGTGCTGCTATGGAGCTGCCACAAGACCCAAGCAGGAGCCCTTCTGCTCTTCTTTGTGCCTGCGTGTGGGGCCAAGGTCAAGTGAGTGACCTTCTGTCCCTGGGTTTGGGGTTGTGGACCTCAGAAACCCAATGGGTTGGATGCACCCCTCCTAAACCTTGGTGTTTTCATGGGCATGCAGGGGTGTCTACATGGCAAGTTCTGGCATTTCCCAGATGCCTGATAATATGCATATGCATGAATATGTGTTCTTGGTGTGAGTTTGTGCATCTGCCACCCGCCGGTGCCTCAGCTTCCCTCAGTAGAAAGGATTACCATCCAGGTGTTTTTGGAGCATCGTGAATATGGATAGAGTATGTGTGACCCGAGTGCATGTGGCTCCCACAGTCTGTCCTAGCACAGGTGGGCCACAAGTACACAATGTGCATGTTCCAGGGTGTGCCCTGGGGCCTGCCCCACCGTCCACCCTAAGTGCACGCAGCTGATGCGGATGACCATCACCAGCATGCCCCACGCACTGCCTGGCCTTTGCCCTCCTGGGATGGGGGCCTGGGCAGGCGTAGAAGGATGGCAGCCTGCACATTCCTGGGCTGTGAGTCACAGGGAACTCTGCCAGTGCCCCCCTGCCCTGCTGTGCAGGTCCTCCTCCACTGCGGAGACTCCCTTTGGGAGCAGGAGGGAAACAGGCCAGGGTGCAACTCCGTCTGGCTGCTCTTTGTAGAAGGCAGCTGAGTCTCCTGTGTTCACTGTTGCCTGCCACCTAGGGACCTCAGGGGTCCCTGTCCCTTCTTCCTTGTGCAGGTGGGAAATGGGGCAGGGGGAGCTGCTTAACTTTAACTCCTCTTCCTCCTAGCTTCTGGCCTTCCGGTGCTCTCTGCCCTAAGAGGCGCAGGTGCTGCAGACACAGTCCTCGTGCCCACCCCAGGGGCATGAGTCACACTACAGCCATGGGCACATATGCTCTGTGAGTCCCAGCCCCACAGTCACGCACAGCCAGCCCTGTCCATGGCTGTTTCCACATCCACGGCCAGGTTCTGCAAACGCTTTGGGGTCCTCAAACCACCTGGGGTCTTGCCCCTGGGTCACTATGCAGACATGCTCCCATGTTTGCGCACGCAGGCACGTTTCCATGTACTTGCACACACTTCCACACCCCTGCGCTCACGCACACAGCCCCACTTTCGTGTCCACACAAGCACCGCGTCCCCAGGGATCCTTGCTTCTCCGTCTCTGTACCCAACGACTCCCCTGCCCACAGGCACACATGTGCACCACACCTGGCAACGCGCACATATCCAGACTCCGCTTCCCCCACCCTGGCTCTGGGCCCCGCGGATTTGGGCCAGGCGGGCGGGCTGGAGCCACCACCAGGACGGTTCCACTTCCGCGCCCCCGCCGGGTGGCCGCCAGGTGCAAGGTCACCACCCCCGCCAGGCAGGCCGGGAGGGGGCGTTAATTACGAGGCCCCGGGGTCCCCCCACACACAGCTTTCATCCCGGCCACGCCCGACCGGGACCCAGACGCTCATTACCGCCTCCCGCCCGGTCATTAGCCCCGGTCGGGGGGGGGAGGAACCGGCGTCCAGCGGACCGGTCCGGCCCGCGGGGAGGGTGAGGGGAGGTGGGGGGAGAGGTGGCCCCACCCCGTCTCCATGGCTACTCCGGCGCGATGGGGCGGGGCCCGTGGGGTAGCAGGGTCGTGCAGAAGGGGGGCGGCCGTCGCTGGGGGCACCTCCGTCCTAATCCCGGTCCCCGCCGGGCAGGTGGCGAGCACCACTGGTCCCTGTACGAATACCAGCCTCGCCCCAGCTCGCGCCTATTTTGAGCCACCTCCTCCCCTGCTATGCTCCCCAGCGCGGCCCGAGGACCCCCTCCCACGCTCGGGCGTGCTGTCCCACGGCGGGGCGGGACCCGAAGCCCCAGGGGTGACAGCGAGGCTGCAGCGCCCCCTCGTGTTTGTGGGGAGAGAGTGACTGAGCGGCCGCGGTAGGGATGAAGGTGGTTCCAGCCCCTTAAGAGCCCCCCACAGGGACACAGTCCTGGTTACACACCGAGTCACAGGGACACGCAGACGCAGGTAACCACAGAAACACAGGTACGGGGGCGGGTAACACACCTGAGACGCAAGCACACAGTTCCCACACAATGCCTGGTGCGGGCGCACCTGGTGGACGGTATTTGCAGGTATGGGTCCACCGCGTTACGGGAACCCAGGACAGTCGTGGGTGCACATGGAGCCCAGTAATGGGCTCGTAGTAGACGCTTAATAGCTGGTGCTGGCGAAACGAATGAATGAATGAGCGAGGGCACTTCACAAAACCAGATGAAGGAGTACTCAACACTACAGAACCGTGGGGACCGGCGTGGAGCAAAGATCTGGGCCACCGTGACTGCAGGGACCCCTGCCTGGGGAGGGGCACGGAATCGCCAGCCTGACTTTGCTAGGGCAGCAGATCAGAAAGGGTAGGGGAGTTGCACCTGGCTGGGCAAGCCTGGCTCCAGGCCCCCCGTGGGTGGGGGTGGGAGGGCGAGCGCTGATGTCTCTGCTCCTTTTAATAACTGCCTTGCGTGAGTGGCTGACGCAGCAGCAGGCTCCTGCTGACGGGGACTTGGGGGGGGGATGTGGCGTGGGGGGCTGAGGTGCAGAGAGGGTGGCATGAGTCATGAACTACTGCCTGGGAGCAGGGTTCCTAAGCCGAGGAGGGGGTCCCGGGGATTTTGCCACAGGAGACGGTGCCCCTGCCCACATCCCTTCTGCATCAGCCAGACTCAGCTAAGGGTGGGAGCAAGTCTGAGGCCTGGGGTGGGCAGCAAAGTGAGGTCCTTTTGCAGAGGATCTATCCCTTGAAGACTCTCTAGAGCAGGGCTATAGTTTGGGCCTCTGGTCTGGGCAGTCGGGGTCCACAGTAGTTTTCTCCCACCCCATGGTGGGGTCCAGGGCCCCAGCATGAGTGAGACCTGGGCGGGGGGCAAATGGTGACCACAAGAAGCGCTCCAGTAAAGCTGTCTTGAGTCTCCCAAGGAGCAGCCTTGGGAGTGAGGATCACTGCAAAGTTGGTTCTCCTGCTAGCAGAGGTCCTGGGACCCTCAGACAGGAAAAAGTGGTAGGGGGTCGAGTAGAGGGTGGAGGCCACAGCACAGGCAGTGAGTGGATTCTGAGTGTGCAGAACTGTGGGCTGGCTGGGAGCTGGAGCGTGTGGTGGAGGCAAGGTTTAATGTTGGGGTGCAGTGCAGACTGGAGGCTGGGGAGCCCAGGGGTGTCATCCTGCCATCTAGAGCTGGGAATACCCCAAGTGCCTGGCCAGGTGTGTTAAGGTATGTGTGTTGCACAAGGTGGGGAAATCAGAGCTGGGAATTAGGTGTGGGTGTGGGGTGGAGTTTGCCGGCAGACTGGGTTGGGTGAAATTGGGATGCCCCAAAGTTGGGAAGTAGTTGGAGATGGGATCTTGGCAAATATTGGGGTCCACGTAAGCGGGGTTGCTTATGTGTTGGCGTTTGTGTGGGCTTCGCGGCTGGCCACGTGAAGCGTTGTATTCAGGAGCGTTGGGATCCCTGAAGCACTGCTGTGTCCGTCAAGTTGGCAAGTGTATCAGATCCGACGTTGGGGTTCAGATGAGGTTGGTGTGTCTAAGAGCTGCGGTTCGGGTGGGTATGGGGACTTGGGTAGGGTCTCTATATCGGCGAATGATGTTGCACAGCGAAGGTTGGGGTCCGCGCGCCACCAGCGGTCCCCAGAAAACTCCGACCCCCGGCGGCAGCGAACGAAGGTCCCTTTGTTCAACGCCGCAGGCCGGGGGCTGAGACGCGGAAGTGGGTCAGTCCCGCCCCGCCCCGTCCGGCCCCGCCCCGCCCCGCCGAGCGTTGGCCACGCCCCCTGATCGAAGGCGGAGGACTGAGGGCCGTGCGCGTCCCCGTCAATCACCGCGCTCGGCGCCCGCGCGCAGCACGGGCGGGGCAGGGACAGGTCCAGCCTCCAGCTCATGAATATGAGGCACAGTGGCGGATCCCGTGGCCTCTAATTGGTCGGCGCAGTGCCGAGGGCGGGGTTAAGGGCGTGGCCCGGCGGCGGCATACTTAAGGCCGGGCACAGGCCGCCCCCTTCACTCGCGCGTTAGGAGGCTTGGGTCGTTGTCCTGCGCTGTCTACCCGCCTTCGTCAGGGACCTGCCCGACTCAGTGGTGAGGGCCCTGGCGGTACCGGCTCCGCAGGCCCGGGGTGATAGGCGGCCTACGGCCGGCCGGACGAGGCGGGGCGGCGGCGGCACGCCCCTGGGCGGGGAAGGCGCCGGGGCGGGCCCGGGGTGGAGTCCGCCCCGCTGGCGGCAAGGGGCAGCGGGAGACCGGGCTGAAACGCGGCCGGAAGGCTTCCCTTGCCTCAGGCCAGGCCCGCTGCGAGCGGGGCGCCGCCGCAAAATGGCGGCCGCGAGCGCGAGACTGCGCTCAGCGAAATGGCGGGAGTGCTGAGTTCCCGGATGGAGTGGCGCAGGGCGCGCTCGGGGCGCATGCGCGCGGTAGGGGGCGGGTTCGGGTCCCGCTGCTTAAGTTTCCCGTTGGTGGTGCTCCAAGTGAGCGCAGTCTGGTGTCCACTCCCGTACCCGAAGTTTGGACTGAAGTCGTGCGGTTCCACTGCTCTCTGGCCTATGTCCCTGGAGCCTCTAGGCGGCAGCTCCCCCAGCGTGTTAGAGGGTCGGTCTGAGTCAGTACCCGCCTACCCGTCAGGCTCCGCGATGGAGCCCCTGCGGGCCAGATGCCTTGGCCTCCACCCGCCCTCACGTCCTTGCTAGCCCTCAGGGGCGCCCTACAGTAGACCAAGCACTTTGCCACGCCGCACCACAATGGTCAGCTTAGGAATTAGCGTCTTGTTAGCACAGGGGAGCTTCTGAGGCTAGCTCAGCCGGTGACAGTGGAAGCCGCTGCCTTCGTCAGTGTTCCCTCCGCCATCAGCCTGGCTGAAGCTTTGGGGCCGCGCGGCCCGGACAGCGCCGAGGAGGGAGGAGTGCTCTAGGCTTGGGGTGTGGCCCCAGCCTTCAGGGAGTCCCCGGTCTGGGGGCGCGCGGAGCTGGGCCAAACACGGGAAAAGGGTAACGGGTTGGCTTGAATTTATAAGTCCTGGCTGTGGGTTTGGGATGATTGAAGGGCAGGAAAATAACTCCAGTGTTTTCTCAGCTAGTGCCCGTTGTTTGTAAAGATAGGAGGGTGTGGGCGGGCGGGCAGTGAAGCTGGGGAGCATCCCAGGAAGGGATTTCAACGGTCTTTGCCATAGGCTGCCATGGCATCGGATGAAGGCAAGCTTTTCGTTGGAGGGCTGAGTTTTGACACCAACGAGCAGTCCCTGGAGCAGGTCTTCTCAAAATACGGACAGATCTCTGAAGGTGAGGCTGCTGCCAGGCGGCGGCTTAGCAGGCCCCTCTGGGAGGCCTGGGTGCTGACTTCCGGATCTCTCTCCCCTGCACAGTGGTGGTGGTGAAAGACAGGGAGACCCAGCGATCGCGGGGCTTTGGGTTTGTCACCTTTGAGAACATCGATGATGCCAAAGATGCCATGATGGCCATGAATGGGAAGGTGAGAGGTGGCCGTTCTGAAGGTCTCATGGGTCCAGGGTCAGGAGGCACAGAGCTAACCTATGTCATCCTTCTCTCCAGTCTGTGGATGGGCGACAGATCCGAGTTGACCAGGCTGGCAAGTCATCTGACAACCGATCCCGTGGGTACCGAGGTGGCTCTGCCGGGGGCCGGGGCTTCTTCCGAGGGGGCCGAGGCCGGGGCCGTGGGTTCTCTAGAGGTGAGTGCTGTGCTTGGCCTGAGGCTCTCAGGAACATGGTGGGGGCCCTGCTGGCAGGAGCTGGCACCCACTTCTTGCAGTCCTTGTCTGCAGGAGGGGGGGACCGAGGCTACGGGGGGAGCCGGTTCGAATCCAGGAGCGGAGGCTATGGAGGTTCCAGAGATTACTATAGCAGGTGAGGGCATGGGGGGCTTCTGGCAGAGCACTGACCAAAGGGCTGGGGTGAGGGGCCTTCCAGCACCCACATATGTCCTCCCTGCAGCCGGAGTCAGGGTGGCGGCTACGGTGACCGGAGCTCGGGCGGGTCCTACAGAGACAGCTACGACAGTTACGGTAAGCCCCGCTCCGAGGGCGCCATGCTGCCGGGGCCTGCGGTGGGAGCTCAGTAAGCCTTGGCGCCCTCTGCCAGCGGCACGCAGACCTTGTTACTGTGCTTGCTCGTAAGGGGCGGACCGCCCTCGGGTCTCAGTGCCAGCAGCTCTTCTCTTAACACAAATCGTAAAGGCACAGTCAGATTGACCAAGGAGAGGCAGAGCGAGGGGCCCGCCGGGCAGGCAGCAAAGTGCATGTGCGGCCCCCCGCCTGGCCGCCCTGGCTCTGGGGGGGTTGGTTGCTCCCGAGGCCGCAGGGCCGAGCCCTCCAGTCTGGACCCGGGAGTGGATGCTGCATCTTGTTGCGTGCTTCAGTGCCTTTACACTGTACCTGCTTCTTGTTCTCAGCTACACACAACGAGTAAAAATCCTTCCTGCTCAAGATCGTCCTTCCAATGGCTGTATATTTAAAGATTTTGGGAGCTTCGCTGAATCGTTAATGTGTAGTGAACACATCTCCTTGTACCCCACTTTTGTAGTCTTTTCGGTTCTGATCTTGTTAAACACAGCCTGACTGCTTCTGACCCCCAGATGGCCTCATTATCAGACACTTATTTTTAAGGAAGTGCTGTGCGTTTTTAAGGGTTTTAAAAACGTGTTGAAAAGCACTTCAGATTTTCCTTTTTTCCTTTTACCGTGAGCCATAAGATTTTTAGAAACTAGTTGGGGGTTGTGTGGGCTTCGATTTTGTTTTTGGTTGTGTTGCCATTTTTGTTTCTTTTTTCAGTGGGGTTGGCCCCATGAAGTTGGGTGCCCTGATTTAACTTCCCTTTGAGACCGAACGGACTCTGAATCCGCTCTTTGTCGGAAGCTGAGCAAGCTGTGGCTTTTCCCCACTCGTGTAACGTTTCTGAGCGTAGCGTGGTAGGACCCTTCCCAGGCGACAGCACAGGCTTCTGGCTGCCCTGGGCCCAGCCTGTCTGGCCCTTCTGTGCTGTGTATGACCCACAGTAGACTTGCAGACGTACCCTGAGAGGTTCTTAAAAATGTTTATTTATATTGTCCTTTTTTACTGGAAGACGTATTGCATACCCCATTGATGTTGTATTTGAAGTGGTTAAGGAATTCTTGTACACAGTTTTTTTGGCTTTACGAAGCCGATTAAAAGACCGTCTGAAATGAACCTTGCTCTGACAATTTCCCTTTCATTACACAACACACTCCTGCTGTGGGCTCGCGCAGCAGGCCTGAGCAGAGGGCAGTTTGAGTAGGTCTGCAAATCCTGCCTGGCCTGCGGAGAGCTAGACGAGGAGGGCAGAGTAAACTGACGCTGGCCGGGCCCCTGGTGACAGCTGACGGCCACCGGTCCAGTTAGGCAAGCAGGTGGGTGACGGGAGTGGGCAGCCCTGGACCTCAGGGCAGCCCGGAGGCTTCTGGCAGTGGCAGCCGGAGGGCCCGGCGGGGCGGGCAGCCAAGCAGGGACGGTGGACAGTGGGCACGTGACGCTGACAGGACGGCCTTAGTTGAGAGGCAGCCAGAGTGGTGGCAGGTAGGGTCCCTGGGCGACCACAGGCTGACGGGCCACTAGCTAGCTCTGCTGTTGCTTTACGAGTTCTGAGCGTTCTCTGCTAGCCTATGGAAGCTGCAGCCTCGGAGGACAGAAGTGTTGTGCGCCCAACAGAACCTCTGAGACGCAAGCTGCTCCCTTGGCTAGCTCATATGTGGAAATAGCCCTGTAATTCGAGGTAACTCCTTTTGCTCATGTCCGCATCCCCCCTCTTGTCGAGAGCTCATTTGGAGTAAATAACGTACCTGGGGAGTGCTCCTTCGACTGGTTTTTGCTTTTCTATTTTTTTTTAAAGTCAAGCTATAATTAAAGTCAGGCCCCGGCCATTTGCCCTCCCTGCCTGTGGCTGGGCAAGCGGCCCGGGCAGTCGTGCTTCTGAGTAGGTTCGATCCATAAGCAGGATTGGAGACCACTGAGTGCCCTGCCTTTGGATATTTTGTTCCATCAATTGAGTGTTTTCCAGACCTCCTCGAGTCAGGCTCCTAACTGTAGCTTTCTCTGATGTCTGCTGCCACCCTGAGATTTCCCAGAGCCCACGCCTTCTCTAAGCAGCTCCATCCCAAATGGGTAGCTGGCTGTGCTTAAGGACGGCACATGGCCTGGCCCGTCTGAAGGCACAGGACTGCCTTGGGCCTGCTGGCCATGATGGGGCCTCCACCAGGATGGCCTGAGGACTAGCCTGAGGTCCTCCTAGGAGCTGTGGATGGTTTTGGGGAGGCAGGGTAGGGCAGCTATGATTTGCGGTTGGGACGACAGGGGTAACCCTCCTTTGCTTTGGCAGGTTGAAAGGAAGCTGGTGCCACTTGGAAGGCTGGCCGGAGAGCAGCGATGACCTGGGGTCACCATCCCGAGGGGGATGTCACCTGGGAGCAAGAGCCAGAGGCGCAGCTGTCTTGTGCAGCCTGTCACCTGTAAGTTTTTCTCCCAACCCACTGTGACCCGGGGTGCGGGGCGTGTGCACCTCCTACAGCATCCCTCTTTCCCAACAGGTGCTTCGCTTCATAGGCGAGGTTGAGGTGCCGGGCTTCAAGTCGCGCCAGGAAGACTGTGTGGTGGCTCCTAGCCAGGGACAGTGTGTGGCAGGATGTGGAAGCCTGATTTGAATAAAGGGCTGGTGTGTCCACCCAGAAACCTGCGTCTGGTTTGGGGAGTGGCCGTGGAGGGCAGAGGCTCTGAGGGGGCTGGGGGTGCAGCCCAGTAGAGAAAGCCCCTGGAAGGAGAGAGACCAGCGGGTCACTTCTTGTACCCTCAGGCGTGTCTCGGTGTTGGAGCGGGGCGGTGCGCACCGCGTCTCCCAGGGCCCCCGAAGCCTTGGCACAGACACCCAGGTGCCGTTGAGCCTGCCCCCGGGCTGGCTGCTGGGACTGGGTGTCTAGTCCTAGCTCTCCCGGCAAGGGGCCGCCTCGCTCAGGGCGGAGCCCAGACCTCAAGGTCGCCGGTGGTTCCCGCCGGACCCTGAAGGTAGCGGGGTTTGACCCCACTGTCCACTCACTGCGTGTCTGGCCTTGCCTGCCGCGCTTGGTGGCGGTGGCCTTTCACTTGGGGAAAGAGGCTCGGGACCGGGCGGGAGTCCGGTGCGAACGCAGCCGGCAGGGCGCGGAGCACGGTGGGAAACGCCCGGGGTGAAGCGAGGTAGCGGCGGGGGCGGGGCGCTTCCGGGCGCTAGGCCCCGCCTCCGCATGCTACTGGTTGGCAGCGCCCCGTGCGGGTGAGTTGCAGCTGCCACGGGGGCGGGGCAGGCACTGCTTCCGCCCGGCTATGGGGCCGCGCGTGCTGCCGCTGCGGCTGCTACTGCTGCTGGCCCTACTGCGCAGGGCCGAGACGGCCGCGCCCACGCCGCTGCTCCCCGCGGAGGACACGCGTTCACCACTGCTCGCCGTGACGAACGGGAGCCAGTCGGGCGCAACGCACAACGGCACGCACCCACGGCTGCCGGGCTCATCAGGCTCGCCGCTTCTGCGCTCCTTCTACGTACTCATGGGCCTTGTTGGCCTGTCGCTGTTGTACTTCCTCATCCGGGCATTCAGGTGTGTTAGGCGCACGCCGCCGCCCTGGCGCAACCAGTCAGCGCGCGTCTCGTGCGTCACGTGCTGGGGGCGGGCGAGGTGGGGGCGCTCGCGTGCGCTGGGGCTGGCCGCCGGGAGCCGATGCCCCGCCCCCGCGGTGTGACAGCGCCCCGTCCTAGTTGTCGCTTAACTCCACTGTCCGGCAAGCGTCAGAAGCCGGCCGGCGAAGGCCGTGACCACTTCTCCCGCCCACCCGCGGGGCTTCTGCGCCGGGACTGTTCTAGGGCCTCGCAGTAGGCTGCGTCCGGCCTGACGCCCCGGGGCTTCCGGCCGCAGATGTCCTCCTTTTCGTGGGGCTTCTGCCAGTTTGGCCCTCGTTCTCAAAGGGGCAAATCCCCAACCCCTTCTAAGACTCTGGTAGTGTGGGGTGGCGGTGTCCTCCCGAGGGGCCCTGGCGCAAGGGCCACTCTACGCCTTCTGTTAGTACGTAGAGGCGACAGTGTTCGTGGTCACTGGAAGCCACAGCTGCACCAGGAAGCCCTACAGAGGGCCGTGGCTTTGGGCAGGGCAGGCTGAGGGCCGCTGCGACGGGAGGGTGGGGTCGTGGGGAGGAGCAGGACGGGTGTCACCCGCCCCAGGGAGGTGCCCTGAAACGGCTGCTGGGCCCGCCGGGGCCTGCTTCCAGGTTGAAGAAGCCGCAGCGGAGGAGATACGGCCTCCTGGCCAACGCCGAGGACCCCACAGAGATGGCCTCCCTGGACAGCGACGAGGGCACAGTGTTTGAGACAAGGAATCTGAGATGGTAGCGCAGCCCTTCCCCTGCCTCCAGCGCGCCGGGTTGGGGACTTGGGGGTGCGGTGGGCCAACCCAGGAGGTCACTGGGGTCATCGCTGCACACATGGAGAGGCGGGCCTGGAGCCCTGGCTTTGCAGTCTCAAGCTGTGCGTCCCTGGGCAAAGCGCGTCCCTTCCTATCCCTAGTTTCCCATTTCCTTAGGAGGGGCACAGGCTGGGCACTTTAGCCAGTGGGCACTTGGCTGTGGACCTGACCACAAAGGCCAAGATGCACCACGGAAAGAAAGAATTACCTGCAAGTGCTGCCTGGGGGTGTGGTGGGGGATGGCCTGTGTGTCCAGCCCAGGGATAGGCATCAGGGGCTTAGAAGGGAATGCTGGACTGAGGCGACCCAGGGGTCACCATGGGGCTTGAGCAGGGAGTGGATGCCCCTTGGGGTGCACAGGAGTGAGACCAGGGGTGCTTGTGACTCGCAAGTCCCCCGAGGGACATCTCTTCCACCTTCCCCTGCTGGTGGACCCCTATGCACCAGGCAGACAACGGCTCAGCCTGCAGTCTAGGGAAGGTGGACTGTGGATTTGGGGGCAGGGGCTGGGCGGGTTAAAGGGCCCTGCTCACCACTTGGAGGGTGAGCCGCAGGCACTGTGGTTCTCATCCCCCAACCCTCACATTTCAGATGCTCAGGCCAGAGAGGCTGTGTTTACAGTGGCCCTGGGGGAAGGACAGAGACAGGGCCTGCTCCCAGTGCCTGCACACCCTCTGATTCTCGTGCCAGATGGCCCCAAGAGCTCACGTGGGACCTTCCCAGCCTGTGAAGCCGCCTCGGCCCTCCACTCAGACAGGACCACCCAGCCCAGGATGCTCAGGGCCAGATGGAGAGAGTCTGGACCCTGAGGCCCCCTGTCTGGACTGTGATGTGTTCCTATCGCCTTCCCTTGTGGGACACAGCACCCCGAGCCGAGGCCTGGAGGGTGGGTGGGCTGAGGGGTTTGTCTGAGAGTGCCTCCGTGCTGGCACTGGGGTGGGCATAATAAAGTCAGCCGTGGCTCTGTAATTGGTACTGAACTCCACACTGAGCCAGACCCGCTTCCTGGCTCCCATCCGTGACCAAGGTGGGTTTCTCTGGCCTCGCCCACAGTGGTCCAGAGGGTCTGCTGAGGGATCCCGTAAGGTACATAGGGAGACTTGCCTTGAAAAAGGCCTGCCAGTCATCTCTGCCTAGACATAACTTCATCCGCCAAAGGCCTTGACAAGGACTCCCTTCTCTGTGTTGCCTTCAGTCTGGGTCTCCTCAAGGGAAACTTCCTGGGGTCCCCACTTCACTCCACAAGCACCTTTGTGGTGGGTTATTATAAAGGAACTGGAGCTTCCTGCAGCCTGAAGACCCCTGTGCCCACCATGCTCTCCCCTTTCAGCCTACTGTGGAATCACTGGTGAACCTGAACCACCATAGGGGCGCCTCAGCCCCATGGGGACACTATAGCCCAGTCCCAGGCACCTGACCCCCATCCCAGGTGAGAGGTTTCATGGTTCCTCCTGGGCCTTATTTTCCCTGCAAGGTGCTGTTTCCGGGCAATTCCAGCTTTGGCTTGTCCCCTGCCCCCAGGAAGTTTGGTCCTGGAGAGTCAGGGGAGGGTGCAGCTTGTGGCCTCTTGAAGCCTGTGGTTCCCTCTGGCCAGAGCCACCACAGTATGTCAATAGGGAGAGCCGCCACCAGGTGGCAGCCTTGCGCCGCCCACCCTCTGCGTGCGGGGCCCCAGGTGTGGCTGGAGACTCTCGACCCGCCAAACCTTTGCTCAGGTCTAGTTGGGGCTGTTTTCCACGCCTCCCTGAGCCTCCATCCAGTGGGTGGGCCAAGCCCACTGCTTCTTGGGACCTGTCAGGCCATGGGGCAGGTCCCCCTCTCGGCCCTGTTGGCCCCCCTGCCGGTGCAGAAGCGGTTTCCGCCACAGCCAGCTGGTCACCTCTCTGCACTGGTCCCTGGTCGGCTTTTTTGGGATGTCTGTTACCACTCCCAGGTTGGCTGACACTCCCCTCCCCCTATGGTGCCCAGCTGCTGCCTCCAGGAAGTCCTCCCTGACTTCCTCCATTCTTTTGGAGGGTCCTGCACTGAGGTGCCAGTGCGTCTTCCAGGGAAGGTTGAAGAAGGCCCCTGGAGGCCTGGAGATGGTAGCCCCTGGCCCTTGGGCTCTGCTCCTGCCACACTCCCCCCCACCCCAGCCTCTCGTCTCCGTGACCCTCTCTCCAAGCCTGAGTTTGCCCCCACCCCCTGCCTCCCTGCTCGTGGCCCCTTCCGTCTGCACTGCCTCTCACCTGATCGCCCTCTGTTTTTGCCTGTCTCTTCGTCTCTGAGTCTGACCCACTGGGACACGCTTTTAACAGGCGTTCATGCACCGTCCCTGCACCCCCCCCCCCACCCTGTGATCCGCCCTTTCTCACAGCTCTGAGCGCTTTCTCCAGCTTCAAAAGACGCATTAATTACTGTAATGAGGTCAGGAGAGACCCTGCGCTCTGCCATCCAGAGCCGAGGGCACACCGCATGCCCGCCCCAGCCCTGCAGCCTTCTGCACACTCCTGTCTGGGTGCCCAGACCCTGTGCCTGTCAGCGCCCATCAGCACCCCCCGACACACGCCCCTGGCATTAGTGTCGAGTAATTGGCAGCCCCCGCCGAGGTTAATGCACTATTAGCAGGAAGTTCTCGGTGGCTAAAAGCCGAGAGGGCCTGTCAGCATGAGATGAAAGGCCCAGGGCCAGCTGCTCGCAGGCCCGTGTGTGCATGCTCACCAGTGTGGGTGGGCCTGCGAGCACCTTCCTCCCCTTCATGCACTCACAAGCAGGTACAGGGACACACACGACACGGACGGCCACACATGCAGTATGGACATGACAAGCACATGCATGCACACACACCGGTGTTGCCTGCCTGACCTTTGCCAGGTTGGGGCGCACAGACCCCAGCCAGGCTCCCTTGAGGCCTCTCCTCCATGTGCCCATCAGACACAGCAAACCGAGTGGGTGTCTCCAGGTCTGGGCGGCTGGCTGGGACACAGGGTCCTGGCTGCAGGCCTCAGTTCTCCAGCAGGGAAGCAGGGACAGGTGAAAGGTGGTGAAGCTGCACACCTTGGGCTCATTACAGTGGTGGTCTGTGGCCTGGCTGCCGCCAGGGGCGTGGTGGAGGTGAAGTGTTTTCCTGGGAGTTGGGATTCTCCTGGCTGGTTCTGATGTGGATGCTCACCTGGGGTTGGCAGGTGAGGCCACTGTGCTGTCCCCATTTCCCCAGCGGCCTCAGCCCCTAGGCGCCCCATCTCATCCTCCCTGGGGTCTGAGTCACCACCCCTGTTAACCCAGCCCTCAAGTGTCCTGGTCCTGTGTACGGGGCGCCCCCCCAGGTGCACACCTGGGCATGGCTGAGAAGTGCCCAGAGCTGGGCTGCCCAGTACGGCAGCCCCATGTGGCTATTTTACATTTGCATTAATCATAGGTAAGTGGAATTAAAAGTCTTGTTCCTCGTCCTGGCCATGTTCATGTGTCCAGTAGCCAAGGGGAGGCAGCACCCGTATTGGATAGCCCTAGTCTGGAACGTGTTTGGACAGCGGTGAGTGGTTGCAGTGCGAGGTTGGGGTCTGTGTCCAGGCCCTAGGGCTGGGAGGGTGGCAGGAAGGCGGGAGGGGAGGAGGGAGGAGGGGAGGAAGGCAAAGAGCAAGGATGCGTGTGGGGGTTGCAGGCCCAGGCTGAGATATCAAGGGCCTGGCTGGACACTGAACTTGGGGGAGAGGATCTTAATTCACCAGCAATAGAAAGGGATATGCTTTTATTTGCAATGAGGACAATGTACAGCTCGGGACTCTCCTTGACCCCACCCCTGCCAGGTGCCAGCCAGGCTCGCACTGTCCCCTGTCCCCACTCCCGTGGGGACTCACTGCAGGCTCCAGTCTGAGCAGGGCCAGGGGAGCTGCCAGCCTGCCAAAGCCCCCACCCTCCCCAGAGACCCGTTCCCCACTGGATCCCCACCTGGCTAAGTGGGGCTTCTGAAAACCACTAGAGCTGGAGCAGGCAGTGGATTTGGTCCAATTTATTCTGTAATGAGAAATTTCTCCCTGCATATTTTTAGCTTCCTCCGAGGCGCTGTGGCCTTTGAAGGCTAAGGGCGCCGGACGCTGATCCCCAGTCTGGCGACTCGCCCTGCGGGCTGGCGTAGTGGGTGACAGGTAGCCGGCTGTGGGTGCTGGGGTGGATGCCAGGTCTGGGACTGGCCGAGAAAGACCCTCCCCGAGTCTGGAGCAGACCCCTGAGCCCAAGAGTGCACACCAGGGTGGATGGGGACAGATCGCCATCAGAGACCTTGTCCTGGGTCAGCGTGGGGCAAACAGCTCAACCTGGGTGATCCCAGACCCTGAGCCTTGAGTCCAAGACTGAGCCTGCTGTCCCCAGAGTAAGCCTGGTCTCTGACCCTTGACTCCAGAGGAAGCTTACTCCAGGATGACCCCTGGCCCCAGCTGAACCCCGTCAGCTGCCCCTGGAAGCTGTGATGACTACTAACCCTCGGAGGGCACAGGGCCTTGCCTGTGGGCTCCAGCATGAGCCCTCTGCCGGGGGCAGAGGTCCCCAGAAGCGGCAGGGCGGCTGTTCCTGTGCCCCCACCCGCGCCTTGCCTGGGGCCTCTCCCAGGGGTCCCTCCTCTGGAGCGGCGGCCGGGCACAGGGAGGTTGAATGAGGGACGCACGCCTTTGTTCCTGTCCCTGCTCTGGCTCTGACCTTGAGAGAGACGAGAACACAAGGAAAACGGAGCTTCTGCTCAAATCCGTGCAGCATTGGTGGCTCCCGCCTTGGTGGCCCCTGCATGCAAATGAGCCAACCCAGTGGCCAGGCCGCTGAGGCGGCCCCTCACCCCAGCCCCGGCAGGTCCCAGTCCTGCTGGGTTTGACAGAAAAGACCCCCGCCCCAACTGCCAGCTCCCATAAAGTAGGAGGGATTCTCCTCTTTGGGTGGAGGGAGCTTCCAGAAGGTCCCCCTTTGCCAGGCAGGACACCGGGCCGGGCCAGGCCTCTGTTGCTGGGACACCAGGCCCTTGCCCTACGGGCGTCCAGAGTTTGTTTGAAGGCCCTGCCCGGCGACCCTGAGGCATTCTGTGCCTCTCTCAGCCTCCTGGGCCTGCCTAGGCCACCACCTGGGGGCAGGTTCCTGCCCTCCTCTGTGGAGCCACCTGGACCAGCTGTGGGACTGGGGTACCTGCAGCTGGGTCAGAGGACAAGACCCAGAAGCCAGAACACCTAGAATAGATGGGCTGAGTTCCCTGGAGGACAGAGGACTGGGAACCTCATGGTGGTGGTGAGGCACTGGCTGGGAAAGGCTTTGAAGGATGTGCAGAATTTTAAGAGAAAGTGAAGGGAAGGGGTCCCAGCTTGGTAGAGCCCTAGCAAAGGGCCAGGAAGTGCTCAGGAGACGCATGGTACAGGCCCACAGCATACGGGAGGTGTGTGGCTGGGGTGAGTCCATCTGCCCTCCCACCTTGGTGAAGGTTACCTTGCCACTCTCTGGTCTTAAAATTCTGCAGGGAGTTTCCATAATGCCTCACACCCAGACCTTCAAGTTCAAAGGCTCTTGGCTCCTGGACCCAGCAGCAGGCTTGGGCAAGCGAAACAGACCCAGACAGGTGGAACGTGGCCGGCGTGACACTTGGTGACAGCATACCTTCATAAATGGAGATGCACCCCCAGTTCCTTGCCTGCCGTCAGCCCCCCAGGGGTGGCGGTCACTCCGACTTCCATGAGCAGGTACTCTGGGTCTTTGCGTAAGCCGTGCCCTCTGCCCCAGTGCCCTTCCGTTCACCCCACCCTGTTGGACCGATCCTGAGTGTTGACGTCTCTGTTGTTGGCCCAGATCCCATCCTGAGCAGCTCAGACTCAGCATATATTGGGCACCTGCGGCTTGCAGGACTCCTGTCCCATTTCTCAGATGGGGAAATGCAGACCCAGCTAGGAGACGGTTGCTCTGGGCACCCCCAGGGAGGCACTAGCAGATGGGCACTTTGGACGCTGGTCGGGCTCACCGGCAAAACTCTTCACCAGGCCAAGTGGGAAGGCACGGAGTTGGCCGGGCCTGGTTTAGGACTTAGGGGTCTGCTTTGAGTGAGCCGGGAAAGATGGGGTGAGCCATGCCTGCGTCTCCTGCTCCTCGCGCAGGGCTAGGCTGTGCAGACGGGCTGGTGGCCTGAATGGAGCCGACTGAATGGATGCGGAGACCGTCGCCAGCACCCACGTGGGGTGGGGCACCGCGCAGGGCCCCGCAGAGTTGGAGGTGCCCGGGGCAGGACCCTGGGGACCAGGCAGCCCGACCAGCCGCGAGTCTGGGACCGTCTGGCGGGGTGCGGCGGATGCGGGAGCCCCGCGGCCGGGGCGCGGCAGGAGGGGGCGCCCGCGGCCCTCCCGGCTCTCGGGCGGGACAAAGGCCGGAGCCCCGGCTCCTCCCCGGCGGGTGCGGCGGCCGCAGCCCGCGCTCCAAAGTCCGCGCGGCGGGGCAAGCGCCCGGGGCGACCCCCGCCCCGCCCGCCGCCGCCTGGCTTCTCGGCGCCCGAGGTCGCGCGCGCCCAGGCGGGGGCGGCGGGATCTCCAAGCGCGGCGCGCCCTCCTCCCTCCCGCGCGGCGGCGGAGGCGGAGACGGCTGGCGGCGGCGGGAGAGCGCGGCGGCCGGACCGGGGCCATGGCGCCCGCGCACCGCCCGCTGCTGCCTCTGCTCCTGATCCTGCTGCGGCCGCCGCCCCCCGCGCGCGCCGAGGACGCCGCCCGCGCCAACTCGGACCGCTACGCCGTGTACTGGAACCGCAGCAACCCCAGGTGAGCGCGGCGCCCGCCTCCCGCCCGCCGGGCGCCCCACTGCCGCGCGGACCTGGGGATTTGCTCCTTGCTTGCTCGCGGGCGCGACCGCTCTGGAGTTTGGGGAGCCCCTCCGGCACCCGCAGAAGCCCTGCATCCCTGAGTTCCGTCCCCGGACCTGAGGGGCCCCCCGACCGTCGCGACTCTCCAGGGACTCCGCCTGCTTTGGAGTTGCTGGGGATCCCCGGGAATCTTGGCCCTAAGCTGCGCCCAGAGGTGGGGGACTGTGGTCCCCGGGGTAAGGGGTCCGTGGGCGCGTCCTGCCAGTGGGTCCCCAGATGAACTTGGGGAAGTTGGAACATCCCTTCTACACCGGGCTGCCTTGGCTGCAGGGGTTCCCTGGTCCCGGCTTTGTAGGGACATGGAGACTGAGGCACCAGGGCTGGGACCAGCCCCAGGAGTGGCCACTGGGCAGCATGCTCTCTCGTCCTCCTGGTGCTGATGGGGAAACTGAGGCGCAGAGGGGCTGAGCAGCTGGCTCAAGGTCACGGTGAGGGGAGCAGAGCCAGGCGGGGACCCAGGTGCCCTGGTGCCCAGCCTGCCACGCCCAGCCAAGGTGCGCCACCCGCCTGCCTGCACAGCGTCGTCAGTGCCCGTACTGAGCACAGTTTTGGGGGCACAGAAGGCCCCCGTTACTTAGAGCGAGAAAAGTTTGCTGATGACTGACCACTTCCTGGACATCAGCAGAAACCTCTGGGCCGTTCCCCGGTCTCGAAGGCCAGAGTGGGCTGGGGGTCCTGTGGGAGGCTGCGCTTTGGGGTCAGTCCCAGCTGTCAGGGTCACAGGGTGTTCCTGGGGCTGGCAGGGCTGCACACAGGGGCCGACATGGCTGGCCTGCCCACTCCCTGCCCCCCTACTTCAGGTCACTTTCTCTCCATTTCCACTGCCCTCTGGGGCCCGCTGTCCCCCGCCGTCCCCCCACTGTCCCCCTGCTGTCCTGGATCCTCTGGCGGAAAGTTGCATAAAGGGCTGTCTTTGAGGCAGACCCTGGGACAAGGGTGGCCAGTGTCCGCTGTGGAGGCAGGGAGCACGCCCACACCCTGCCTTCAGTTACCCGGTCGTGGGCTCAACCCCAGGACTGAGGGTAAGAGACCCCGACTGCGGAGGGACCGCTGGGCCACTGCGGAGCCGGTCCCCTGCGACGCCCGCCCCGCCAGTCACATGTGGGTTTGATTAAGTCTCTTCCCAGTGGGCAGCACTCCCCCGGCCCAAGTTTTCGGTTTCAGCTCCAGAGTCTCCGTCCCCGGCATGGCCTGTCCTTTGTTCTAGCAAACCAAACACGCTAGGAGCCTTGAACGGGGACAGATGGGGGTGGTTGGGGCTGCCTCACCTGCCAAAAGGCTGTGGGCAGGATCCCAGCCAGGGGAAGGAGGCGGCTCCCCAGTGCCTGGCTGTGGTGGTCACTCGGCCACCTCCTGTTGCTGGGGCAGCAGCCCTGATCCGACCAGCTGCCGTGAGCCTCAGCGGCCTGGGGACCCGTCAGGCTCGGTGTTCAGAGGTGGCTGGACCAGAGCCTGGTGGCTGGGTGTGTGTCGGGCACGGAAGGAGGGTGGTGTGGGGCCTCGGGGACTCAGAGCACCTGGGAGTGGAGATTTCCTGGGGCGCACAGTCCCGGGGACCGCGGCCCAGGGGGAAGGGTGCAGGCTGGGCGAGCAGGCCTGGAGCATGAGGCAGTCCCATGGGCAGAGATGAGAGACAGGCCGGGCTGGGAGAGACACGGACAGAGTGGAAGCAGAGACTGGTGGCTGGCAGACGCAGGAGACGGGGGAGACGTGGGAACAGGCCGTGCCTGCAAGAGGGGCGCACAAAGGCATGGTGAGGAAGGGCCAGAGCGGGGCTGGGCACGCTCCCAGGGGGCAGACAGGCAGAGAAGAGCTGCAGGGACGGATGTGCTCATGAGGACCCGCGGGCACTGAGGTGCTGCCGTGAGGCCGGCCACTCTCGCTGGCTGGGCCTGGTACCTGCTCTGAGGTAGCAAGTACACGGCTGCTTCCCAAATTGTATCCCCCTGCTGTGCAGTGAATTCCTGCCCACAGGCGGCTGGCGGATGTTGCGCTGGGAACCCCACACCCAACTCCACCTTTGGCATAGGGTGCATACAGCCAGCCAGGCTGTCCCACCAGCTGACTGTCCTACCTGGGCACCCCTGGGCTGGCCACCGGGTGTCTCTGGGCCTGTCCCTGGCTAGGCAGGGCAGGGCTGGGCTGGGCCAGGGATCCGGGGATGGTGCTGTCGTCACATGGGGCGGCCTGTGCCTCTGCCCGGGGCTCATGCACCTCCGCGCACCCGGCTGTGGAGCCGCTGGCTACAGGGTGTGTCTGCACACATCACTGCGTGCAGCTGTGTGTTCTTGTTTGCAAGACGTGGGAGTCCATGCGTGCACATGTGTGTTGGTGGCAGGGTGAGGCATGTGTGCACGAGTCTGCGTGATTGTGCATGGAACGCATGCCCGTGTTTGGAGGAGCATGCCTGTGTGTGGAACGTACGTGCTGTGTGGGGATACATGGGCATATCTGTGTGTGGGATGCACACATGTGTCTAGCATGTCTGCGTGGGGTGCACATCTGCAGGGCCTCTGGTGAGGGGCAGAGGTCCGCACAGGGGGTGGCACAGCTTGCCCTCTCTGCCTGCAGGTTGGCTTCTCCGCAGCCCCCTCTCCAGCCCGGTGGGTCCCTGCTGGGGTGCCAGTCCGCGTCTCAGGAGCCCCCACCATACAGGCCGCCTGCCATCCCCGAAGTCCCCCACCTGATTGGGAACCTGCAGCCCAAACAGACCCCGAGCTGCTGGCCGGGATGGGGGGCTCTGGGCTTGGAGTGTACCCCAGCCAGCCTCTCAGGCTTCCGCTGGCCCCCACAGACGGGGTTGCGCCCTGAGCGGCAGTGGCCAAGTTCCCCTCCCAGAGAACCGGGTAGGAAGATGGCATGCACCCCCTCTCCCACCCCGTGGTTAGGCTTTCTCGGACCCAGGAAAAGTGACTCATCCAAGGCCCCAGGGAAGTTGGGCCTATGGGGCATCACCCTTTCTCCAGGCAGCAGCCGTGTCTGGGGCCTGCCAAGGAGAGTCGGGCACGGCGTGCGTTGTGGGTGCAGAGGGAGGCGGGGAGACCGAGAGAGGCTCATTCTGTGGGCTGTGTATGGGGTTGACTCTGTGGCCCCATCCCCACCTCGCCTGCCCTTGCAGCTCTGGGGGCTCTGCCTCAGTGTACCCCCTGCTCCCACGATTGTCCTTGGGGTGATCCTGCACCCGCTTGGGGTCCTTCCCTAATTTACTGAGGCCCCACCCAGGCCCCCGGCTGGAGGAAGGCAGCCAGGCCAGATGGGGGAAATGTTCTTCTCAGGCCCTCGAAAGGCTGAGGGTGGTTGCTGAGGTCTCGGGGGCCTTGCTGCAGGGGACCCCACTGCCCACTCAGGAGCTGGCCTGGGCATTCTCTTTGCTGGGGTCTTCCTGGGGTCTCTTGGTCCCTTTACCGAGAGCCATGAATTGGTTTAGACCAGGGAGCTGAGAGGTGTCATCACAGACCCATCGGGTGTGACCCACCCACGTGTGCCGCCTGCCCCACTCCTGCCTCAGTTTACAGTCTGGGACGATGTATGGCCCGTCCCCACAGCACTCCTGGGTGAGACCCCAATTAGTTGCTTTGCTGTTAGCATCTAATGGCTCGACAGTAGCCCAGTTGGAGCTAACTGGCTGCAGGCCGGGTGGTTGCCGGAGATGGGGCTGCGGGTGGGGGTGGGCAGGAGGGCACGTCTGGGGTCCCTGACCAGCGAGGGTCCGCCCAGGGCTGGAGGGCTCCCTGGAGGAGGGGATGTGCGTAGCAGGTTGAACAAGAGGTTGAGCAAATGTGCTGGGGAATGTGGAGCTCTCTGACTGGGAACAGGTCTCAGGTCAGTCATTAACACCTTAGCGAGAATTTCTCCCTCTGCTGCCCTCAAGGAGACTTTGCATATCAGGCCTCTGGACTGGTGGAAGAAACAAAGCTTTGTCTTGCTAGCGCCAGGCTTCAACCTGAGCAGGGGCTAGGCGCCCGTCCCAGGCTCTCCCACTAACTTGGAACCTGGAACACCAGCGCAGCAAGGCTGTCGCTATTTTAGAGCCTAGAAGGGAAAAAAATGGCCTGCCTAGGCCAGCAGAGCTTGCGTGGTGGAGCTTCTGGGACCAGCCTGCCTGGGGTCCTCGCCCCACCGTGTGCGGGGCTCTGTCTGCTCCCCGTGACTCTGACACCTCAAAGGTCTCAAATCCTCGGCCTTTGTTCGATCAACAAACATATGATGAGCGCTATTGTGTTCAGGGCCGGTACTGGCCACTGGGGAAGGAGTGAGCGAGGCCGAGGTCCAGGCTTCTGGAGGGCAGACAGCATACATAAAGGTGTGGCAACGTCAGAAGGAGATCGGTGATAAGGTGGGGAGGCGGGGAACAGCATTCCAGGCAGCGGGAGCAGCATATGCAAAGGCTCTGGGGTGACAGCTGGTGTGGCTAGACCCAAGCCGAGGGTGGTGATGGTGGGGTGGTGTAGACACTAGGGGCCTCATGGGCCTGGGGGACTGTCTGTTTTATTCTGGATGCTACAGAGCTAATGGGGGATTTTGCTCCAGTGACCAGAGGGTCTGACTTATTCTCAGAAAATTAGGATCTGAGTTTTGGGAGGCCAGGAGCCTGGCTGGCCCACTGGAGCCCTGGTGTCCAGTCTCTGAACTAGCGAGGCAACCTGGATCTCTCATGTGTTTCGGAAGATGAAACGGGGGAGGAGGAGGGTGGTGGTGTCCAAGGCTGGGGAAGAAGGCGGAGACACAGGCAGGGACAGAGCAGGAGAAAGGGGTGATACCCCACCTTCCAGAGTTTCCTGTCTTGAGGAGGACCCTGCAGAAAGCAGGTTCTTTCAGACTGAGTGTGCATCCCCAGGCATCCTCAGAGCCAGAGTGGGCTGGGGGCCAGGCCCCTATGCCCCGTGGCTCCCCTCTCTTGGCCTCCCCTGCTGGGCCAGCCTGGGTGTGGGTGGGTCCTGGGCGGGTGCTCAACTGAGGATGGCATGGATTTGGCTAATCAGTTGGGCTGGGAAGGAGCGAAAATGGCATTTGAAAAAGCATCGATCCTGTCTAAGGGGCCAGAGGATGCGGCCGGTCAATGAGACGCCTGTGCCCAGTCGGCCGTGGGGCAGCCCGAGGGATGGGCATGTCCCAGACGGATCAGGGTCTCAGCCCAGCCTGGGGCTGCCCTGAATCTGAGCAGCGCTTACTGCGTACACACAGCTGGAGGCCCCCTTCCCCCTCGAGGACCCTCCCACTGCACAGAGTTAGAAGCTGAGGCTCTGAGCAAAGAGTGAGCTGGGAGCCCCAGCTGGGCCCAAACCCATGTGAACCTAGAACTGCAAGGTTCCACAGCCCCAGCTGACCCCCACTTGCCCAGCCTCCCTGCAAACACCTTCCCTCTGCGGGGAAGGGGTTGGGGACAGATCTGCCCCCTCTGGCTCCTTGACTCAAAATTCTGCAGCCTTTGCCTCAGCTACGGACTGAAGTCTCCGCTGGATGTCCAGTGACGGACAGGGAACCGTGAGTGGGGTCTCCTGCCTGGGAGTCCCAGGAGCGCTTGCCTGCCTGGCGCTGTCTCAGGGCAGTGGGGCGCCAACTGATGCCATCTGATGATCCAGCCGCCCCGTCAGGTGCCGGCTGTGCCAATTAGCACACCCGGCATGGGGCCGTGCTTGGGCCCTCCTGTGGGCCGGGGCAGCTGGCAGGGTGGGCAGAGGCAGCGGCAGGGCTGGGATGCCAGTAGACTGCGCCCTCCCTGACACCCCCGCTCGCAGGGTCTCGGTCTCCCGCCTGTGCAGGGAGACAGGAGGGGCAGGCTGGGGGAACCTGCTCCCCACCCCTGCACTGCTGGAAACTTTTATGTGGCAATAAGTCCTCCTGGAGAGGCCCCCTTGTAGCCCCTCCGTCCAGGCCGTGTTTACATGAGGGACCTGGGGGGCCTTGTACTGGAGGTCTAAGGGCCCGTGGCGCTATAGCCCTAGGCAGTGGGGTGAGAGGAGCCGGTGGCCCCTCGTTCTCCTGACCGCCTTCCTTGCTAGGCGAGGCAGAGTCGGCGGGCCTCCCAGAGGAAAGGGCGCAGGCTCTGTGGCAGTCTGGGGTCCTCAGGGCCAGGGTTTGGAGGTCTTGGGGGTGGGGGAAACTGGGGGTGTGAGCGGGAGGTTGGGGGACAGTGGCTGGTTTCCAGAGGCCTCAGGGAAGACATAAGACTCGCTGGGGTCACACATGGTGGTGGGGGTGGGGGTCAAAGCCAGAGGACTACTGAGTGGGGCTGAGGGAGGAAGAGCCTGACGCCTCCTTCACGCTAAGGCCTGCACCCTGTAGGGAAACTGAGGCTAGGAGAGGGGGCAGAGCTTGTCTTAGCGGGGCCAGAACACCGGGTCTGTGTCCCCACACGGCCCTGGGCCTTCCTGGCAGCAGACGTGCAGAAGGAAACATAAGGTGTCTGCATCTGATGGGCAGCATGGGGGGCTGCCTGGAGGAGGGGTTGTGGAACAAACGGAGTAGTTTTGCGGAGGGGCTTCCTGATGGGGGAAACAGCTTGTGCCCGCAGAGAGGCCCAGATGTCCTGCCTGCACCGGGGAGTGACCGGGTTCCAATCACGGGCACCTGCTTTGCATGTGGTTACCCAGAACGCCTGGCGGCTGCCCCCTCCCCCAGCGTCCGCCCCACTGTGGGGCCGGGGCTCCGGGCTGGCCTGGGGGGATGCCAGGCTGGGGAGCGTGGGCTGGCGCCCTGGAACGGCCGTGGACAGGAGTCCGGGCCGGCTCACCCTGACCCCTTCCCATGTCCTCCATCCCTGCCGCGCTGACCCGCTGACCCTCGTGCTGACCCCCGGCCGCCCCAGGTTCCACGCGGGCGCGGCCGGCGGCGGGGGCTACACGGTGGAGGTGAGCATCAACGACTACCTGGACATCTACTGCCCGCACTACGGGGCGCCGCCGCCGCCCGCCGAGCGCATGGAGCAGTACGTGCTGTACATGGTCAACGGCGAGGGCTACGCGTCCTGCGACCACCGGCAGCGCGGCTTCAAGCGCTGGGAGTGCAACCGGCCCGCGGCTCCCGGGGGGCCGCTCAAGTTCTCCGAGAAGTTCCAGCTCTTCACGCCCTTCTCGCTCGGCTTCGAGTTCCGCCCGGGCCACGAGTACTACTACATCTGTGCGTGCGCCCGCGCGGCGGGCTCCGGGGGCCGGGGAGGGGAACCGGGGTCCGGGGCGGGGAGGTTGGGGCCGGGATCCGGGGGCCGGGGGCCGGGGCGGGGCAGCGGAGGCGTCCGGCACGGTCCTGGGCCAGCACGGGCCTGCCCCCAGCGGTCAAGCTCTTGGGTTTTCTCGTCCTCCCAGTTGCCCCGGAGGCCCCACTGTCATGTCCCCATTTTGCAGACGGGGAAACGGGCCCAGAGCAGGGCTGCGACCCCCACCGCACCCCCCCACCCCAGCCTGTCCATCATCTTAGCCTCTGGACTGGGGGAGCCCATGGCCCCACGGTCAGCCTGCCCCCACACCAAGACCAGGAGTGCCCGCCCCCCACCGCACTGGTGAGGGCAACTGAGACAACAGGGACCGTGGTGGAGGCGGGGAGCATGGGCAGAGCCGGGGATTGCCCCCGGCGGGACGGGGTCTCCGGCACTAGACCCCATTCTGCCTGATGGTGGGGGGCCCCCATTTTCAGCGCTGCGGGGCCGTGGGAAGCCGGGTGGAGACTGAGGTCTGTCTCCCGACCCCAGCCCCCAGCCCCCAGCTAGGAGAGGGGCCCGCCCTTGGACTCCGGCTCCCGCTGTGTCGAATTAAACTCGACCGAGGCCCCATTTCCTCCTTTCTGCTCTATTTGGATTTTTTTCCTTTTAATCCGGGGAAGAAGGTGGGGGAGGGGAAGAAGGTGTTTAAGTCCCCATAATATAATAAAAATTACATTTTTCTTTCCAAGACGGGAGTTTCATAAGATAATTATTGTAATTATTCGTCCTATCTCTGTGACGAATTTTTTTTTTATTACGTGGTTTTTTTTATCTTTATCTCCCAGCGTGAGGGGCTTCTGGGGGCCCGGCGGAGGCGGCGGCTGCTGAGAGGGCAGGTGGGGGGACAGGCCGGACCGCAGCTGTGCGATGGCTTGAACGTGCACACGGCATGGCGGGTGCCCGCACCTGCTTGAGTGTGTGAACCCCATTGGCTTGTGCAGGGCTTCGGGCCTCCTTTCTCCCCCATCCTGGCCCCTGAGCCTCCCTCCCTCCTGACTCTTGCCGACTCTGCGGTACCCCACCTGCCTCTCCACAGCCCTTGCCATGTGGGCCAAGAAACAGGGGGCAGTGATTTTAGGCCTGAGGACCGGATGTACTTCTGCCTCCGTGTGACCCCCGGCAGTGTGGGTCCCTCTTTGGGTGACAGGGGAAAGCTGCCGCCCCCTCAGATGGAAACAATCATTTCCGAAGCACCTACTGTGTGCCGGATGAGGCCCAGATAGGGAATGACCTGCCAACAGGCACCCAGAGAGCAGGTATTTGATCTCACATCCATCATTTGGTTACACGGATTTTTTTTTTCTGCTGATCAGTTGAAAACAAATGTATTTTTATTTATCACCCTTGAACCTTGCTCTGTGCAGCCCTGGGGTGAGATGGAGCTGGACACAGACACCCCCAGTCTCTGGGGTTAGGGTTCAGCAAAGGAAGGAGCAGGCGTGTGTGCAGGAGGACTTCTGGGAAATAGGGGGCATTGCCTCTGGGGCTTTGATGTATGAGTAGCGGTTGTATGGGTGGGTCTCCCCGACCTGAACCAGAGTTGAGTCACTGGCATGGGAAAAGGGGTACAGTCCTAGGAGGTCTTGGGCGCTGAGAGCCCCCACCTCACTAACCTCCGTCCCCTGTCTTCCAGCTGCCACACCGCCCAGTGTTGTGGACCGGCCCTGCCTGCGGCTGAAGGTTTATGTACGACCAACTAGTAAGTGCCTGGGGGTCGTGCAGGGTCCAGGCCCCCAACCGCTTTGTTCCAAACCCACAGAATCCACTGACTGGTCAGCAGTCAGAGGGTGGTCACGGCACAGCCTTGGGAGTCCCACACAGTTTCCCCATCTGCAAATCAGGACATTGTCTCAGGGCTTCAAGAGCGAAGGTGAGTCCTTGGCCAGGCCCCCCTGCCTCTGAGAGAGGGCGCCAGGGAAGTTCCCCACCGAGGACAGAGGGCCTGTATGCTGAGCTCTTGAAAGGCCATGGCCAGGTGAAGAGGGGGCTCCTGGGCCCCAGGCACCCATTCATCGGGTGCCTAGGTTTGCCACGCTCTGCACTGGAGGCCCAGCCCCAGCCAAGATGGACAGAAATTTCCAGGGCCGGGAGTTATGGCTAGGGTGGGGGAGCAGACGTGTGGCTGGGTAGGGATGGGGGTCTGGGCCACCCGCTGACTGGGCTGCCTCCCTGTCCCCCCAGACGAGACCCTGTACGAGGCCCCCGAGCCCATCTTCACCAGCAATAACTCATGCAGTGGCCTGGGCGGCCGCCAGCTCCTCCTCGGCGCCGTCCCCATGATGTGGGCGCTCCTGGGTTCCTAGCCCCACCCCGTGGGACGCTCACCCGCCGGGACCGCCCTGCTTCCGAGACCAAATAGAGACACCGCTTCTCCCAGGACTGGTGCTGCCCCTGCGGGGCCAGGGGCTGTCCACCCACCCCAGGACCCGCTGGCCGCCGAGGTCCCCGGTGCCCGTGGCCCCGCGTTGGTGCAGCTGCTGGCCGAGCCATCCGGTCCAGGGGCGCTGGAGAATCTGAGAACCTCTGGGCGAGGTTTTTTTTTTTTTTTAAGTGTATTTAAAGTGTATTTTTCATGGTTGGATCAGAAAGACTGGAGTTTTTAATTTAATTTATTCCTTGCTGTCTCCAGCGACCTTGGGGAGGAAACAGAATGGATGGCAGGTGGGGCGGGGTCTCCGGGCCCCTGGGGTGGGGGGTAGAGGACCCCTGGTCTGGCTGCTGCATTTGTTGGGTCCTGGCTCCAGCGGACGCCTGTGCCCTCGGCCCCACGGTGTGTCACACGGGCCGCCTCACAGCACCCACGTCTTAGAAACCACCTTGGCACCACTGTGTCCCACCAGCCCCTGCACAATCCACCCCGAGGCCAGAAGATGTTGCATTTCTGTAAATAGAGCCAGCGAACATATACTGTGACTGACTCTCACCGACTCCCGAGGACGGCCTGGGGGGTCACTTATTTCCTCACCCCTTCCTCGGTGGAGGGGGGTGGCTTTTATTTTGGTGGGAGGGGTGGGGTGGACTTTTAGAGTAGAAGCTGCCCTCTGCAATAAGCTCACCGTCTGTCAGAGTCCCTTCCTGTACTTTATGACTTAATCATGTTTATAAGAAAGAAGAAAACAGGACAAAACAAAATGGGGGGGCGGGGGCTGGCCAAAAAGAGACCCCCCCCAACACTTCAATGAAGTGAACAGTGCATTTGCACAGGTTTCCTGTTTCTACCCGCCTTCCCGATCTGTGTTTTATATATATTATATATAAATATATATCGTGTGCTGCTGCTGGGGGCCGGCCGGCACGCCCGGTGGGGGGCTCCTGTCGGCACTGGCATGGGCGGTCAGCGTTGCCACGCCTGGAGCTGGTGATGGGGCTCCCCACTCCCATCACGAGCAACTTTGATTCTGTATTTTTTTATAATAAAAGCGTAAATCTCAAGGTCGTTCATGTGCATGGGGGCCTCTGGCCCCAGCCGGAGGGGCGCGCTGAGCTCCTAATTCGGAGTCGAGTCTGGAATCGGCCAGGCAGGGTGGGGTGTCGGCGAGGAATGACTTGGGGCCAGGCCCTGGAATGGGCATTTTATGGGTGTTGTATCCTCCATGGCCACCCATGGGCCTCAGCTTCCCCCTCGAAGTGGGAACAAGGTTCCCGGCCAGAAGGCCTCCGCAGGGACTTAGTACGTGTCCATCCCCACACTCCTGAGCAGGGCTGGCCCCCTCGTCAGTGCTTGCGGGGAGGGAGATACTCACATCCCAAATTCTGTGACATCTCCGCGGTCAAGCTCTGTCACTCGGTGACTCAGTTTCTCCAGCTGCCCCAGGCTAGGGTTGGGGGGGGTCTGTTGTCTCTTAATCCCTTCCTAGCTCTGCAAAAGCCGTGTGCCAGTGGGCGGTGGGGTGCCAGGAGCCTGCCCCCGGCCCAGCCACAGAGGAGGCGAGGGGAGCAGGCTCCCAGCAGGGCCGGGGCGCCGGGGTCCCCAGCTGCTCCTCTGCTGCGGTGCCACCCACCAGGACTGCGCGTCTCCGGCACGGTGAGCCGGGAGGGAAGGCTCTCAGCCAATTAATTCGGCCGTGCTGGGCCCAGCGACGGGGCCTGCCTTGTAATGAGGCCTGGGCGGCACAAAGACCCCTGTGTGCGCCCCGCCCGGGGCGGCGGGGAGGATAACACAGCGCCAAGCACCATGGAGAGAGACCCTCAGCGCACCCCACTCCACAGCGAGGGCCCCAGGCATCCCGGACCCCCCGACCCCTCGCCCGCACTCCACCCCAGCCCGGAGGACGCATGGGTTATGGGGTGAGGTCTTAGCAGCTGACTTTGATGCTGTTATTTTTTTGTTAATTATTGAGGTATAATCCACATACCATACAATTTACCTGTTACAATGTACAGTTTAGTGGCTTTTGGTACTATCAGCTATCATTCCAGAACATTCCATCTCCCCGAAGGAAGCCCCAGCCCCACCACCCCACCCGCACCCATGAGCCCACGAGCCCACATCCTGTCTGTGGACCCGCCCGCTGTGGACGTGTCATGGAAATGGGGTCGCGCCGTGTGGCCTGTGTGTCTGGCTGTCACCGAGCTCGGTGTGTTCAGGGCCCGTCCCCGTGTGGTGCGTGGCAGGGCTCCGCCCCTTTTCCTGGCCCTGTGATGCGCTGTGTACGGGTGTATCTGTTCACTAGTTTATGGATACTTGGGTTGTGTCCACTTAATTATTATGAGGACTTTTTTTTTTTGAGACAGTTTTAACACAAAAGTTGACCTTGGACAGGTGAGTAAAGAATGCGTTCCCTGCCTGGTAACCCTTCCCGCAGATCACTGATCCGATGTCTCCCTCGGTCCGCAGCCCACGCCGTCAGGTCTGAATCTTTACCTGTCCACCTCTCCCGCGGGCTGGGAGTCCCCAGAGGTCGGGGACAGCTCTTCCTGGTCACCGGTGGGACCCAGTGCCTGGCCCACAGTCTGGAGTCTCCCCTCAGACCTGCGTGTGACACGCACAGACAAGCGTACACCCCTGTGCAGAGGATCTGCACAGCCTATGCTGGTGTGCGGCCCCGGATGGCCCGAGCCCACCATTGAAGTGCAGACTGCTGGCCCGCTCCTGGGGGCCGGGGACCCCCTCACCCCGCCCACCCACAGCTGAGACCCTGCCGTGCTCGGCCATCAGTATGTGGGTCCTGCACAAAGCTTTTGCCGCTCAGAGAGATTCCAGAGGGAAAAGATTTCCTGCCCACAGCTGGTTACTGCCGTCTGGGCGCTGGCCACAGGGGTTTGGGAGGCGGGGAGGAGGGCGCCCTGAGGGTCCCCGACCTCGACAGTGGCTCCAGGGCGGAGCTGTGTCTGCCCCTTCTTCCCTCCCAACCCCATCAGGTTCAGACTGTGGCCGTCTTGGCCACAGCACGGGGTCCCCTGCAGCCCCTTCTCCTGTCCTCTGACCTCGAGACCACCATGCAGGGGGCCCACCCCTTGCCCTCAGCCCTGATGGCTGTCCTGACACTCGCTCCCTGGCCTGAGCCCTCTGCCTGACGCGCCCCATCTCCCTCCCTCCTCAGGGCTTTCCTCCTCCCAGCCCTCCCTCTAGTGCGTTCTCCCTCTTGCAAGTCTTGTCATCTGCAGGCATATCCTGAATTCACTCATCCACCTTGTTTCTTGTCTATGCTCTCCTCCAGGTGGGCAGACCCCCCAGGGCAGGGATTTTTGTCTGTCTTGGTCCCACTGTGTCCCAGAATGTGCCTGGTACCTATTAGGCGCTCAATAAATGCCCATCGGTGGATTGAATGAATGAATGAAGGCTGCACAGGGATTGACATGGAAACTGCATGGTCAGAAAAGGCAATAATCCAAGAACTGTGGCTTCCTCATTAGTGTCAGCAGCCCCAGCAAGCCACCTGTCACGGCGTTAGGGTGGAGGCGGTGGGGCTGCCCTGGTAGCCTCCAGGCCCCGTATTTGGGGGGCTTGGGGGTCAAGGGTGCCCTGGTCCAGGTTGCAGGTGGCCGGGCAGCCCCTGCAGAGCCACAGGTCACCAGGAGACGATACACAAACCAGAACTTACGGGCCGACTCTGGGCTGGGGCAGCCGCAGGGGAGGGGCCAGAGCTCCCCCGTCCTCAGTTTCCCCTCCAGAGTGGTTGTGTTAGGACAATACTGGTGGTGACCTTTAGGTCTGGGGCTGGCGTGGCACAGGGGAGGCCCTGGCACAGGGTGGTTCAGGCTGCACGGAGGCTGGGGCGGGCAGGGCATGGCCTGATCGGAAGGCCCTCGGAGGCCGGGCAGAAGTGGGTGGGGACAGCCACGGGGGGCTTCAGGGCAGGACTGGGGGCCGAGGAGTAGACTGGGGAGGGGGCTGCCCCGGGGAGGTGTCCAGGAGGCAGCTGACCCTCCTGCCCTGTGCCCTGACGGGGCAGGACAGACACCCGCTTCATTCAGGTGAGTCCCAGGGCTCCATGGGGTCAGGAGTGGGTGTAGCTGGGCTTGGGGGAGCCCAGGATGTTCCAGAAGCTTCCAGGAGACCATGGGGTCCCCCAGCCCTGCTGCTCTGGGGCCACAGCCCCCCAGGGCACACTGATGGATGGAGAGGCAGAGGGAGACGGTGCTGAGAGCCCCCCAAGCCCCCCTCCACCCAGCCTGCATCCCGTGGGCTTTCCTGTTTGCAGGGTCAGTGACTGACACCTCTGGGGGCTGCCCCTGCGTGACATGTGGGGAAACTGAGGCACGCCCCAGGCATGGGGTCCTAGAAGGGAGGGGGTCCTGGGGAAGGAAGAGGCGGCCAGGCGGCGGTTCCAGCCCCAGGGCCCTTGACCAACTTACTTCACAGCAGTGTGCCAGGTATGTGCTTAAGGCTGGGCCCCTGGGCAGGAAGCCCCTACAGAAAAGGCCTGACATAGATGGGGAAACGGCTTGTCTGCGCTCTCCCCGTGCCTGGCCCTCCCACCCCTTCCCCGGCTCTGCACCAGCACCCCTCCCGCCTCCAGCCCCCAGGTCCCCCAGGTTGGGCCGCCCCATGCAGGTGTCTGCCCTCCTCTGCCAGTCCACCGGCCCCTGTTCCCTTGGGCTCGGTGGCTGGGTGGTCTGTGTGTGTCCTTAAACAGAAAAAATTAGAGACTGTCACTATCCCGTGGGGTGTCCCGAAAGGGCCCTCGGCTGGTGCTGGCCGTGCAGTGTACCGCCCCCTCTGCACCCCGCTGCCCCGCCGCCTGCCTGGCATGCCAGAGTTACAGTTTGCAATATGCCCGCTCCCCTCCGGGCCGCAGTGTTAATGACAGCAGCACCGGAGTCCCCGCACACCTGGGGACCTGTTATTAGCACCGTTCATCACGCCCACGGCCCAGCTGGCGGTCCCAGCTGCTGTGAGGCCAGGAGGGGAAACCGGGCCACAAAGCGGTTAGTTGCCAAGGCCTGGCCCAGGGCAGGGCTGCAGGCATGAGACAAACGCTGGCTCCGGCGCCAGCCCTGCCTCCTCCCACGGTGGGGGCGGGGTCCCCCAGTTTGTTCATCTGGAGTGAAATGGTGCTGTAGCGGCACACACGGCTGGGGGCTCATGGCCTGCATGGCGAGCCCCACAAGCCCGTGGCCCCCGCCTCGGCCCGGCCCCCGGCGCCGTCAGCCTCCTGTGGCTCTTGTTCCTCGGATGGCTGGAAAAGTGCTTTGTGGGTGGACTCCAAATCAAGTGCTCTTTCTCAACAGCTGGGCTAGGCTGGCGGCACTGGCCTCATTCTCTGGCGTTGACTCTTGGGGACGGCCGGGGTGCGTGTGGTGGGGGGGAACAGCCTCTCTCGGCTGAGGGGGGCAGCGGGGACGCCGCAGGAGTCGGCTCTACTGGCTGGCAGATCTTTAAATTAAAATACATATACACACCAGATAAATAAACCCGGCCCAAATCCCGGTGACAGGCAGAATTAAGTCGCCCGGCTGGGGACACGGCAGTGATGGCTGGGGGGTGCGGGGTGGGGACGCATCCCCAGCTCTCGGCCCCCCACCGTCCCCCACTCTCTCTTGAATGTTCTGGCGCCCCTGAGGCCTGGGGACCTGGGAGATGCTCAGCAGGTCAGAGAGACAGATCTGGGGTTCAGGACCCCAATTCTGAGCCTCAGCGTGGGAGCCCAGACCTGGTCCCGCAGGCCCGGGTCGAGTGAGGCCAGCTCATCGGCTGGTGCCCCCGTCTGAGCAGGGAGACTGTGCTCCCCAGGCTGCGGTGGCGCTGGGCCTCAGGCGTGGACAGCAAGCTGGAGCCCTCCTCGGCTCCTTGCAGGCTGGGGTCCTTGACGGACCATCCTTACTTGGCCCTGGAAGCCCCCAGTTGTGTTGGATGCCTGGAGACCCCATTCGGACCCATGGGGAGGCCCCGAGGGGGCCCACACAGCTGCGGGTCCTCCTGGGTCCCTTCCCTCCCCAGCCACCAGCCGGGCTGAGAGGGCAGACACGGGGGGAGGGAGTATTCAATTAAGGAGAGCTAATCGCTGGTGAGGGCCGTTCCGGAGCCCAGTAAATCTATTATGAAAAGCCTCTAAATGTATGTAAAACCGGCCTCTGACAATCCAGGGATTAGGCCTCTGGGAGGGGAAACCGAGGCGCACAGACCGGCTGGTGGATTAGCAAAGCAGGGCCCATGGAGGTTCCGGGGAGTGGTCCCTGGGGCTTGGGGCAGAGGGAGAGAGGTCTTCCTCTGCAGAAGCCAGCACCCATTTCACAGCTGGGGAAACTGAGGCCCAGATAAGCCCGGACCCAGTGAAGGGCACAGCGCACCCCCACCACAGGCTCTTCCCACCTGGATCCTTCCCTCCCGGGCGCTGCACAGCCGGGCGATATTCCCACAGGAGGCAAGCGGCCATGGTGGGCCTGAAAGATGGGGGCCCACAGACGGGGTGTCTTTGCCCTGGAAGCTGCCAAAGAGCTCCAGCCGGTGCTCTATGGGGCCCTGGGGCTGCGATTCTGGGGTCCCTGGGCCTGGCGGGAGGCTGGCTGTGCCCACACTTCCCGCCCAGCGTTCCAGGGGCCCCCAGGTGGAGGGTCCTGCTGATTTAAGGCCAAGGGCCCAAGCTGGAGAGGTTGGACGGGTTTCTTGTTTCTTTCCAGGTGACAGGGAGCGTGTGAGGGTCTTCAATCTGGTGGCCCTGGCCTCTCTCCCAGACTCACCTCCCTACGGGGCTCAGCTTCCCCGGCTCGACCCACCACTCTCCCGGGCCCCAGCAACCTTCGCAGTCCCTGGCTCCCCCCGCCGTCCTGCCTCCACCTGGAAACCCTTCCGGGCGCCCAGGTGCTTGACGAGGAGAAATGTGCCCTGCACGCTCCCGTCCGGCGGAGCTCAGGGCTGCTCTGCAGAAGCGCCCCGGCGGCAGGGAGACTGAGGCACGAAGCAGACGGCCTTCTCTGCGGGGCTCGGGCACAGCCGCAGGGCCCCTGGCCTGGCTGCGGTCCAGCCACCTGTGTGCACCTGCCACCCAGACGCCAGGGAATGAACAGGAGGCGAGTGATACCCGTGACTCAGGCTCCAGGTCTGCGCGGCCGGCGGGGCTGGGGGAGGCCCCAGGGAGGCTGACCCGGGGCCTGGGCCTTGCTGGGCTGTGCGGTGTGGGAGGACGTGTGCGCCCGCCGTGACGCGGTTTCCCTGTGGTGCCAGCGGCGATGGCCCAGAGCGGTTCCCAGCCCTGGGTGGTCGGCAGGCTGCGCTAGGGGTTCCCCCGCCCGGCCGCCAGGCCCCCTGGGCCCCTTCGAGCCGTCACGGCCCGGCAGTGGTCATGGGAGGGGTTATTCTGGCCTGTCTAGGGTGGACTCAAGTGGAACCGGGCTGGCTAGCGGGACGTGCCCGTGGGCCCCCGGCCCGCCTTTGCCTCCCCACCTCCAGGGCCGCAGAGCTCTGCCCCACCCTGGCGGAGGCCGGCACAAGACGCCGCCGGACCCTCCTGGCGGCATCCTGCCCCTCTCCCAGCCTCGGTTTCCCCGTCTGCAGCGTGGGGGCACCCGCCGCGCCTGCCACTGGCCGTTTGAGGACTGAAGGGGGCTGTGTGGGCAGAGACCCTCCCAGGATTTTCCCAGGGTGATCGCTTGGTCTTCTGCTCGGTTGCTCCGCGGAGCCTTTGGGCATAAAATTCAAGGTGGCAGGGAGAACAGATCTGCTCTCAGCCTGAAAGGGGCCGCAGCAAATGCTGTTGACCCCTGACCCCAGCCCCATAATCCTGGGTTGAGGCCCCCGCTGGGAAGGGCCCTGAGAGCTGGGCTGGGGTGCGCCCTGTGCCCTGGGCGCTGAGGGGGGCTTCCGGGTCAGGGTCTCAGGGGCTTCGGGGGGCATGGCTGCCCTGTTGGCCACGTGTCTGCGCACCACCCTGTGGAGGCCCACAGGAGGAGCTAGGGGCGGGCAGAGCCCTCGGAAGCCCCTGGGCCCCAGGTGGGGCTGGGCGTACTCGGCACAGGCGGCTTCGGGTGGGGCTGGACTCCAGTCCTGGCTCTGGCCCTGACAGCCGACGTAGCCCCTCGCCTTCTGGCCCCTCCGAGGGTGCCGCTGGAAGCCTCCACTGGAGACTAAACGGCTCTCCATGGCTGGCCAGGACGCGTCCCATGCTTGGATGCCCGTGCGCTCCCCAGCGGCCGCGTGTCTGTTCCACCCTGCCGAGCTGTTCCCCATGATGGTTTCAGCTTGGCCTGGTCTCTGCCTCCGCGGGGGCTGGGGCTGGGGAGGTGGAGGTGGTGCCTTCCTCAGCCCACCCCACTGGGGCCTGGGGACCCGCGTTGGGTGACAGGAGGCCGCTGCTTGCTGCCTCAGTTTCCCTGGAGTGATGGAATGGGCCGTCTGGGGCCAGCCCTGTTTTCATCCAGCTCCCTGCATCCTCTGGGTCTGGTCCCACGCCGAATGCCAGCGACACACCGAGGAACAAAGCGGACAAACTCAAGGCGGAGTTGATCAGGGCGGGGGGCGTAGGGCCTTCCTGGCAGGGGACGGGCCGTGCAGAGGCCCTGAGGCAGCCGGGAGCCCCATGCCCTGCAGGGGCTCCGGGAGGCCCGGGTGGCAGGAGTGGGTGAAGAGAGGGGAGCGGTGGGGAAGGTGGGCGGCACGTTAACCCACAGCTGGCCTTTACTGAGCGCCTATGATGTGCCAAGCGTTGACCTACACGCTTTACCTGCCTCATCTCCCCCGAACCTCACAACGGCCCTAGAATTATACCCATTTTACACTTGAGGAGACCGAGGCCGTGGAGAGGTGGCTGGCCAAGCTTACGAGCCGGCGGCTGTCAGAGCCGGGGTTTGGTCCCAGCTCGGATCTGCCCAGAGTCCCAAGCAGAATGGTGGCGTGGACCGTCCCTTCCTCTGCACTAGACCCTCCGCCGCTCCCTCGCCACACCCCCATCCTCCCCGACTTCCTTCCTGCGGGCCCGTCCATTTCTGGGCGGACATAAATAGGGTCCCGAGTCCTTGGGGTTCCGTGTGAGGCTGTCCGACCGTCTGTGTGACCCTGGGGGTGTGGCTGGCCCTTCCGTGTCCGAGTCCTTGCCTGTGGGTGAGATGCCCCCCTTGCAGCGGGAGGCTGGGAGACCCTCTCGCAGACCACGTGGGCTGGGGAGAGGCGTGAGGCCCCGCCCATCAGGCTGGGGGCCCCGCCCCCTCTCCGGGCCTGCAGACCCGGGCTCCGGCCGCTAGGCGGAGCACGAAGGCCGGTGGAGACGGTGCAGGGACGCACGCTCGGAGGCTGCGGAGGCTGGGAGCCTGCGGTGGCGCTGGCCGGCTGGGTGGGGGCCTCCCTTGGCGCTCAGGCCTCCTGCCCTAAACAGGGCGCGCTGGACAGCCTTAGAGGGCTGTGAGCAGGGAGCACGAGGGGAGGGCCTCCGGCCCTTGACCTGAGGCCATGGCACAGAGGCCAGTGGGAAGCTCCTGGCAGCTGGGGAAACTGAGGCTGGGTGCCTGGCCCCTGGGTGGGGGCTGGAAGCACCCTTTCGAGATGGGGCGCTGCTGAGGCTTGGGGGGACTTCTCCGGGTCCTCAGAACCCCACACACACGGACAAGGACTCAGTGACCCGTGGACAGGTGGGTCTGGGGCGGCAGCGTCTCTGCTGGAGCTAAAGCAGAGCTGCGGGGTCGGGCCAAGCCTCCTGCCCAAGGGGACAGCTTTGCCAGGGCCCAGTGGACGCAGCGCGTCCTCGGCGGCGAGGGAGCAGGGCCAGGGACGGCTGCGGGAGGAACCGGGCCCTGGGGAGCCATGGTGGGAGGGAGTTGGGGGAACCGTAGTGTGACCTAAATGCCGTTTCACTGCTCCCTGGACTGCGGGCAGGGGCAGAGGCCAGGCAGGACCGGGGAGGAGGTGGGTGGGGTCTGGGCAGGCCCAGGCAGGGGCAGAGCAGGGAGGCTCGGAGACGTGGGTGTGCGGCCTGGGTGGGCTCAGGTGCCCCCCGCCTCCAGGGCCAGCTCACCTGCCACCTGATGAGAGGCCTCTTCTGTGCAGTCGGCACGTCTGAGGGCCCCCTTCAGTGTAACAGGTGCATCTGGGGTGCGCTCTCTGTCCTGCGCCACAGAGAAGCCACGTCACCCTGGAGCCCATCCTTGTTTTCATTGTGGGGAGACGCCCCTGAGCCCCGGGGCCAGTCCTCCCTCGGCCCATGGTCTGCCACGGGGACTGAACAGGCTTGGGGTTCCTGACGGTCCTCACCCAGCCCCGGGGCTCCGGGAGGTGGGACAGTCCGGGGTGGGGGCCCGTCTGCTCTGCCCTGGAACTTTGTCTCCCACTGAGTCTCCCGAATGGGTCAAGGCACCAAGAGCAAGGGGTCTGGCCACCGCCCTCAGGCCAGATTCGCACTGGCCTCGCCCCCACGCTCCCTCCCAAGGGACCCCCTGTTCTGCCTTTGGGACAAACCAATCTCGTCCCTGCCTTGGGGCCTTTGCACGGGCCTTTCCTGTGCCCGTATTCTCCTTGACCAGAAGGCAGCGCCCTCGCCAGCCTCACACCTGGCCAGGTGCATCCCCCCCACCTCATGACCCCATCTTTATTTTCAGCTCAACAGCGTTTGTTACAAACGCTCTGTGTTCCATGGGCGAGTGAGACAGACTCTTTCCTCCGGAAAGTCACGATCAAGCACAGGGACACACGTGTTGAACAGCTTGCCGTGAATCTGTCCTTGTCCCAAAGAGCCAGTGAATCTTGTTTTTAATTCATATACCATGAGTTCGCCCATTCAAGTGTGCGGTTCAGTGGCATACGGGACGTTCACAGAGCTGTGCGTCCAGCCCCGCTGTCCAGTTCCAGAACCTTCCAGTCCCCAAAGCAGCCCGTCCCCGTGAGCAGCGCCCCGCCCCTCCGCCCCCACCAGCCCACAACCTGTCTGTGGCTTCGTCTGCTGGGGACGCGTCCCCGAAGTGGGGTCAGCCGTGTGGCCTGTGTGTCTGGCGTCTCACCGAGCACGTGTTCGGGGCCTGCGCCTGTGGAACACGTGTCTGCGTGGCGCTCGTGTGTGGATCTCCCCACTGTCCTCGCC
Organism: Phataginus tricuspis; assembly: GCA_029783875.1. Lineage (NCBI taxonomy): Eukaryota > Metazoa > Chordata > Mammalia > Pholidota > Manidae > Phataginus > Phataginus tricuspis. The sequence goes on from JAQQAC010023519.1 coordinate 3,895,105, forward strand.
CTGTCCTTTTCTCCACGCTGGTCGGGGTCCTGATGAGATTCACACCCAGGCACCGCGCATAGGCAGCCGGGTCTTGGCCTCACGCTGGGCCGCCCTGTTAACTGCCCCACCTCCCTCCTTCCCGGGGACTCTTCAAAGCTGCAAACCAGACCCTGACCCTCCCCTGCCCAAATCCTCAGGCGACTCCCCGTGGCCCTCGGGGTCAGTCCGAATTCCAGGGCACACAGATGTCCCTTCTGGCCACACGGAGAGGCCGGAGAGGCGGGAAGACCTCAGGAGGGTCCCGGGTTGGCGAGGAAGGGTGGGGGCTCCCTTCCACCAGGAGCAGGGGCCGGGGGACATCGAAATGGGGTGGGTGAGGAAAGCAGGCTGGGGGTAAGGTGCACGCTGGGAGCCAGAGAGCTGCAGGAGGCGGCGTCGGCCGGACCCCCAGGCGCCCCCTGCCTGGCTGAGGGGCCCAGTGGCTTCCTTCTGGTGGGGAGGTGGGGAGGAAGGGGTCGTCAGAGTCAGCAGCCTAATGGGGGCCCCCAGGGGCCCCTGCCCGCCCGACTGGGTCCGGAATAAAGGCCGCCTCTTCCATTTGCTGTTTCTCCGCCTCCCGCTCTAATAGGATTGGCACTTTTGAAGTTAATAGGAAACCAGGAGGCTCCCACGTAGAGAATACAGGGAGAAGGGCTCAGGGGGCCTTCCTGAGCTGGGCCGGCCGTGATGAAAGCACCGTGAAATCCACGGTGTCACCCATGACAGGCCCCTTCACTTGAAGGAAAGGGGGAAAATCCCCCAACAGCTCTGTGTGTGTGCAGTGCGGGAGGCCCCCGGGTGCCATGTCGGCAGGGTGCCTGCTCCTGCGGCCCCCAGATACCGGGTGCTTTTAGCAGAGGCCGTTGGTCTCGAGGGCGGGGAGCCCCGTCCATGGCTCCTGGAGACAAGACACTCACCACCTTGCAAGCAGTTGGACTTCCAAAGTCAGGGAGGAGGGGTGACCCACGGCAGCAGGGACTGCAACGTGTATAAATGGCTTTACTGAGATGCTCATGTTTCTTACCATCCATTCACTTGAACTGGACAACTCGCTTCCTTTAGTATATCCGTATTCGGTTATGTGGGCATGACCCAGTGGGTTCTACAACCTTTTCATCCTCCCCAAAGCAGCCCCATCCCCATGAGCAGCCCCGCACCCCCACCCTGGCCCCCAGCCCCCACGAGCCCACGTCCGTCTGTGGCTTCGCCCGTTGGGGGACTTGTGCCAGAAATGGGGTCACACGCCGTGCGGCCTTGTGTGTCTGGCGTCTCAGTAAGCGCCATGTGTTCAGGGTCCATCCATGTGTGGCGCGTGGCAGGGCTCCGCTCCTACTCGTGGCCGCGTGTGTGTGTCTGTTCACCCGCTGGTGGGCACCTGGGTGGGGTGCTTATGAAGAGCTACTATTCTTGAAAACCTTTTAACTGTCCCTTGTCTTGGGCATTAAACCCTTGCAGCGGGTCGGGGCCCAGCAAGGCCAAAAGTAAGCCCACGGGGCGCCGAGGGCAAAGCTGTGCGTGGGCTCAGCTGCGTGGGCCCCGCTTCCCTTCCGGCGGCACGTCCGGGCAGGCTGTGCTCCTCCACGACCCCCGTGTCTCCCGGGGCCAGAGGGAGGGGAGCAGCGCCCAGCGCATCCCCCTTGCGCCGCAGGACATCCCCTGCCCGTGGGCCTGCTTTATGACCGGAGGGTACCTGAGAGCGTGGCCCCTGCTTGCCGCTGCCCTGGACGAGCGGCTCCTGCTGCAGCTGGAAGACAGCTTGGGGGCACGGAGAGGGTGTCTGTGTCCGCACTCTCCGGTTTTCTGCCCCGACCCCCAGGAGGGTGGCTTTCCTCCTGCGGCCCCACGTCAGAGGGGTGGTACCCGCGGAGCAACGTTCCACCTGTCCCCCCCTTCTCCGCCCCAGGGGGGAGGGGGTGCAGAACGGAAGGGCCTCAGGTCACCGTGGCCTGGGAAGGGTCAGGAGTCTCCCCCTCACACCGGGTGGGTCCTTGTCCTTTTCCTGAAGATCTCTGAGTTGGGAAAGGGCCAGAGAGACCCGGGGAGGGTGGGGATCACGCCGTGGGGGGTAGGCAGACCCAGAGGTGGAGGCGGGGGCCTTGGGCGTGGGCCCTGTGCAGGCCGGCACCCTCAGCCGGCTTTCCTAGCCTCCCTGAGCCCACCGCCCCAAACCCAAGGGCTGGGGTTCTGCTCTGGGCCTCGGGTGCCCACCTGACTCCTTGGCATCTAGGGTCGGTGGGGGGCAGAGGCGGCCAGGGGTGGAATCCCGGGACCACGTCCCATCCCTTTCCCCGCCCGTGTACCTGGTGGGGCCACTGGAGCTCAGGAAGAGGCCAGGGCACCCTTGGCCGCTGTCAGGCCCCAGTATTTCAGACAGGGAGCCCCAGGCCTGCCCTTGGGGGTGGTCATGGCACCTTCCTGAGCCCAGAGGGGCAGACGAGGGCTGGGGGCCTTGGTGCAGGGTCGAAGTGGGAAGGGCCCCAGCTCACCGACGTGCTGTCGTGGGTGGACTTGTATCCCCCAGAGGGATGTGCCCAAGCCCTAACCCCTGACCTGGGGTGCTGTTTGGGGCCCTGCTGATGTGATCGTTAGGGTGAGGTCACTAGGGTGCTATCACCCTATGTAATACCTGTGCATTTATCGAGCACCAGCTGTGTGTTCTGGGTGCTGGGCGGCAAGAGGAACTAGTCCCTTGGCCTCAGTTTACCCCTCTGGACGTTGGAGTAACTGGGTGTGGTTAGGGGGTCCCATGAGTTCATATTTGTAAAGTGCCTGGCACGTGTGTGGAACAGAATCAACAGGAATGAAATGGAAAAGGTGAGATCAGGTGAAGATGAAGAGAGCTGGCGCCTGTCCTCGGAGAGCTCCGGGCGCAGGGAGGAGCTGTCTGTCTCTCTGACTCTGTCTCAACAAGCCCCGGGGGAAGGGACGGAGGGCTTCTCAGAGGAGGTGTCGTCTGAGCAGAGGCCTGAAGGGAGAGAGGACCTTCTGGGGACGACAAGCTTCCAGGCAGAAGGGACGGCCGAGCCCCGGCCTGGGCGGTGGCCCCGGAGCACTGTTGCTTTCCTCCCAAGGGCACTCGGGGGCCACAGCCGAGTTCAGGGCGGGGGAGGGACACAAGCAGACGCTGTGCCCTCAGGAGGGCCAAGCAGGGCGGGCGCCCGGCGGCGGGGAAAGGAGCTCAGGGCAGACCTCCTGCCAAGGGGAACTCGGGAAAATCCCTTCTGGCCTCTGCTCCTCTGCTCCTGTCCCTGGTCAGAAGTGGGGGTGAGGGCTCCGAGGGCGCCGCGGTGCCCAGCCGGGCGTCGAGGGTCCTGGTGCCCGCAGTCGCCCATCGGTGGTCACGGGCCCACTGAGCCGGCGTCCTCTCCCCAACAAACACCCTCTCTGACCCTGGAGGGGACCACCCGGGGCCACTGAGGTGTCCGGCTATGGATGGCCAGCCTGCCACGTCTGCCTGCACACGGATGGATGGGGAAGTCGAGGCTGGGGCACTGATCCGCCCCTGACGGCCTGCGAGGCGGGATCTGCTGACTCCCAGGCCGTCCCAGCCGGGGTCGTGCATTTCTAACCCCTCCCGTCTGGCTGCTCTTCCTTCCCTAAGTTTAGGAAGGGCCTCTCTCTCCGCGGGATTGAAATTCTCAGGCCGTGCGTGCAGGGCAGAGAAATCCATAATGCATTGTTTAGACAGATGCCTTTAAACCACTCCGCGGCGGCGGTGGGGGGCGGTGGGGAGGGGGCTGCACTGGGAAGGTCACCCTTCTTTCTGACAAAGGTCAGCCGCAGACCGTTGCCAAGGCAACAGCGGGCTTAAAGAGGGAGGCTTAAGGAGAACAGACGATTCCCCGCCCCAAGGTGGGCCGGCTGCAGGCTCCGGGGGTCCGGGGCTGGGAGCTGGAGTGGAGGGAGGCAGGGGGCCCTGGGAGGGATGTGGGGGCCCGGGCAGGTCTGGGGCCCTGCTAAGACCCCGCGTGCCTCGGTGTTCTCGGCTGTGCTATGGAAACAGTGTCCACACCCTGGTAGGAACACCAGGGAGCCCGGGCCCTCTGGGGAGCCGGGACTCAGCAGGGAGGCATCGGGGCTTGGCCGGAGCTCGGGACCCTCTGGGTGGTGCTCCACCCACATGAGCCGGGGCCCAGAGAGGGCAGGGACCCTGTGGCCCCGCTGGGTCTGAACCAGACCTGAGACCGTCCTGGCCAGCCCGGGGCTGGATGCAAGCTGGCCTGGCTTTGGGGACCACCGGCCTTTGGCGACACTGCGCTTTGGCCGTTGCGTAACAGTGGCGTCATCTGAGCAGACCCTTTCCCCGGAGGGGACGCCGAACGCTGGTTGGTCTTCGCAGGAGGCTGTGGTCTCTGGGGGTCATCTTAGTGAGCAGTGGACACGCCTTACCTTTCACCACAGAGAATGGAATTAGGAAGGTGACGTTTTCACGGAGATGCAGTTCACACGACATAAAATGAACCATTTTGCAGCGTGCAGGTCCGTGGCATTTAGGGCATTCACAGAGCTGTGCGATCACCACCTCCATCTAATTCCAGAACGTTCCATCGCCCCAAAGCTGCCCATCCCACTGAGAAGCCATCCCCCGCCCCGCCCCTCCCCAGCCCCCAGCACAGCGAGCCCACGTTCTGTCTGTGGATCCGCCTGTTGTGGATGTTCCACAGAAACGGGGTCCACACTGTGTGGCCTCGTGTGTCAGGGGTCTCACCGAGCTCCGTGGGTTCACAATGCCCACACGTGCCACCGTCTCACTCCTTTTCATGGCTGATGTTCCAAGGTGTGGATGGACATGTTTTATTCAGCGATTCATTGACTGATGGACGCCTGGTTGTCCATCGTGCTGCTATGAGCCCTTGTGTGTATCTCTTTGTGTCCCCAGTTTCAAGGCTTTTGGGTAGGTACCCAGAAGGAAATCCTGTGTGACCCTGGTGGGTCTGGGGGCCCACCAGACTGTCCTGCACAGTGGCTGCCCCGTTTCCCTTCCCAGCAGCTGTGCACAAGGCTCCAGTCCCTGCCGAGCCGGCCTCGTGGCCGTGACACGGTTGAAGAGACCCTACGTGCGGTCACTGAGCTGTTTTAATTAGTGCAGGCCTGGGCCCCGGCCCCCAGTGGGGTCCCCCTCTGCAGGAGAGCCCGTTCGGAGAGACGCCTGCAGGGGGCCACAGAGTGGTGTTTTGGAGGGCACCTCCGGCATGTTGCAGCTTGGTGTGCGCCTGGCCTGGTGGTCCTGAGGCACTGGGCACCCAGCTCCGTCCTGGGTGACTAAGTGTGTGAGAATCCTGGGGCCGCCGTAGCAAACGACCACACGTGGGCTGGCTTCCAACAAGAGAAATTTATTCTTTCACGGTTCTGGAGCCCAGAAGTCCAAAGTCGAGATGGGGCACGGTCACACTTCGTCTGGAGGCCCCAGAGGAGGCTGCTTCCTGCCCCCTGCAGCTTCTGGGGTCTGTTGGCCATCCTTGGTGTCCTTTGGTTTCTAGTCGCGTCTGATCTCTCCCTGCATCATCACGTGGCCTCTCCCTACGCATCTGTCCAAATTTCCCTCTTCTTATAAGGACACCAGTCATTGGATTCAGGGCCACCCCACTCCAACATGACCTCATCTTAACGACATCCGCAAAGGTCTGATTTCCAGATAAGGTCTCCTTCCCAGGTTCTGGGGGTTGGGAACAGGCCTGTCTTTTTGGGGGGATACAATCAAAACCACAACACCAAGGGATGAGAAAGCCCACCTTCCAGAGATGAGAAATAACTCGTGTACATGCCATTGGGAAAAAAAGACCGAGCAGGTTCTTCTATGACAATAAGTTCTGGCCAGACGTATCTGGGGAGACGTGACAGCTAAATGCAACGGGAGATCCTGGGTGCGACCCAGGAACAGGAAGAAGACGCTAGTGGGAAAACAGGGGAAGGCGAAGAAAGGCCGGAATGTCTGTGATGTCCGTGATGCTGACGCGCCTGTGTGAGCTTCTGGGCGTCAGGCTGATGGGCTGACTGTCTGGGGCCCCAGGGTGCAAGGTTCGCAGCTGTTCTGTAAAATCTCAAGGTATTCCCAAACGAAACGTTCACTTTAAAAATACGTTCCGGGGTCATTCACAGGGCCGTAAAGTCCTAGAAAGAACTCCAGATAAGTGGTTTTTCGAAATCTTGGGGTGAGGGAATCCTTTCTCAACATGCTCTAAAAGCCAGAAACCATAAGGAAAAAAAACTTCCCGGATTCGGCCACTGAAAAGTTTAAAGCCGGCTAGGGTGCATGATTAATAGTCTTCATCAAAACCACCTCCCACAAAGACAGATAACCCTGTAGAAAAAAGCCAAGCCTGTGAAAATGCAGTTCCTACGGGAAAAATGCGACAACCAGGAAGTTGCAACATCCAGCACCCATACCAAAGAATTCACCCGAAAGGAGATGCCTTATTATTTTTTTGGAGGGGGTCCTGCATGACTGATAAATATGTAAACTGGTATAATGTATACATATCCTTCATATCTGACATTTATAAGATAGAGGTTAAACACTTACCTTTTTACCAATGGTCTGTATCATGTTTTTAAAAGTGTAATGTTCTGCTAAGCGAAACAAGTCAGAGGACAAATACCAGGTGACTGCGTCTCCGTGTTGCCTCTAAAACAAGAATGGAGCCTATGGGGCGGAGGACAGACTGGGAGGGAGAACGGGAGAAGTGGGTCAGGGTGCTGGCTTCCGGTCACAAGGCAAAGAACCTGGAGGCACGGCCGCAGCACCCCGTCCTGTGTCTGGGAGTTGCTAGGGGAGTAGATCCGGAGAGCCTCTCATCACAAGAACAGCCTTTTGCAACCATGCATGGTGGTAGATGTCAAGGAGCCGTGTTGGGGTGACCCTTTCCTGGCGCGCGCAAACACTGAAGCATTGCTTGCACACCTGGAGGGAACACAATGTCACATGTCAATTATATCTTAATTTACAAACAAAAAAAGGAAACATGAAAAAGTTTAAGTGCCCTGGAGGGCGTGAGGCCACGTCCACCAACGCGAGCGTGTGTGAGTGTGTGTACGCACGCAGGTGTGCGTCCCCAGCCCGCTGACTCCAGTTCTGCAAACGAAACACCCCAGCGCAGCAGCATTCAGGGCACACGCCGTGTCCCCCGCCAGCAGCCAGAACGGCCTACGCGCTCACCCCCCAGTAGCTGGGGGAAGCGCTTCCTTCCGGGGGGGTCCCGAGAAGCTGCTGTGAGTGAGAATGCACCGTCCATATCTGGCGAAGAGGGACACGGGGGAGAAAGCAGCTCCCCCAAAAGCATGTAAAACAGGGAGGTCGCCACCTGGCCGTTGCTGCCTTGACCCCGGCATTCGCCCCGGAGAAGTGAACCTCTGCCCCAGAGGACCGCAGCCTTGTCTGTAACGGCTCTCAAAGATGGCCATTGGCTGGCGACTGGCTAAGTCACCTGGTGCATGCACACCATGGAGTATTACTCAGCAAGAGAAAGGGAAAGCAACGGGACTGGGGGTGAGTGGGGTGCATCCCGGGGTCGTACGGCATGTTCTCAGGAGGGCAGACCAGGAGCCGTGGGCCCTGGCCACAGGCGGCTGTGGGCTGCGGGGCTGACAAGATGCGCTCTATCCCGAGGGGCACCGGGCACGCGGACTGACGCGCGGCAGGACAGCTCGGCCGCCCACGCACGGACAGGCCTGTGTCAGCCTTGGGGTCCAGCTCTGCTGTTGTCCCGCATTTCCTGTGGCGACCAAGGGACGTCAGCCACTGGACACGGTGTCTCTTGCAAGTTCCCGTGAGTCTGTTACTATTTCCAAATAAAGAAGTGAAAAAAAAAAAAAAGCAGCTGAGGAGATATGACCCCATTTGTGTGAAAGCACACGGGATATTGACCCCGGTCCACCCTGGGGAGGGTCCTTCAGGGTCTTTTCCTTTCTCCTTTGTTCATGTTCTGAATTAAAAAAAATTCCTCTGAGAATGTATTTTTACAGTAGGAAGAAAGCAGCCTTTAGTTTCCAGGAAGCACGTCAGAAGCATGTGCGTGTCTTCAGCGCCCTGCGGGACTGAGTGCTGTCAGTATCTGTGGGTCCCCCAGACCCAACAGTCCGTGATTTTCCATTTGTCACTGTCCCCCAGAGCAGGGTCGCCGAAGGGCAGCGTGAACTCCTGCGTCAACAGGGAATTCGTGTCAGAGCCGGGCCAGGGCTCCCAGACACCTGCCCCCTCCCCTCCCCGTGCCGACTGCCCGGGTCCCTCTCGCCCCGCGCAGAACGCCCGTCCTCTCGCCAGGTTTGTGAACCGGACACCGGCATCGTGGAAACGCTGAGGTGCAGACGAGCCCAACCGGTCTGCAGAATTCCGCCCCTGCAGGTCTGCACCCAGAGCCACATGGCCCCGAGCTGGGCCCTTCCCCCGGATCCCCACTGCGCCTGTCTTCTCTTTTCACGAAAAGCGATGTTCTTCCGGCTGTTTATCGCCAAACAGGGTTTAACTGGACCTTTCCCAAGAGATGGTTCTTCTGGGACAGATTTTTGCCCCTTCTAGCCGGGGCCATGGCTGGACGCTCAGCGGGTAGAGTCCCCAGGTGGGCCCTGGACAGACTTCGCCCAACAGCCCTCCGGGAGGGCGGCAGCGTCAGACCAGGGAGCCCTGCGCGTGGCGAGGCCGGGCCGCCTCTGCTGTCATCCTGGCTGGGAGAGGCCCGCAGGTAGGCTTTGACTCAGGCTGTGATGCGGACCCGCGGGGGGTTATCAACGGATCTGTTTCTCTCCCTGCGTATTTCTAGCTGTTGGTGTTCTGTCACCAGCGGCCTCGTCTCTGGGCTGTGCTATTGTCCTTTGTCTGGGCCTGGTTTGCTCCCATCGCTGGGACGGAGGGAGTGAGGTGTGGTGGTGTTGCTCAGGGTGGTTTGGGGGTGTGGGAGGCCGTGTGGCTCGTGTTTCGCCCCGAGGTCTCTTGGGGCCGTGCCATCCTTCTCTACGGCCCCAGGACGGCCTGAGACCCTGTGGGACATGGCCCGTTTGGGAGTGGAGGGGATAAAGGGCTGGGGGACACAAGCCGGCTGCCTGCCCGTCCCCTGCCCAGGAAGAGAGCCAGCTGGCCCGCTGCTCCTTCAGGTGGGAAACCTTGTGTCTTAATCTGGGTGTTTTCTCTTTGGTGCCAAGCAAAATGCCCTTCTGAAAACATTTCCTTGCACACTATATTAAATTCTCCAAAAAAACAAAATGAAATGACACAAAACCATCTACCAGCAACCCAGAGAAGCAAGTGGAGCCTTTCCCGCCAGGCGCTGGAGGAGGGCTGGCATGCGCCCCAGGGTGAGGCC
>JAQQAC010023519.1:3904921-4037102 GCA_029783875.1 Phataginus tricuspis
GGAGCCGGGGATGGCTGGGGGCCCGCGTCCAGAGCAGGCAGAGCCCCCAGGGAGCAGCTGGGAGATCCTGGGCGAGAAGCCGTCTCCTGGCCGTGAGGACAGTGGGGCCTTGGGGGCACGGGCAGCCTGCACCGCTGCAGACCGTGTGTGTGTCTCTTAGGCCTCGGGTTTTGTTTAGATTTGTATCGCGTCGCCCTGCCCAAAAAATTCACATGTTGAAGTCCTGACCTTCAGACCTCAGCTTGGGTCTTACTTAGGAGTAGGGGCCCTGACCCAACCGGACTGGAGTCCTTGCAGAAAGGGGACATGGGGACGCAGGCCCGTGGGGAGGTCAGTGAGACGGAGGCAGCGATGGGGTCCGAGGACCGCTGGTGACCCCAGGAGCTCACGGAAGCCGGGGTCAGGGTCCCTCCAGAAGGAACCAGCCCCGAGACACCCTGCTCTCAGATTCTGGCCCCGGAACGGGGGAGTGTCTGCAGGTGAAGCCGCCCAGTGGCGCTCTTTGTTGTAGCCGCCCAAGCAAACGCCACAGGTGTCTACGTTTATTATTCTGTACAAGGGCGACTGCTCCCTGTCCACATTCAAAGTCTCCTGGACTCCAAGGGAAAGGCCCCTGAGTCACCAATGTCCACAGCTCGGGGTGCAGCAGGCCCGGTTGCCTCCTACGGGGCTCTGTGCGGCCGTCCGGATCAGCGCGCCGCAGGCCCGGGGATGCCGAGGCGCCGGATGTCCTCAGGTACACGGGTTCTCCGAGTCCCTGTTGGGGAGGCCTGGGTGGCCACGAGGAGGACCGGTCGGCCTTGCAGGACACCCCTCCGTGAGGTCTGTCCGGGTGGTCTCGTGCTTAGACCGGGTGGTGGTGCCTTGGGTCTCGGGGTCGTTCTTCTGGATTTGGGTCTGGGAAGCTCTCAGGACACGTGTGCCCCTCCTGCTGTGTTTCACGTGGCTGGTAAGCGAGGCTCTTTGGTTTTCTGAAATGACTTCATTTTGGAGTTTTCTTTTATTCATGTTTTATGACCTTTAAAAATTAGAGCGTAGCACGCGTGTCTGTGACCCTAAACAAAATGGCTTCTTTGCCCTGGTTTTGAACTTTAAATGTAAAGGGAATCAAAACAAAACGTTTTTGTGTCCTTTCAAAGAAAACACTCAAGTGCTTTGGCCATGCGTTATTTTTAAAAAAATGTGCACCCTTTCTTGGATTTCAGAAGGAAATACTTCTTTTAGTAGCCGGTGGTTCCTCTCTGGGGTCATTTTAAAAGAAACTGCAAGTTCTTTTTAACTTAAAAAGAAGGCACGTGAGCTGACACCCACCGTGTGGGTCCCCCTGAGTGCGTCACTTGCACGTCTGGGGCAGAGGCAGACGTCCTGAGAATGAGGAGGTTGGGGAGAACCTCGTGGGGTAACTGGGGCTGCCCCAAACCCCCAAGGCTCCTAGACAGATGGGAGTTTGTCCTGACTTGAATGAGGTGTGCGGGGGACAGAGCCGGGCACACTGCGGCCTTCCAAGTGGGAAGGACCCCCCGGCGTCCCCACAGCCTCTGCCCACCCCTGCCCTGCTGTGGGGGCCCCAAAGGCCCTGGCACCCACTCACCCGTCTCCAGGCGGCCACGCTGGCTCAGGGGGAGAACCGATTTCTGGAGCAGGTCTTTTTTTTGGAATACATTTTTTAAAGGTTTTACTTTGAAGTAATTGAAGTCACTAAAAGGTGCGAAGAAATGTACAAGGAGGTCTGGTACGCCCTGCACCCAGCCACCCCCAGGGGCACCATCCTATTAGCAGAGGGCCTAGGCAGCCGGGCACCCAGATGCCAGAGGGCGCAGCTACCACCATGCCCAGGTACTGGAGGAGCTACGTAACCAGGGTATCCATTCAGATCTTACCAGGTATTTATTTATTTTTTTAAACATTAAGGTATTACTGATATACACTCTTATGAAGGTTTCACATGAAAAAACAATGTGGTCACTACATTGACCCATATTATCAAGTCCCCCCCCACACCCCAATGCGGTTACTGCCCATCAGTGTAGTAAGATGACACAGATTCACTGTTTGCCTTCTCTGTGCTACACTGTTTTCCCTGTGACCCCCACACCATGTGTACTAAACATAAAACCCCATAATACCCCTTCTCCCTCCCTCCCCGTCTGCCCTCCCACACCCTCCCCTTTGGTAACCACTAGTCCCTTCTTGGAGTCTCTGAGTCTGCTGCTATTTTGTTCCTTCAGTTTTGCTTTGTTGTTATACTCCACAAATGAGGGAAATCCTTTGGTACTTATCTTTCTCTGCCTGGCTTATTTCACTGAGCATAATATCCTCCAGCTCCATCCATGTTGTTGTAAATGGTAGGATTTGTTTCTTTCTTATGGCTGAATAATATTCCATTGTGTATATGTAACACCTCTTCTTTATCCATTCATCTACTGATGGACATTTAGGTTGCTTTCATTTCTTGGCTATTGTAAATAGTGCTGCGATAAACATAGGGGTGCATATGTCTTTTGAATCTGAGAAGTTGTATTCTTTGGGTAAATTCCAAGGAGTGGGATTCCCAGGTCAAATTGTATTTCTACTTTTAGTTTTTTGAGGAACCTCCATATTGCTTTCCACAATGGTTGAACTAGCTTGCATTCCCACCAGCAGTGTAGGAGGGTTCCCCTTTCTCCACATCCTCACCAGCATTTGTTGTTCTTAGTCTTTTGGATGCTGGCCATCCTCACTGGTGTGAGGTGATACCTCATTGTGGTTTTAATTTGCATTTCCCTGATGATTAGTGATGTGGAGCATCTTTTCATGTGTCCATTGGCCATCTGAATTTCTTCTTTGGAGAGCTGTCTCTTCATATCCTCTGTCCATTTTTTAATCGGGTTATTTGCTTTTTGGGTGTAGAGGCGTGTAAGTTCTTTATATATTTTCGATGTTAACCCCTTGTCAGATATGTCATTTACAAATATGTTCTCCCATACTGTAGGATGCCTTTTTGTTCTGTTGATGGTGTCCTTTGCTGTACAGAAACTTTTTAGTTTGATGGAGTCCCATGAGTTCATTTTTGCTTTTGTTTCCCTTGCTTGAGGAGATGCGTTCAGGAAGAAGTCGCTCATGTTTATGTCCAAGAGATTTTTGCCTATGTTTTTTTCTAAGAGTTTTATGGTTTCATGACTTACCTTCAGGTCTTTGATCCATTTTGAGTTTACCTTTGTGTATGGGGTTAGACAATAATCCAGTTTCATTGTCTTGCATGTAGCCGTCCAGTTTTGCCAACACCAGCTGTTGAAGAGGCTGTCATTTCCCCATTATATGTCCATGGCTCCCTTATCATATATTAATTGACCATATATGGTTGGGTTTATATCAGGGCTCTCTAGTCTGTTGCACTGGTCTGTGGGTCTGTTCTTGTGCCAGCACCAAATTGTCTTGATTACTGTGGCTTTGTAGTAGAGCTTGAAGTTGGAGAGCACAATCCCCCCAGCTTCATTCTTCCTTCTCAGGATTGCTTGGGCTATTCGGGGTCTTCATATCTTACCAGTTTTAATGCTCATATGTGTCCATGTTTCTGAGCCCTGTGATCGCACTCACACGTGTGAATCACCGCCCTTGTGGTCCAATTACGGAAGCCGGCCCTCGCCCAGCCCTCCCTTCATCCTGAGAGACTCCAGAGCCACAAGCGCCTGGGGACAAGGGGAACCACTGGGCAGCAGACAGCGCCAGCCCATCCGTGATGTGAGGTAGAGCCAATGAACGGCGTGGCAAAAAAGAAAAGTTTTGTTGCTTTTTCTTCCATCTCCTTTGCTCCCTTGTATCCTGGTCGGCGGTGCTGTTGGGAGCAGGCGACAGTGTCTAGGATTTTTATCCAACCAAGAAAAAAAGGGAGCGTTTATGGAAACAGAGCTGTATTAAACCAGAAGGAAGGAGGTGCGCTGGTAAGCGGGAAGATGCGGGCGGCCGGGCAGAGAGAGGGGTTTGATGTGCTGGACCCCTAATGAGGACGGAGGACCCTCACTACGGGACGGGTGTTCAACACGCAGACCCCACGGGGGCCTGGTAAGGGGGTCCCGGCCGTGCCTCATCCCCAATGCACGCAAACCCCGGCGACAGTTTCTTTTCAGGACACATCCTCGCCTCGGAAACCCGTCTCTTAAGCAAACTCTTCAGCTTTCATCACTCTGACGTGGAGTTGTGTTTTTTCTTTATTTTTTACTGGTCAGCTTCACACACAGAGAGCGCCATTGCGGTTGGCAGGTTCTGCTTCATTTTGGTCAAATTGCAAAGTGAATTTGCCTGGTCCCTATGAAAAGGATTAGAAAGCCTAAAGACACTCTGGTCCGTGTCGTAAGCTGACCCACGATCCACGGCGAACACGAAATGAGTGGTAACTGAAATAAATGCCTGCAGTTCCTATCTCTCCACCAGGCCTGTGAGGTGCCGGGGCTGCCCCGGGGGCGGCCGTGGGGGGCAGCGGGAAGGTCTGGAGATGGAGGGTGGCGACAGCTGCACGACACGCGAACGTGCTTTGTCCCGCTGAGCCGTGCGCCTGAATACGGTTAAAGCGGTGACATGTAAGTTAGGTGTATTTCACCACATTTTTGCTGCACCTGTGTGAGAATGAGACACGAACAAACAAGGCTCCCTGGAATCCACTTTGAGTCCAAACAGCAGAACTGCGGAGTGGCTGCCGGGTGAGATGTGACCGTCCCCAGGGGCCAGTCCGGGCAGCCGTGGAAAGAAACCCACAACCAGGGATCCCTCGACGCGGTCCGCCTGGAGGGGAAAGCTGGAGTCTGTGCCCCGACCGCCAGAGCTTTGCAGGGAGCCAGGGTGCCTGGGGACCTGGACAAGCTCCTTATTCGCACTCAGGTGTGTCTCAGGTGGAAGGGAACAGGGCTAGGGCGACCCTGAGGAATCTGGGTCAGGGCGCCCTGGGGTGCGCCCGCGGGCACCGGGAGGGCCGCCGCGTCCATGGAGTTTCAGACTGAGAAGTGGCTGCCAGCCGACAATGTGGGACAACCGGGTAGAGGACCTTGCGGTAAAGGAACAGAAGTCGGGTGTAGGTTGCCCACGTCTGGGAGAAGAACAAGGAAACGGAAGAGGAGGAAAACAAATTCTCCCAGTGGCGCTTTTTTGAAATGCAGATGACCCCATGCAGCAGGTGCTGAAACGCCTAACAGTTAAAATGAAAGGCTTTTTAAAAAAAAATCAAAGGCAAACAGGATGGAAACTCCACGGGGCCTAGTCCTCGACTCCCTGTTGAAGAGACATCACAGCCCACTGCCCGCTCCTGGTGGGGACGTGGGGTCTCACAGCTGCAGGGGGCGGGCGACGGGTCACGGTCCTGACGGGGCGTCTGCCGCCTCATCTGGGCAGGCAGCGTGGCCGGGGCAGCCCACACAGTGCGGGGAGTGCTAGGCTCCTAGGGATGGGGCTTCAAAAAGAGCTTGTCACCCTCCCAGACTGAAGCTCTGTCCCCACAAACACTAACCCCACCCCTCCCCCAGCCCCCGGCCCCGCCACCCACTTTCTGTCTCTGTGGACGGGGCTCCTCTGGGGACCTCCTGGGAGGGGGATCACACAGGGTCTGCCCTCCTGTGTCTGGCTTCTCTCACTGGGCACCAGTCCCTGAGGTCCAGCCGCACTGTGGTGTCAGGGTGACCATCGTAAGGGGGACACGTGTGCAAGCCTTCATCTGTGGGTGGATGCTGAGACAGGGACCGTGGGTGTAGTCAGAGCAGGGAGAGGGCCTCCGGAAAAAGCAAGGCAGGATATTTGCAGTCAGAACAATGTAAATACATGCAAGGAAACCCCCTACCAAAACTCTGTTAAATGTTAAGCTCTAGGGTCATTCTTCAGTAAGATCAGTTGGTGTTCCCCAGATAAAGAAGAGTAACCCATGTTTTTATTATGCTAATCATTTGTAAGATTCACTTTAGCATGCTAAAGGCCCAGGCCTGTGTGCTGTCTTTCCTCTTTCAGACCTGATGGGGTGGTTTTGCAAACCGGGCAGCTAATTTAGCATGCAGACCCAGCTCTAAACAACATAGTAAAAGGCAGGAAGGATTCTACCTTATAAGATTGCATTTTAACATGCAGAAAGTTTAAGAAGTAAGATATTTAACTTACTCTTTAGCAAACAGACAATACCTCAGACCACCTTGGGGGCTGGGCAGGCGGCCTTTTGTTATGCCCCTAGACCAAGACTCCGGTATACCGGACAGAAATCAAGGCAGGAAATTCCTTGTGTTAAGTTACTTGGAAATATTCTAGGACCACTTAATAAGTCCACACCCCTAAGCTTTTTTCATGTTCTCGAAAAATCCTCATCTGCCTATAAAACCCCCTAGACAACGCACCACCCGGGCTCTCTTGTCCCCTCCTGGCGTGAGCCGGGAGCTCTGTCCTCTCACTTTATCTCTAAATAAAAGCCTGTCCCTTGCTCTCCTAACATGAGTGTGAAGCTCATTCTTCAGCTTCGTGAACAAGAATCCCAGAATCATCTGAGGTCCAGCCACACCATGATGTCAGGGTGACCATCGTAAGGGGGACACATGTGCAAGCCTTCATCTGTCGGTGGATGCTGGGTGGTCCCTTGTTTTGGCTGTGAGCACAGGGGTGCGCCTGCCTGCTTTCCGTGCAGCTGGGTGAATGTCCAGGAGCGGAGGGCTGGGCCACATGGCCGTTCTATCTTTAACTCTTTGGGCTGGGCTGTTTTCCACAGCAACAGGCATCATTTCACCTGGACGCCTGCAGCTAAGCCTAAGGCCAGGTCTGGGGAGGGTGGATGCCGGACGTGCCGAGAGACTGGGACGCGTTCTCGGCATCAGGGGCCAGGCGGTCTGGGAACCAGCCCTCCAGACACAGAGGCCTGGTGGCAGCACGGACGTCTGCTCGGCGCCCCTAAGCACCATAGACATTTATTTTTTCCCAGTCACGAGAATGGAGGTGTGAGATCAGGGTGCCAGCGGGCGCTTCTAGGCTCTCCTGGGCGTGTAGACGCCATCCTCTCTACGTCCTCGGTCCTCATGTGGACGTCCCTGTGCGTGTCTGATTCTAGACTCTTGTTATAGGACACCGGTCCTATTTTTTTTTTCTTTAGGCATATCCGCAAGTAGGTTTCTTTCTTTTTTTCGTGTGATTTATTTTTTATTAAGGTATTATTCATATATACTCTTATGAAGGTTTCACATGAAAAAACAATGTGGTTACTACATTTACCCATATTATCAAGTCCCCCCCCATACCCCAGTGCAGTCACTGTCCTTCCGTATAGTAAGATGCCACAGAGTCACTGTTCGCCTTCTCTGTGCTACACTGTCTTCCCCGTGACCCCCCACACCATGTGTACTAAACATAATACCCCTCAATCCCCCTCTCCCTCCATACCCACCTGCCCTCCCCCACCTCTACCCTTTGGTAACCACTAGTTGAGTCTGCGGCTATTTTGTCCTTTCAGTTTTGCTGCGTTGTTATACTCCACAAATGAGGGGAATCATCTGGCACTTGTCTTCCTCCACTTGGCTTACTTCACTGGGCATAATACCCTCCAGCTCCATAGGACTCTGGTCCTATTGCATTAGGCCCCACTAAAGATCTCATCATAACTTAGAGAACTCGTTAAAGACCCCGTGTCCAAATATAGTCACACCCTCATGGCTCGGACTGCAGTGTACGGGTTGGGAGGGGACACGGTTCAGCCCCTAACCACTGAAACAAATGACCACAGACTGAGTGCTTAAAACAACACAAATGGTTCTCTCCCTGTTCTGGGGGCCAGAGGTTCCCCCATTGTTTTCACTGCGGAGAAATCACAGGCCGCATGCCCTCCGGAGGTACCGGGGGAGGGTCCTTGTCGCTTGTCCAGCCTCTGGAGGCCCCCCTGCGTCCCTAGGCTCCAGGCGGCACCCTCCAACTCCCCATCTTCATGTGGTCTCCCCCTCTGGTGCTCATCAGTCTCCCCCCGCCTCCCTCTTGCAAGGACACTTGTGATGGCAGGTAGGGCCCACCTGGAAAGCCCGGATCACCACCCATCTCAAGACCCTTAATGTCATTACTTCTGAAAATTCCTTTGTTGCTCAAAGACATGCAGAGGTTCCTGGTGTTGGGATGTGGACATCATTCAGTGGCCACTTACCTAACACACCACACACACAGCATCACGCAGCCACAAAAATTAACGGAGCCCTGACACACGCTTCGTGTGGACGGACCCCAAACACACGGCGCTCGGTGAGACACCAGACCCGCAAGGCCACACGGCGTGCGACCTCATTTCTGTGGAACGTCCACAACAGGCAGATCCACAGATAGAAGAATGTGCGCTGGGGGCTGGGGAGGGGTGGGGTGGCTGCTTGTGGGGACGGGCTTTTGGGAGGGTGGAAAGACCTGGAACTGGACTGAAGTGGTGGCCGCACAACACCCTGAATATCCTAAATGCCGCCAGACTGTGCACTTTAAATGTCTGAGTTGCATAGTGTGTGGATTTTATAGGCCTAAACCTCCTTAATGTTCGTTCACATTTCAATAAAACCAGTTTTAAATGTTTGATTTAAAAGAAAAGGGCAGCCGACATCTATTTTTTAAAAACATAAGCCAAGTTTCCTGCTTCTGGAAGCTCATGTGCACACATATTGGAAAGCTTCCCTGTTGGTCAAGACACGACTGTAACGGGTGCCTGAGACAGTGAAGCCGAGGTAACATCCCTGAGTCAGGGTGGCCCTCAACCCGGTGACGGTGCCCTCGTGGGGAGGGAAATTTGGACACAGTCGCACAAGGAGAAGACAGGTTGTACAGCCAAAGGGCACCAAGAGACGCCGGAGACCCCCAGAAACTGGAAGAGGCTGGAGGGAGCCTCCCCAGGAGGCCTGGGGGGCGCATGGCCCTGCCACCCCTTCAGGTTGGATTTCCGACTTCCAGAACAGGGACACGATAAATTTCCATTCGGGGCCCTTTGTTAGGCAGCCCTGGGAAAGTAATAACAGATGTGATGTGCGTGCTGGCAAAAACCTGCCGGCACCCGTGAGCCTTGTGTCCCAGATGTGCTCATCCCGCGGTGAGGGAGCCCCATGAGCAGTAACCCCGTTCATGCCAAGTGTGAACGGCTGGCCACTGGGGGGGGGCAGGCCTTGCTTCTCAGGAAGGAATGTTTTGGGAGGAATGGAAAGTTAAGCTCCGTTTGCCTAAACCAGTTTGGAATGCCGGGAGGTGGTGAGGGGGGCAGGCAGGGCTCCCCCCATCCCCGCTGGGACCTGCCACCGGAGGCAAGTCCAGCCCGACAAGTGGAAGTTCCGGAAGAGAGAGCTGCCTGCCGCGAGGGCCGTCCTCGCTTTCGTTTAGTCGCCCTCCAGGTCACAAGGGGTGCAGGGGCCCCGCCAGTCCCAAGGCCCCCCAGGCGGCAGGCGGATCCTGAGGCAGCCACTTCCAGGAACAGTGAATGCCACGCAATTAGTCCTTGGCTGTGGGTCTCGCCTGGGGGCATCCTGACCCTGGGGATACTGGGTCACGTCTGGGTGTGTGTGTGGTTGTCACAACTGGGGGTGCTCCTGGCATGGAGTGGGTGGGGCCCGCCGAGGGGGACACTGGGCTCTGTGGCTTTAAAGCCGGTCAGTGCAGAGAAGAGGGGCACACGCTCCTTCACGGCATCAGCAAAGCCACGGTGAGCCCCGAAGCCCCTGTGAGGGGGCCTGGGTCCCCGAGACAGCTGGCATGGGGCGGCCGCACTGCATTAGTTCGTGGGGCCTGGAGGGGGCTAGTCCCAGATTAGGAAAGGGCGTGCATTACATAGATGGTTTAAAATATTTTACTTTCTTGGTTTTTTTTTTTTTTTTTTTTAAGCAATTACAGAAGTAATGCAGGCCCAAGGTAATTGGACCAAGCGAAGGAACAAGGTGGGAAGCCCATGTGCCTCCTCGCCTGCTGACAGCACAGTGTGGTGGCCGTGTGGGCCTCGGGTGACCAATCCGGCCGGCTGGTGGGCTCGGCCTCTGCTTCGGCTGAGCAGGTCCTGCTTGGGCAAGTCTGGCCGATTCCGTTTCATGGCACAGGGCCTCGAATGGGATGTGGGTGGCTGCCTGGCCGTCCATCTGCTCCGCCCGTCTCCCTGCTGTCTCTCTGTCTCTTGATCTCATGGGTCCCCACACCTCGGAACTCCTTTCCCTCTCCTCCCAAACTGCAGCTATTTACTCACCCAGAGGAGTTTAGCAGCTGCTCTGGGAGCCCTTTCATCTCCTGTCCTCAGGGCTTCTTACTGTCCCCTAGTGCTAATTAAGGTCTTTTCCTAAACAAGCCCAGTTGCATCTCTAAAATGAGTTCTGGTGCCAGCTGGTGAAATTAATAATTTTTTCCCTATCGTCTATGATACAGTAATGAATGGCACACTGTCTCCCATCGGCAGGAGGTCAGCATCTGGGGGAAGACAATGATGTAAATAACTACACTGCGGCGTAAACCGGCAAGGTCAGGCGAGGTAATGCCGCAGCTCAGCGTCGGCAAACTCACGCATGCTGGCTGGGCTTCGCTGAATGGAGTCCCCCGAACTTCACATCCTCCCCTGGAACCTCAGAATGTGACCATATTTGGAAATAGCATCTTTGCTGACCTAATTAGTTAAGGGGAGATCCCATTGGATTAGGGTGGCCCTGAATCCAAAGACTGGTGTCCTTATAAGAAGAGGGGACCAGGGGGAAGGAAGTTCATGCAAGGATGGAGGCAGAGGGGGAGGGACATGTCTACAAGCCAGCACCAGCCAGAAGCCAGCAGAGGGGTTTGGGGTGGATTCTCTCCGGCCTCCAGAAGAAACCAGCGCTGCTGACACTCTGATCTCAGACTCCTCCAGAAGCGTGAGCTCGTAAGCGTGCTGTTCTAAGCCACCAGTTCTCAGCGCCTGTCGTCACAGCAGCTCACACACCAGCCGCGTGGCAGGGCCCAGCTGTGTGTCACATCCTCAGCGGATGGGGCAGCCAGCATCCAGGGCAGAGCTGGTCCCCGGGGCAGATGCAGAGGGGACTGGGAGAAATACACGCCGGCCACAGCACCTTGCTCACTTCACTGGCCAAAGCACGCGCCACGGACACGTCATCGAGTGTGGCCGTAAGTGCAAGTCACCACACACCCCGTGGAGGAGAGACGACCAGGGAGAGGAGAGTGGTGCTAGCGACCATCGTGCTTTAGATGCAGGCCCCCCATGGGCTCCCGGGGAGGGTTTTGGGAAGGACCTGAAACTTGAACTAGGCCATCCGAGAGCAAGGTGGTCGGGAAGAGCGCAGAAATGAAACCACCGAGGAAGGCCCCTGGGGGAGCGTGGGAGCCCCTCCCCAGCGGGTGTTTGTCTTCTTCTGCAACTCAGCAAGTTCCCACAAACTTGGTGGCTTAGAACAAGCCCCTCGGAAGGTTTCTGTGGGTCAGGGGCGGGCTCACGCGGCTGGGTGTTCTGCTAGGGCCCCGGCAGTGTAAGCGTCTGCGGTAGCCCCTCTTCCGAGCTCACAGGGCCGTTGGCAGGAGTCCTTTCCTGGAAGTTGCACACCTCACGACGTCCTGCTTCTTCGTGGGCACAGGAAGCCTCTGTGACCTCACGAGGATCCCATTCTCACTTCTGAAGGGGTCTCCCGATTAGGCCAGGCCCACCCAGGATGTTTCCTTTCGATTAACTAAAGGCCAACTGAGTAGGGACCTTAATTCTATCCAGAAAATCTCACCTTGCACATAATCAGGGGCATGCCACCCATCCCACTGCAGGTTCAAGGGGAGGGGATCACACAAGGGTGTGAACCGTCCGGGATCCTCTTAGGATTCCGCGTGCCACACAGACACACTGAGAGCAGGTGGGAGACTGGGCCAGGAATGGCTGAGAGGAGGCCTTCAGCTGGGTGCCCTTCTCTTTGAGGGTTGTTCTCAGCCCCAAGACACAGCTCCAGCCTTCCCCACATCTTACCGGCTTCGGGGAAGGCTCCTGAGTGACAAAAGCTCTGCTCAGGTCCACAGAGGGCGTCCCGGCATGACCCCCTGGGCAGCCCCACAAGGCTGCCTCTGTGCGCTCGCTCACTCACTGTCACCCCCTCACGGTGGGGGGCGGGGAGGCGCAGCTCCCCCCAGGCTGGGGGGGAACCTCTCTACGGGGAAGAGGCAGTGCAATCAGGGGCGCGGTGCTGTGGGTGTGCCCTGCGCAGCGTGGGGCACACGGGGGATACCCAGCATCATGATCCTGCCTTCTACCCCCCCTTGATCCCCTGCACGGAGGAGGCAGACGGGCCCCAAAGATGTCCACACCCGCATCCCTGGCCACTGTGTGTTAAATAATACGGCAGAAGGGACGTTGCGGGAACGAAAAGCAACTCCCGATTCATGCAAGGACTTGGGCGCATCTCTGGGGAGTTGTGGCTGAGTGGGAGAAACACATCCCGAGCGGACGTGCGGTACGGCTGCAGAACGTTCTCCTGAGGGCAGGTCACAGCGTCGTGGTGCCTGGGGCTGAGGGTGGCGGTGGGGTGGGCAGGGTGCACGGCGCAGCTGCAGGCAGCTCTCTGTGCTGATGGAGATGCCCTGCATCCCCATCACCGGTAGGTACACGAATGGACACACGTGGTATTAAAGCACAGAGATCACGGCGCGGGGCCAAAGCTGGTCACGGACCTGCGTGCAGGGTGCCGTGCAGAGGGAGCCGGCCGCCACTCTGCGCGCGGCGGTCAGTCAGTTAGTGCTTCTCCGCCCGCCCGGGCCGTCAATCAGTCGGTCAAGGAGCGTCCGCCCGCCTGTTGATCAGTCAGTCAGTCAGTCGGCGCCCGCCCGCTCCGCGACAGCCTGTCAGTCACAATCACGCCCTCCAGCCCTCCCGTCGGTCTGAGCGCTCCCGGGCGGAAGGGGCGGGGCCTCCGACGGGCGCGCTCGCCCATTGGTCAGCGGCGGGGCGGGGCTTGGCGGCGGCGCGGGTTGGCCCGCCCCTCGCTCGCGGGAGCGGCGGCAGCGGCGGCGGAGGCGGTGAGCGCGGGGTGTGTGGGCGAGCGGGTTCCTCAGCCGTTTTGCCGCCGGGGCCTCCTCGCTGGGCGTGGGGACCCTGCGCCGGGGAGGCCGGTCGCCCGGTGAGCCCTGCGGGCTGCGCCGCTCGGGCTGGCCCGGCCGGGGTCTGAGGCGGCGGGGCCGCGCTGGGCCTGGGGGGAGGGGCGCGCCCAGAAAGGCTGCGGGGGCGTCGGCCCGCCTCCCGCTGCGTGAGCCCCCCGCTGCCCCGACCCGTCCCCGGTGCCCTCGCCCCCTGTGCTGCGCGGTCCCCTCAGCTGCCCGACCCCACTTCACTGCGTGCGGCCCGCCTCCGCTCACCGAACTTCCTCCTCTGCCTCCTGAACCCCCTCCTTGGCTGCATGAACCCCCTCTGCTGGCCGACCCCACCTCTGCTGCCCGAACGCCCTCTTTTTGCCCTGTGACCCCCTCCTCTGCCCTGTGAACTCCCTCCTCTGCTGCCCGACCCCCTCCTCTGCTGCCCGAACCCCCTCCTCTGCTGCCCGACCCCCTCCTCTGCTGCCCGAACCCCCTCCTCTGCTGCCTGAACCCCTCCTCTGCTGCCCGAACCCCCTCTTTTTGCCCTGGGACCCCCTCCTCTGCTGCCCGAACCCCTCCTCTGCTGCCCGAACCCCCTCTTTTTGCCCTGTGACCCCCTCCTCTGCCCTGTGGACCCCCTCCTCTGCTGCCCGACCCCCGAACTCCCTCCTCTGCTGCCTGAAACCCCTCCTCTGCCCTGTGGACCCCCTCCTCTGCTGCGGGAACCCCTCTGCTGCCTGACGCCCCTTGCACAGACAGCCCCCCACCTTCCTCTCGTCTGTCAGCAGTGGCATAGTCTGTCCCATGGATGAAATGAAGGCGTGCAGCTGTCCTGTCCTTTCAGGGACACGCAGCCCAGGGCGCCCTGGTTTCCCTCGGCTGTTTTCCTCTGCGGTTGGCTGTGAACGCCCCAACGGGAGAGGGTTTTCAGCTTTGGTTTAAAACGCCTCTCCTTGCCGAGGCTGGAGCAGGCCTTCAGCTCAGACATGATGTATTCAGGGCCCTTTCAAAAATAACATAGACAACCCGGGGAGGGCTTCTGGCTGTATTTTATTTATGGAAATATGTCAGGCGCCTCCCTCAGAGCTGAGGCCAGCCATTTCCTTCTGGTTTTGAGCATCTGGGTGTGAGATTTTGGAATCGAAGCGCCTCCCTGAGGATAAGCTCTGCTCCCCTCTGCCCTTGAGCATTGCATGCGAGCAGTTTTATAAACCAGTGCGCACGTGTTGTTTCAGGGCACATCGAGGCAGACCTTCAAGAGCTTTGTGCCAAATCGTTGCCGCTTGCCACATGAGTCTAGATATGACGGATGCCAAGTATGTCCTCTGCCGATGGGAAAGCCGGTTATGGCCTGCAAAGGTGACAGCCATTATCCCACAGTTTCAGGGATTACAAGTGACTTTCGGGTGACAAATAAAATCTTTATCAGGAGATACCTAGGAGCTGCTTCAGAGAAATAGCTGGGCTTGAGCATTGGCACCACTATCTGTTGGCAAGGATTGTCATTCCCCGTTTAATGGGGTTTTGGTCGAGTGCTTACAAGGTTATACTCATGGGAGTATCTTTCTTTCCTCGCTAAAAAAAAAACAAAAAACAATAAAACAGTCAGCTGTAAGAAGGCACATGGGACCCTAACCCGCGGGAGTATCCGGCAGGGAGCCCCGTGATAGTAATAACGGGAGTTTTCCGGGAGACTCCCCCAGTGCCATCAGGAGAACGCTGAATGACAAGTCCAGATCCTTTCCTCCTTGATCAGGTCTGCCACTGACTTGTGCCTCAGTGTCCCCAACTGCGAGACCGCAGGGCTTGAATGGAGCCTCTCAGAAGTCCGGCGGCTGCGTACCGTAAACACCTGCCCCGTTTGCATGTATATGTTGCTGCTTTCTGTCGACTGTTGTGTCTCAATAAGGATTATTTTTCTTTTAAATGTAGGTTTTGGCCAGAACTGAGATGTCAACAAAAAATAAGAGGAAAAAGGAATTTCTTCTAACTGTTCAAATACTCTCCCTAGACAAAAAGTTAAGTATTGTGTCTTTTTTAATGCTCTTCTTTTCCAAATGGGATTTCTGATGCTGTAGCTCCCCCCACGCCCCCGGCACACACACAGAAAGTGAAGTCTGCTGTTAAAGGCTTTATTACGTCTTTAGTTATTTGACTTATTAGTGCACACAGTGACCTTAAGAGGGAAAAACAACGGACTTTATTTTACGTTCGGTCTGGAAGTTGATGAGCACAAGGCATTCTGTGCGATCTCCACGGAGATGAGTACAAAACTGAATATAACTTACACACAGGGTGAACTCCCCGTTGGGGTCTGCACAGGGAAAGTTCCTTCCCATGGATTTGTCTGTGTCTGTTTTTATTCAGAAATTTGGGTGACAGCCCCATCAGTTGTGAAATATTCTGTGTCCGAGCCCGTCCTTCTAATAATAAACCGTCATAGAGTGTTCAGGAGCACGCATGGGACTGTGGGGCGGCACATGGCTGTTCTGCTCTTAGTCGCCCGGTGATGGACAGACATAAGCCCTCGTAGCGAGATTAAAACACCCAGATGGTGTACGACTGTGGTGTCGTTATGTCTGATGGAAGAATTCCCAGGTCTAAATAGAGAATAAACCCAAGCCGGCTCCTGTTACAGGTTCCCCAGGTCCCTATCCCTCTGCCTTCAGAGCTGCCGCCTGGGCTTGCCTGGTCCCTAGCTCACACTTTCCCTGCGGCTGGGAAGATAATTGAATACTGGAATTTAAAAGGAAAGCACATCCTTTTAAACCAGAACACGCCTGCTGGGCTGTAAACAGCTTTTACTGACATTATCAGCTACTCTGAAAATCTAACAAAGGGTTATTTGTGCAATTGAAGCGAGGTTTGCCTCTTGAAAGTCACAATTGAATTCATTTTTACTCTTAAATCCAGCCAACCTTTTCTGTCTTAAAAGGGGGAAGAAAAAAAAAAAACCCACCATAGTCACCAGGGTCCTTGGTGCTTATAACCTCAGGCACATGAATTCCTAGTTGGCTGTGACTTTCAGTTTAAGTGGAAGGCTGAAAAGGAAGAAAATGAATCTAAAGCTTTTGTCATCTAAAGAAAAACATGTTTGAAAATGTCTTGGTGGCCTTGGCTGCTAGCGGATAACAGCTGCTTCTGTCCCTGCAGAATTAAGGTGAAAAGCACAGAAGCCCAGACCCTGGAGCAGTCTCGCATCGAAGAGATCGCCTCGTCCTTAGGTAAGAGCAGGGCTCTGCATGAGCGTTACGTTTTAACAAGTCGGAGGTGGCATGGGTAAACGGAAAGGCTCGGCTCTCCAGATCAGAACTAACCCTTCACCAGCTCTTCCCTGCCTACAAGGGAACGTGCAGTCCCTGAGCTGAAGGAGAAGAAAACAGGTCTACTTTCCAAACCTTTCCAGAATTTGCCCCAGGACCTATCCTGTGGTTGACTTCCAGGGTGGCCAGCAGCGAGCGTGGAGGATGCAGAGTGGGTCTGCTTCTGTGAGGAGAGGGGAGGACCCTGCCTTTTTTTTTTTTTTTTTTTTAATCGTCTGTTAAGACTAAAACAGTTCTGTTGCTAGTCTGATGTCTGCCTAAGGTATGAGAAGCAGTGGGCTGTGTAGGTAAAGTCCATGGCCGAGTCCGGGGGAGAAGGATGTGCCCGCTCGGCACAATGGGGACTCTGTGCCTTTCATAGGTGACAGCCAAGCTGGGGGCACGTGCTACGCACATCCCCCTAGGAAACAGTGACTACGTACTGACCCAGTCTCGGTTCTGCAAAACGAAATGTGAAGGCATTTTTTTCTCTCTGCTAAGTGGAAGTGCATGTGCCATGTGCAAAAAAAACCTGCCTGTCTCTTGAAAAGATTGTTCAGAATCCCGTCCAAAGGTGTTTATGAGCAAGGGTCTGTTTTCCTACATCTTTGGAAAAACAGCCATTGTTGAAAGCGAGACCCCCAGGCGGGGTCACCTGTCACCTCTCAGACACCGTGGTTGTTCAGGTTGTTGGGGGCTGGGTATGTGGGTCCCACTGATACTAAGCGGGGAAGTGCTGTGCTGACGAGGCATTACACCCAGTGCGTTGTGACACTGCACCCATCATCTTGTTGGGATAAATGGTGCCCTGTCTGTGTGTCTGAATGAATGAATACAACTATTGTGGGGCTCAGAGGGGGACCCGGGCTGGACTCCCAAGCCCGTGATGCTCTCACCTGGGTTTGAGAGGCCCTTGCAAAGAACTATGGAAAACACTGGCCCACAGTGACTGCTTTTTGTCTGCTGTCCCTACCCGACCCCGAACACATTGCCAGCAGAGTTCTTTATTTGAGGGCGTGGGTTTTTACTGACCCTGATCGAATTTGAAATTGTAATGCCGAGAGAGGATTTGCCAAGCATCTGAATGCGTTGTTGGCGGTATTGTTCTGTAACCTGGAAGAATTCATCTCTGTAACCCAGTCAGGTTAGGGGTCAGCCAGTTTTCTTTAAAAAAAAAACTGGAGCCCCTCAGCCCAGAAGGAACAGCTGTTCTGCAGCCTTGTCCTCTGTGGGGAGGATGTAGGTGAGAGGTGCTAGTCCTCCCCTTAGGTACGAAAGCCAGCGATCAAAATTAGACCAGTGAGCTCCACGCATGGAGGGAGGCTCTGCGGCAGGGCCCAAGCGTCGGGGTGCCACCAGGCTCTGTTTATTTCCTGGCCGTGCAGGCTCACAGAACCAGGTTCCCGCCGAACCCCTGGAGGAGCTGATCTACAGACGGTCACTTCGCGTGGGTCTGGATGTTTTGAGCAGCAGTTCCGGTTCATGTCAAGAAGGCTTGTCGTGGGAAGGAAGAGCTGCCCTGTCTCCACGAGAGAAGCCCGTGGAGCCAGCCTCTTCCACCCCCCGTGACCCCAGGTCTTCATCTCCTTCCCCCCGAGATGTGTCCGACGGAGCCAAGGGGAAGGCACATGTGCACCAAAGGCTGTCGGGTTCACTCCCTTGTGGAAAAGACCCCAAGTGCAAAGCAGACCAACAGCAGGGGCTCGGGAAGAGTGAAAGCTTGAGAGGCCTGGTGGCCTCGTCCGCTGGAGGTCCTCAAGAGGGCAGTGGATCAAAGACACAGCGCGAAAGCCGGACGAGCCCTAGCGAGTGGAGAAGAGTTTCAGCCCAGGAGCCGCGTGCATGCCAGAATGCACCTTCGCTTTCCGCGGGAGGCCGCAGGGGAGTGAGCGAGGAGGGGGCCGGCAGTCCGGCCTCCCCCAGCTCACCTTCCAGAGTCAGGGAGGGGGGGGTGTGGGCCAAAGGGCCAGACCCAGGCCAGCCCGTGGGCAGCCCCACCGCACTCCCGGCCCCCAGGCACCTGGCCTGCCCCAACACCCAAGGCCACCCTGCCAAGCGGCGGTGCCCAGATGGCAGCCAGAGGCCTCCGGCTGAGCTGGACCTGGGGGCAGCGCCATCCCCCAAGCAGGGGCCCAGGAAGCTCACGACTCTGAAACTTGGCCCGCCAGCCCTGCGCGTGCCCTCAGAGGAAACAAGTCCTCACACCCAGGAGGAAGGTAAAGGACTGCCGGCTGAGGGTTGGTGTGGTGCCGGGAGAGGGTGGTCATCCGGTTCCCAGGCCAGGTTTGGGGCCAGGCCCTTGTGTATTTGTTGCCAGATTTGAATGAGATCGTTACCAGAATAGGTGCAGAGCAGAGATTTCCTAATTCCTTTTGTTGCCTCCCAGCTGGGCTGTAATGACTCTCACCGCTCCGACATATTTGTGTCTTTGTTTGTGTTTTGCACTGGAGGGAGGGAGGGGAGCAGGGGGCCTGTGGCAGGGGGTGGTGGGACACGGTTGAAGAGGCAGGACGGGAGATCATGGCTGTGGTTATGCTGTGTCTGCGCCCTGCGGATTAGCTCCTTTATTCTTAAACCACTGCAAGAGCAGTAACGTGCTGCCATTAAATTGGTAGGAATCTCAAAAGTGAAGAAGCCACCGAGGGCCCTGCTCTTTAGGAATGCCTGCACGGGGGTGTTTCTGAGAGGCCTGCCGCCAGGCGCTGCGGTGGTTTCCATCACAGCATCGTGGCATCCCACTTGTTTCTGAAATGCTAATTCAGAAATCCTCATTTCTGCCCGGCGAGGAGTCTGGAGATCTGGCCACGCTCACCGTGCAGGCTTCGGCCTTTACTGTGACGGGGGTCATGAAGCCCTGTGCCCAGTGTGTTGGGAGGCTGCAGAGAACCGACCTGCCCTCCTAGCCGCTTTCTCATCAGACAGTGGCCACAGCTGCCCTGCCTATCGCCCTGCCCGCTGTGCACGGGCCGCTGAGCGCTTCCACTCGGGTCGGCCTCACAAAGGGAGCTGCCCCCGGGCCCAGGCGCCTCCCCGCAGCCGCGTGCCGCATCTCCCGCTTGCCCTGATCCATGCCTTCAAAGCCAGTCCTCCCTCTGGCGCTCTCCCTCCATCTTTCTCCTTTTATGTGTGCTCTGGGCGACATGCCCCCCTCCTGAAACTGGCCGTGCAAGTATGCATAACATGGGGGCTTTTCACAGCGATGCTTGTGTATCAGGAAATGTTTCCTGGGGGGTGAGTTACCAAGACAATGACAGTGAGGGTCTAACCTGACATTTCTGGCAGGCCGTCCGCGTTCTGAAGGGTCCGTGGGGTTCGGGTCTGTTGATTCCACCCTGGAGGAGGACGAGGAAGACGAGGAGCCGCCCGGAATCCTCCTCTACTCTGGTGAGACGGGAGGGGTTAACCCGAGCTGTGTCTGGTGGTGGATCCGAGGCGGCGCGTCGCCGGCACTCCTGCCCAAGGCCTGTTGCCGTTTCATCTTCCTCCCACTGAGCAGGACCTCGAGTGCTGGGGTTTGGTCCTCATCTCAACGATGGGCACACAAAGGGAAGGACCCCCTAGGAAGGGCTGGCCCGGCCTGTCAGCACTCGGCTCCCTTCACCGGCACCCGGCCCCTCGCGGGTCCGAACAGCCCTGGTCCTAGAGGGGCGCTGCGGCCTCGCGGGCCTCTGGGGGTGGGGGTGGCGTCTGTCCAGGCGAGAGCTCCGGCTGAGGGAGCAGTGCCCTGGTGCCCCAAGCCCGCCTGGGAGGGTCACTCAGACCCGCAGTCCGCCCCTCGAGCTAGTTCAGGGCCACCCTCAGCATAGAGCCATCTGTTAACCATCGTACCATAGTCTAGTTGGGTGTTTTTTTTTTTTGCACTCATTTATATTATTTATTATCTGGGCCCTTTTAGTAGAACAGAGGTTTCAATCTTTTTTTTTTTAAATAATTTATTTTGGTATCATTAATCTACAATTACATGTGCAATATTATGGTGATTAAACTACCCCCTTCATCAGGTCCCCCCCATCAACCCTATTACAGTCACTGTCCATCAGCGTAGTGAGATGAGAATCACTACTTGTCTTCTCTGAGTTATACAGCCCTCCCCGTGCCCCCCACCTTATGTCTGCTAATCGTAATGTCCGTTTTGCTCTCTTATCCCTCCCTTCCCACCCTTCTTCCCCAGTCCCTTTCCCTTTGGTAACTATTACTCTGTTTTGGGTTCTGTGAGTCTGCTGCTGTTTGGTTCCTTCAGTTTTTTTTTTTTCTTTGTTCTTATACTCCACATATGAGTGAGATCATTTGATACTTGTCTTTTTCGGCCTGGCTTATTTCACTGAGCATAATACCCTCCAGCTCCATCCATGTTGTTGCAAATGGTAGGATTTGTTTTCTTCTTATGGCTGAATAATATTCCATTGTGTATATGTACCACATCTTCTTAATCCATTCATCTACTGATGGACACTTAGGTTGCTTCCATTTCTTGGCTATTGTAAATAGTACTGTGATAAACATAGGGGTGCATATGTCTTTTTCAAACTGGGCTGCTGCATTCTTAGGGTAAATTCCTAGGAGTGGAATTCCTGGGTCAAATGGTATTTCTATTTTGAGTTTTTTGAGGAACCTCCATACTGCTTCCCACAATGGTTGAACTAATTTGCATTCCCACCAGCAGTGTAGGAGGGTTCCCTTTTCTCCACATCATTGCCAACATTTGTTGTTGTTTGTGTTTTGGATGTTGGCCATCCTCACTGGTGTGAGGTGATATCTCATTGTGGTTTTAATCTGCATTTCTCTGATGATTAGCGATGTGGAGCATCTTTTCATGTGCCTGTTTGCCATCAGAGTTTCTTCTTTGGAGAAGTGTCTATTCATGTCCTCTGCCCATTTCTTAATTGGATTATTTGCTTTTTGTTTGTTGAGGTGCGTGAGTTCTTTATATATTTTGGATGTCAACCCCTTATCAGATACATCATTTATGAATATATTCTCCCATACTGTAGGATGTCTTTTTGTTCTACTGATGGTGTCCTTTGCTGTACAGAAGCTTTTCAGCTTGATATAGTCCCATTTGTTCATTCTTGCTTTTGTTTCCCTTGCCCGGGGAGATAATGTTCATGAAGAAGTCGCTCATGTTTATGTCCAAGAGATATTTGCCTATGTTTTTTTCTAAGAGTTTTCTGGTTTCATGACTTACATTCAGGTCTTTGATCCACCTTGAGTTTACCTTTGTGTATGGGGTTAGACAGTAGTCCAGTTTCATTCTCTTACATGTAGCTGTCCAGTTTTTCCAACACCAGCTGCTGAAGAGGCTGTCCTCTCCCCATTGTATATCCAAGGCTCCTTTATCAAATATTAATTGACTGTATATGTTTGGGTTAATGTTTGGATTTTCTATTCTGTTCCACTGGTCTGTGGGTCTGTTTTTGTGCCAATACCAAATTGTCTTGATTACTGTGGCTTTGTAGTAGAGCTTGAAGTCAGGGAGCATAATTCCCCCTGTTTGATTCCTCCTTCTCAGGATTGCTTTGGCTATTCGGGGTCTTTTCTGGTTCCATATGAATTTTAGAATTATTTGTTCCAGTTCACTGAAGAAAGCTGTTGGTAGTTTGATAGGGATTGCGTTGAATCTGTAGATTGCTTTAGGTAGTATAGCCATTTTGACAATATTTATTCTTCCTAGCCAAGAGCATGGGATGCATTTCCATTTGTTAGTGTTCTCTTTAATTTCTCTTAGGAGTGTCTTGTAGTTTTCAGAGTACAGGTCTTTTACTTCCTTGGTTAGGTTTATTCCTAGGTATTTTATTCTTTTTGATGCAATTGTGAATGGAATTGTTTTTCTGATTTCTCTTTCTGTTAGTTCATCGTTAGTGTATAGGAAAGCAACAGATTTCTGGGTGTTAATTTTGTATCCTGCAACTTTGCTGAATTCAGATATTAGTTCTAGTAGTTTTGGAGTGGAGTCTTTAGGGTTTTTTATGTACAATATCATGTCATCTGCAAATAGTGACAATTTGACTTCTTCTTTACCAGTCTAGTTGGGTTTTATTTATTTATTTTATTTTGAAATAACTATGGATTCACAAGATGTTGCAGGCATAGTACAGGGAAATCTGGGGGCCTGCCCCCAATGGCAGGGCCCTGCCGAACCGGGAAGCTGACCTGTGTGCCTGGGCTCTGTGGGTCCTGCTCTGTGGGCACACCCGCTCACACGGTTCTTTGCTCTCCAGCCCACACGCCACCACACCAGCACTTGCACAGGCCTGCCCTCTCCTGTTCTTAACCTGTGATAATTCAGGCAGTTTTGACACTGCCACGTGGTGTTGTGATTATTCTTAGTGGCACCTACTCGTTGCTTATGGGACTGGCGGGTGACCTCTTGCAGAGCCCTGCCCTGGGCTGTCCCACGCCTGGGGCTACAGTGCCCGTGTGTGTGCTTATGGGAAATACTGGCGCATCACTCCCCCGCCTAGGGCTTACCACGCCCCAGATGGGGCCGCACACCTCCTTCCAAGTGGGTGCCTCCTTTGCCGCCACCGGCCGGGCCTCAGGTCACCGTGGCCCCACAATGTTTGCGTTTGTCCTTCCCTTTGGTCTTGTTTCCCAGCGGCCTGACCTCTGCCTGGTGGTTCCCCAGCTGGCCCTTGACTCGGCTGCAGCCGTTTGTGCCCGTGGGGCTCTGATGTCCCTCTTGCCCGTGCCCTGCCGGGTGGGTAATGACCCCCGCATGTTGGCTGCACGCCCCTCTCCAGACGGCCTCCCCACTTGGCCCCAGGTTTCATCCTGTACACCTTTAAATTGTCAGGTGGTCGGACACGGCAGCTTCCCCCACACGGAGTGGCTTAGCCTGGGTCCAGAACAGCCTCTGCAAGTTTGTAGCTGGCTCTTTTGTCATTTATTTACTCATTCTGGAGGCTTTTTCTTCTGCCTTCTGGTTGAAAACATAGTTGTGTTCACAGATAATTCTCCAGCTACCTGACAGTTACTCAGTTCTTTGTTTCCCTTTAAAGACCCCAGCTTCTCAGACAGATGAGTCGCATAGAAAACCAGTTCTCACGTTGGTATCTCTGTCATGTGCCCATCTCCCTCCTGTTTTTGTGCCACATGCTTCCTTAAAAATGATTTATTCTGGAATGATTTGAGATTTACAGACAAGTTGCAGAGATGATACAGGATCCCCACCCACCAGCTTGGCCTCATTTTCACCCCTGATGTGACCACGGCACGCTGCCCCCAGAAGCTGGCCCTGCGCCCTCCTCGTAACCATTTCACGTGCCCACAGCCAGCACTTAAGCTTCAGCGGGCATTGTGATCCCAACTTCCCAATCCTTGTGATGTTCTGAGTGAATGATGTTCCTGACGCCAGGTTTCAACAGTGTCCCAAGAGCCATGTCTGCTCAGGCCGCTGCATTTGGCACCTGATAATGGACCTGACCTGTCTGCTGTTTCTCTTTCTAATTCTAGAACCGCGTTCCTTTGAGGTTGGAATGCTGGTCTGGCTCAAACACCAGAAATACCCCTTCTGGCCAGCCGTGGTAAGAGCAGCACCCCTCCCACCCAGGGCAGCCCGCAGCCGCACCTTCTACCCCTGCCTTTCAGGCAGCAGAGGAGGATGCCCAGAAGCAGGGTCTCCTGTGGGGACGTATTTGCCCAATCGGGGAGTCCAGTCATTTTGGCCCCGTGAGAAGGGTTCCCGGTGAGCTGGTCACCCAGCAGGCACAGAGAACTGCCCAAGAAACCATCTGCAGTTTGCTCGTCTTAGACATTGTGGGCCTGCCCACCTGTTGGAGCTCCTTAACGTTTCAGAGGTCAGGGCCGGTAGGGCTCAGCTGTGCATAGAAAGGCCGGTATTTGAGTCCTGTCCACGCCTCCTGCGTGGTGGATGAGCTCTGGTGCAGCTAAACCCTGGGCCTGGCTTCTCTTCTGGATGGGCAGATGGTCAGTGTGCTTTCTAGGCAGAGGCCCCTTCCCGTCCCCTTATCCTCCAGCAGGTGGGGTTCTGGGACCTGGTGCTTTACTAGTCTGTCAGAGACAGTGGCGCTTGGGGGCCTGCGGTACGGAAGTGACGCTGTGGCCCTCGCGGGTCTGACCATGGAGTCGGCAGGGACTCCTTGCGTGGGACCGACCGTTCCAGTGGCTCCGGGGTAGCCATCCGTGCAGCACTTGCCTGGGGGGCATGAGGCAGGGACAGAGGCCCAGGGACAGTGTCTGGCTTGGCTGTCGGGGGTTGTTTGTCCAGTCCCCTCGGGGACGGCCTCCCATTCGGCACCCAGAACCCCCGGCCCCTCGTCCCAGCCCCCTCCTCCCCTTCCCTGGGTTAACGGGTCATGATGCGACAGTTTGCGCAGAGGCGGCTGGCCCGAACAGGAGGAACCCCGCCTGGGTCTGCCTGGCGGCGACACCACTGGGCCGTCTCTGGGCATCAGATTGCTTCCGCTTCGCCGGGTCACCCTGAGTCGGTGGCGCTCGGCGTCACACACGCTGGCGTTCGCGGTCTCGTGCAGCAGCACGGCGTCGGGAAGGTGTTTCAGATGCGCGGCCGCCCCCGGGCTCCACACGCTGTTTCCCCGGGTTCGCCGGCAGGTCAAAAGCATCAGGCGCCGGGACAGGAAGGCAAGCGTCTTGTTCATCGAGGGGCACATGGACCCGAAGGGCCGGGGGTGAGCCCACACTGGGGAATGCCTCCTGTGGGGCCGGGGTCCCGGGAGGGCGGGGCGGGTGCAGACCAGGGACACACTGCCAGGACAAGCCCGCACCCCGACGTGCCGGCCGCAGAACGGGAGGCGGGCGCCTGACCCTTGGGCACGTGGGTGTGGCGCCCACTTCCACTGGGGGGCATGATGACAGCCCTGGGACCCCCTCATGGGGGCCTTCCTTGGACAGCTGGGGAGGGCGGCTGCGGCACGAACAAATGGCAGGCCCTCCCGGAGCACTCCCCGTGGAGGGGCGCCCTGGGCCCGCGCTGTGCCGTGCCCTGACCCCTGCCTCTCTGCTCCAAGCATTGCGGTGTCTCTCCGGAGGCTGAAGCACTTCGACTGTAAAGAGAAGCAGGCGCTCCTGGTAGGTGGGTTGCTCGAGCTGTCCCGGGGCCGTGGCAGGGGGTTCTCCCTCAGGGTCCTCTGCGCGGCCCCAGAGCCCCGGCTTGTGTGCAGGTGGTGGGGGGGAGAGGCCGGGCATCTGTGGCCTGACTCCACCATTGGGCTGATTTCACAGCTGCCCTGCAAGGTAGCCAGATGTGTCCCCATCACACGGCTGAGGAAACAGAGGCCGAACGTGGAGGGCGGCTTGCCTGGGCACGAGGCTCGCTCCTTCTGGGGCCACTGTTCTCAGGCCGCCCGTGGAGCAGGGCGCTGTAGACCCGGGCCCCTCAGAGTAGTGCAGTACGTGCTGTGAGCTAGAGCCCGGTACCAGATCCCGACTCCCTGCTCGGAGGTAGCCGGGTCCCTGTGCTCCTGTCACAGGGCTGTGGGGGGCTGTTCGTTCTGCTCTGAAGTAGGCCGGGAGCTGTGCCATCTTCCCGGGCGGGTAGGGCCCATGCCTTCTACAGCCGGGGCCACAGTGTGGTGGCATCTGCCCGCTGGGAAGCGGTTTGTCTCAGAGCTGATTCCGTAGGTGTGGCGTCAGGAGTGGGAGGCATCGGGAACCTCCCGCCCACAGGCCGGCTTCAGATGCGGGCGGGTGTTTGGAAGGTGGGCACCCATGCCGGACCCTAGGTTCTGCCTGCCTTTCCCCAACATACCCACCCCTGGCATGAGCCTGGCGCCCTGCCTGTCACCCGCTGCATCCGTCCTGTGAGGGTGCCTGTCATTGCGGCCTGGAAGAGGGCCAGCCTCCTGACGTGTTCCACGCTCCCTGGGGAGCAGCCCGCAAGCACATGCAGCTGATCATCGGGCCCTGTTCCCACTTTTGGGGATTGGATAGCTTTCCCAAAGTGTCGGGGGGCGGAAGGGAGGGCGCGAGTCTTGCTTTGAGACCCAATTGAGACCCAAGTGCCTCAAGCGCGAGAAGATGCCCCATTGTAGGGAACCCCGGCTTACAAGGAGGTGGCCTGTGGGGATGCCCAGGGGCTGTCCTGTGCCTGCCACCCCTGCGACCGGGGAGGAGGCCTGGCCGAGGGCAGGAACCCAGGAGGGGTTCATCAGTCAGCCAGGGTCGCTCTGTGGCGTCTCCCTCAGTTTGAGGACCGCGAGGCCTGGGTGGGTCCTGCGGCTGCGGCCAAATGGCCCTCCCTGTGAGGGCAGCGCTTCCTCTCGGCCGCCCCGCTCCTTCAGGGACGGGCCCAAGGACGTCTCAGTAGGGTTTGCTTCAGCCGCTCTGAAGTCTCCGCCTGCAGTGGTGGCCCAACGGTGGCGTTTTCCACCTGCTCTGCTTAGGTTCTGTAGTTCTCATGGCCCCGAGGGATCGGCTCATAATGGCCAAAATCTGAGCAGCCCCCGCCCCAGACCTGGCATGAGGTGCACTTCCTGTCTGGCTCGGGAGCCCTGCACGGGGGTGGCTGCTGGATGCCCCTCGTGGATGGGGGAGCTGAGGTCGCAGAGACGAGGTCTGAGGAACTCGGTGCCTCCTGCAAATGCCTGCCTCTGGGTCTTGTTGCAGAATGAAGCCAAGGAGGACTTTGACCAGGCCATTGGCTGGTGCGTCTCCCTGATCACCGACTACAGGGTCCGGCTTGGTATGTGGGGCCTGTGCACCTTCGGCCAGCGGGGTCAGACGGGGTGGCAGTGCGGGCCTCCCGAGAGGACTTGTCTGACTGGTGAGGGTTTATGGGAGGGGCACTGGGGCCGAGATGGAAGGTCAGCCCATCGGACCCCATGGCCCTGGCGGGTTTCTAGAGAGTCTCTGACACGCATCAGGGCTTTCCCCTCCTGCCTCCTCCACAGGCTGTGGCTCTTTCAGCGGCTCCTTCCTGGAATACTATGCGGCAGATATAAGTAAGTCCGCCGCTCCTCTGTGAAGGTGTGGTGTTCTGAAGCAGCGATGTTCTGTGTGCGGGGCTCTGGAGGGCTGGCGTCCAGGAGGAGGCCCTGCCACGTCCTGAGCCTGGTCCTGGATGCCAAGGGCAGTCCAGGACCACACAGGTTGCCCGGGTGTCCATGGGGAGGGCGCCCAGGGCTCTGAGGCGTGTGGAGGCAGCACTTGCTGCCTGCCTTCCCCACTGCTTGGTGCCTTCAGATAGCTGGCAGTCATGCCAAGCCCCAGACCTTCTGGTTGATAAGATGCAGTGGATGGCCGGGCGTGGGCTGAGGGATAAGGGATCCCGACAGATGAAGAGCCCTTTGGGGATGTGGATCTCCGCTTGGGGGATCACCTCGGGCCTTTCCCCACACCCACCAGTCCGCGTGGTTGCCCAGGGCTGCACAATTCATGAAGGGAGGTGGCAGGGACCCCGCCAGCTGGCCTTCTCAAGATGTACTTTTCCTCTGCAGGTTATCCCGTCCGCAAGTCCATCCAGCAGGATGTCCTAGGGACGAGGTTCCCTCAGCTGAGCAAGGGGGACCCTCAGGAGCCCGTGGTGGGGAGGCTCCAGGGCAGGAGACAGCCCCGCAGGAAAGTCCTCCCCGACCGGTCCCGGGCTGCACGGGACCGGGCCAACCAGAGGCTCGTGGAGTACATCGTGAAGGCCCGGGGCGCGGAGCGCCACCTGCGGGCCATCTTGAAGAACAGGAAGCCGTCGCGGTGGCTGAAGATGTTCCTGAATTCAGGTCAGTACGTGACCTGCGTAGAGACATACCTGGAGGACGAGGAGCAGCTGGACCTGGTGGTGAAGTACTTGCAGAGGGTCTACCAGGAGGCAGGCAGCAGGGCGCCGGCAGGCATCAGTGGCGACCAGATCCGCTTCATCCTGGACGTCCTTCTGCCTGAAGTGAGTGGGGGTTCGGCAGGGGCAATTCTGCGAGTTAGGGGGTCTGCGGTATGGGGGCTGCCCTGGCCCAGGGCAGGTGCCAGGATGTCATTCTCCAAAAATCCGTCCCAGCTGGGAGGCCTTGTGGCCTGGAGCCGAGCGAGGGGCACACAGACTCGGCTCCTCCAGCGTCTGCAGGCTCAGCGAGGGCGCTGTCGGGCATGCGTGCATGTGTGGAAAATGCTCAAACTCAGAAATTCTCCCCTGTGTGGTCGTGGAGGCTGCAGGCGTGTGCAGACATCTGTCGGGCCCTCAAGTTGCCGGTGCTGTTCCCTCTCATCAACATTTCTTGTAAAACAAACACACATTTTCAGAAACACCTGTTGGTTGGGGTCCTGCCATCCCGTCTCTGCCTTTAAGTGACCTGCACTGTGTCTTTAGTCCAAGAGGTAACGTTCCTGATTGAATCCAGAAACTTCATTACAAGCAGAGATACGAGGAACCCTGTAGTGTCCCGTGACCCCTGACCTGGGGGTGTCTGGCGGCTGACGGGGCGCTGGCCCCGCTGCCGTGGCTGACCGGCCCTGCCCTCTCACAGGCTATCATCTGCGCTATTTCTGCAGTTGATGCGGTGGATTATAAGACTGCTGAGGAGAAGTACATCAGAGGCCCTTCACTCGGCTACCGGTAGGTGCTCGGAGCTCAGTTCCCATCCCATTTCCTACTTTGTCTTCAAAGGCATGTTTCCAACCATGCGTGACTCAAGCCTGCTCTTCCTGACACATTAACCAGATGCCTGGTGGGTACATAAGTCACGTAAAGTTGGAAATACATGTTGGCACTTGGCCAGGGAAAGGCCAGACAGACCGAGCGAGGCCAGGGGAGGCTGTGTGTGGGCAGCAGGCCCAGGGCCCGCCTTGAGACCTGCAGGAGATTGGCCAGCGCAGCCCGTGGACGCGTGCTGTGGCCTGCCGGGTCTGCTCTCTTTTTGCAGGAGGCTGATGTTTGCCTTTCGAACCATCTCCTCCCCTTGCTCTGATGCCATGGTTATTAGAGAAAATACAGTAAGATTAAGCTGCCACCCTGGCCGTCCCTGGCTGGTGAGGAGAATGCTGTAATCAAGATGTCTGTCTCCGTTGGTGTGGTTAGCCACCTTGGATTTTTGGTCCCCAGAGCCCCTAATCCTGTCTCTGGGCTTGCTGCCAGCCTTCTGGAGCAGGCGGGCCGCGTGGCTGTGACAGGCCGAGGACTGAACCAGAGTCACAGGCCAGGGTCTCCGCCCAGGGCCAGCTGGACCACTGTCACAGCACACTCAGTAAAGACTCAGGGCTCGCATGAGGCCCCCTGCCCTCCTGAGCAGGGCCCTCTTGTGCGCCAGGGAGGGTGGGCCGCTGATGGCCAGGCCTCAGTGCATGGGGAGGCCTGCAGAACTGTCCCTAGAAGAATAAACGCAGCTCCATTTGCAGCATTTTGGCTCAGCTAAATTGATAGGGCCTTTGGAGACAGAAACTTGGCATCCCTGTCGCTGGGTCTCTGTGGTCTGTCTAGCCTGTTGTCCCTCATGCACAAATAGAAACTGCTCCCAGGAGAAGGGTCAACGCTG
This sequence comes from Phataginus tricuspis, assembly GCA_029783875.1. Classification (NCBI taxonomy): domain Eukaryota; kingdom Metazoa; phylum Chordata; class Mammalia; order Pholidota; family Manidae; genus Phataginus; species Phataginus tricuspis. The sequence goes on from JAQQAC010023519.1 coordinate 3,934,671, forward strand.
GCGCATCTCCACCCTGTCCCACATTTTCCTCCCTCTCTGCTGAGAAGCTGCCACTCTGCCGCAGTGGCTGTCTGTCCGCCTTCCTGTCCTTCCTTCTGTGAGGCTGCTGTCAGGGCGGCTGGGGTCAGGGTGCACCGGGTTCTTCCAGCCTCTGGCTGCTGTGAACATCTCCAGCAACCGTGCTGAATTAGGTGCAGGCACAGGGCGCTGCTCTGCCACCCCGGGGGCCTGGCCTGGGCAGCGGCCACTTGCCTTGGATCCCGGTTTCAGTTGCATGTTCGTCCCCCCCAGGATCTGCCCTCCCTGCTGTTGGGTGTCTTTGGTTCATGCTTCCTGCTGACACCTCGTCTTGTCCTTATGTTTAAGTAGTTGTGCACGACCCTGGCTTTATGTGACCTGGGCATCTCATGGTGCCGATGAGCCATTTCCCCAGGCCATCTAAAGGGGACCTCTGCATCTCCCCCAGAATCGGCGTGCCCTGGCCTGGCTCGCCTGCCAGCATTCTGCTGAGCAGAACTGCTGTTGCTTGTTCTCTCCGTCCTACGAGCAGTGGCCAGCCAAGCAAGGGTTAATGCAGTTTTTCTTACCTGGGTCACTTTAAAGGACAGTTTGATACATCATATTCCTTTAAAACTTGCCATCTCAAGTACATGGCTCAGTGGTTGTGCAGTGTCCCCATCATCACCCCAGAACTTCCCATCTGCCCAAATGGAAGCTCTGTTCCCATGAAACAGCAACGTCTGTGTTCCATGCCGTTTAAAGCATGCATGGTCAGTTACTAAAATGCCAATGTCTCCTTTTGTTTTCCAAAGGGAAAAAGAAATATTTGATAACCAGCTCCTGGAAGAAAGGGGTCAGCGGTGCTGAGGCCTGTGGAGGCACCCGGCAGAAGGCGAGCTAGTCAGCGCTGCCTGGGAGGCGGGCCTGGCGCACTTGCTTCCGAGCCGCCTGCCGGTTCTCTTTCCCGGTTCTTTCTGGAAGCTACAGTTGCTGCTGGGAGGTTTTAGAAAGGCTAAAGATGAATAGTATTTTGCTTTACATCGTTACAGTGACTGATTTAACATAGGTACACGTTTGTTTTTTATGTTAAAAAGCATCGTATCCAGTAATAAACAGGAGTTTTAAAGCGAGTGTGACCTGTGTGTTGGGCTCCAGCAACCGCCGCATCCTTTGCCTGCCCTCCTCTGCGTGGGCTGCTCGGGCGGCTCCGGGATCGTGGGTGAGGGCGTGTGGGGAGGCCCCGCCAGAGCCAGGTCTCCGCACACGGCGGCTGCACCTGCCCCTGAGCTGAGCGTCATCACTGCCAGCCTGTCAGTGGCTGTGACTCTCCTGCTCCGGGACAGCCAGGCTCCTGTACGCGGCTGAGGTTGCAGTGTGGGGGATGCGAGAGTTCCATCGCAGGCCGAAGCCCTGGGCCAGCGAGTGACTTACTCAGCTGGAGTTGGATACGGGAGTAAACCCTGGCAGTGACCCAAGACCCTGGCTGGATTGGCACCCCCTCACCCCCCGCCAGAATGACCGCCCTGTCCCCTGGTGTCCCATCCGCGACCGCAGCCTGCAGGGAAGTGGGAGAGTGTGTGCTCCAGGGCTGCCGGCCACCCCTGTCTTAGAGGCTGAGCGGGACATACATGTGGGGAGCAGGATATGCAATAGCCATAGTAAAACTCCATCTTGGGCTCTCAGACTCCATCTTAGAGACTGAGTTTCGAAAGTGCACAAATGATTTCAGTTTCATTTCCGAGAAATGTGTTTAGGTTTCAGTTTCGATTGCTTTCGCACCAGTGTTCTCACCTAGGTCCGCCGCTTACATCACAGACAACTGCACATGCACACAACTCGGTGTGTAATTGGAATCCGAGGATCGCTTCATTAGCATAAAGGGCAACCAATCAGAAGAAACCTTACCGCATGAATGCTATATACGCTCTGCTGTTTCCGCAAATGAGACTTGATCAGGAATCTGTCTTGTCTCCATTCTTCGTGTCCCTTGTCTCCTTCCAAATTCCCACCCCCATCTCCAGGTCCTTGTTGATGTCCCGGGGCCGGGACGAGTGGCGCCCAACGTGGGGCTCGAGAACAGGGGACTCCGTGAGGAACACAGATCCGAGGGGCCCAAAGACTAAACTGAAATTAGCGACCGTGTCGGGGGGAGCCTGCCCAGACGAAGAGGTCCGGTAAGTGATCTGTGATTATGGGACAAGAAATAAGTAGTAGAGAGATTTTTGTTGATAGTTTAAAAGATGCATTAAAGGCACAAGGAGTAAAAGTTAAAAGAAAGCAATTGCTTGAATTTCTTCAGTCTTTACAAAAGCTCTGTCCTTGGTTCCCGCAAGAGGGAACAATAGATGAAAGAAAGTGGAAAAGAGTGGGTGATGCCTTAAACGATTATTACACCGCTTTTGGACCTGAAAAGGTCCCAGTAACTGCATTTTCTTACTGGAACTTGATTAATGAAATAATTTCATTTAGGCATGTTAATCCGGAAATAGCAGCCATAGTGGAAAAGGGACAAACTGTTTTACACACACACAGTCCCTATCAGTACAGACCCTTCATCGGCTCCTTTTAGTCTGAGACCATCTAAACCTTAACCCAGTTATGTGAACTACTCACCCTTAAAATGTATTCTTGCAAATTGAGATACCTTTAATCAAGTAAGCTAAAAAGAAAGAGGGCAATTGAATATTAGTAACTCAAATCTTTGTATTAGTTTATCTATCTGAATATATGTTCTTTTATGAAAAGTGTTGCTACCTGTAATCATTATGTCTCAGTCTGTATGTTTGTTTGTCTAAGTGTGTAAATGAAAAATGTTTTTCTACCTCCAGACGGTATTAATACAAATTAATTTAAAAACAAGCGCTTGTGAAAATTGGACATTCTAAAACTTCCAAAAAATTCTAATAAAAGATATTAAGCATTAATGCTAATTTAAGTTTATCTGAAATAGACGTGTCCTATGGTTATCAGCTGCCTGTTTACCTAAGTCATTTAAGTTGATGTTATCTGTTAAATCTTTCAAAAAGATGCTTAAAAAAAGGCTTGACTTTGTCTAATGTCTAATAAAAGGTTTATAAGCAATCTAGCATAATTGCTAAAGAGTGTGTGAACAAGTATAACAAATGAATATCTTAATAATAATAATAGTATATTAATGTATAACTATGTATATCTGCAAACAGCCTGAGAATTTTTGTAGTAACCGAATTTCTTAAGAGTTTTGCTAAGTTATATGAAGATGCTTTGTGCTCAGTAAAAAATTGTGCTGCAAGGCACATTTCCAGTAATGATAAAAAGTGTTCACAAATGTAATCAATCTGAAGAATGCTAGTGTTACAGTTTACAGTAGCCTATTTTTCAGTGTTCATTGAAAGTTAAAGTACCTAATGTTTTAAGTTCTAATTAAAACTGCTTAATATAATAAAGAAGACATCTTTGCTTGCTAAATAAGATGTGTGTTTTATAAGAAAAAGTATAAGGAATAGAAATTCATTTTGCTGAAGGTAAAAGAAGGTAACTGTTCTGAAGTGCAGCTGTTTATCTGAAGAAGGGGAACACTGAATGTAAAAAGAAAATTATAGAAACTATAGAAGGGTTGATATAGTCGTGCTATGTGAAATTAAAGCAGATGAGTCTCAATATCAAGTACACAGCAAAACTAGAAGTTTTTGTTAAAAGAACAGAAGTTTATTAGTCTGCCTTTAATGTTGTAAGATTGCAAAAGGTTTTCTAATTGTTTTCTGAGTGTTTAGGAAAATGAACTCTTCATATTAAAAGGACTGTAACCTAAGTGTTGTTAACAACTGAGTAACCTGTATTTGCCTTTAAACCTTTTTACTGTCATTGTAGTTAAATAATAAGTATTAATAACCTGTAATTCTGTTTAGGCAAGTGCCTTAAAAGCTTTCTTTTGACGGCTTTCCAGGATCAAATTCAAAAAAGTGCTTTTTACCCCTAATTAACTCTGATATTTTCCAGAGGGCCCCTGAAAAATGTCAGAGGAATTTTCTCTTCATTAGAGAAAGTATTTGGCTAATTTGGCTTATTTATCTGATATATAATTGCCTGGAAAGCACTGTCTAAAAGAATGATGCCAAACTTTGTTACTGAATATTTTATATTGCAAAGGTGTCCAAGTTTCCTTATGTGAACTGTCTTGTAGTGAGCGCTCATCAGATCTTTTGCCATTGTCATTTATAAGTCTTGTCATTTATAGTCAATGTTTTATTGCTTCTGAACTGGTGAAGAACTAGATTTCGGCAGAACAAGTGTTGCTTGCATAGGATTAAGTAAACTACAGATGGTTTCGTGGTGCGAGATGCATCTTTCCTGCTCTAATAGATTGTCCTGAAAATAATCATGAAAGACTTCTCCGAGCTCTGCCGTCTGATTGTGACAACAACTGGAGGCTTTAGATCCCGCCTCTGAAGCAGTTACAGCGGCATTCGTCCTGCTGGACTTATCATTAGAAGGCAAAAAGAAATATCTAAGCTGGCCTGTGCGTACAGTGAGACAACAAATTTAGCTGCTTCTGTATTATCTGAACTCAATCAAGAGCTAAGAGAAGTGAGCGTTGTAGTGCTTCAGAATCGTTCTACGTTTGTTAAAACCTATACATGCCTCATCAACAAACTCCTACAGTTCATTAGGCACCAAATAGAATCTATTAAGATTTGTGAAATCCAAGTGCACTACCAACAGTTGGAGAATGATGAAAGAGAGAGAGACCTATATATGGCTGTGCATAGACCCCACTAATGACAATGCAGACTGGACAGAGACGGGTAAGAATAGCAAGGAAGGTGCCAACCTAAGACAGGACACAGACCATTGCTCTCTGTGTACCAATGACGGGTAAGGGCCTTCCTGTGCTATATCAACCTAAGACAGGCGCACTCTGCACTGTCCCCCAAGTCCATAAAATAAAATTAAAAAGGGGGACCTGTGGGGAGCAGGATATGCAACAGCCATAGTAACTCCATCTTGGGCTCTCGGACTCCATCTTAGAGACTGAGTTTCAAAAGTGCACAAATGGTTATGGTTTCACATTCCGAGAAATGTGTTTAGGTTTCGGTTTTGATTGCTTTTGCACCAGAGTGTTCTCACCTAGGTCCGCCGCTTACGTCAGAGACAACTGCGCATGCACACAACTCGGTGTGTGATTGGAATCCGAGGATCGCTTCATTAGCATAAAGGGCAACCAATCAGAAGAAACCTCACCCCATGAATGCTATATATGCTCTGCTGTTTCCGCAAATAAACGAGACTTGATCAGGAATCTGTCTTGTCTCCATTCTTCGTGTCCCTTGTCTCCTTCCAAATTCCCGCGCCCCCTCTCCAGGTCCTTGTTGATGTCCCGGGGCCGGGACACATACAGACGTGGCCCCGCCAATCCGCCTCCACCCTCTCAGGAGGGAGATGGGTCCTCGTCTGCCGGGAAGGCTCCTGATGCTGGCCGCCCCGCCCTGTGCCCGCAGGGCGCTCTTCCTGACGGGCCAGCCGAGGAGGACAGCCCCCGGGCACAGAGCGCTCCCCACTCCCTTCCGGGGAAATCTGTGCCGCCCGTCAGTGGTGGCTCTCTACGAGGGCACCTCTGGGCGCTGACTCACATGCCCTCGGCTGCTCGTCCCTGTGTCCCGGGCTCCGACCCTGTATGAACCGTTCAGATGCAAGTGCAATGCCGTCTGGGAGCAGCCCTTGCTCTGTGGGCCTCACACATTGCCCGCCTGCCACCTGGTCCGATGCAGGGCGGAGTCCGCGTCACCCCAGCTGAGGCCCGCCAGTCATGCTGGCTGCCCAAGTGTGTGCCCCCCCGACATGTGCCACCCTCCTTGCTCCCTGAGTTTTGTGGATCAGAGGACGTTTGTCTTCACACTTCATGCTCAGGCCACTGGGGTGGGTGCCCACCCACCAGCCCGCCCCTGCCCTCCCGCACCCCCCATTCTCTGTAGCGACCGCGCCCCTGGCCCGCCTCACTCCTGGCCTCTGAGCCTGGGAGCCCTGCACCGGTGTCCCTCCCTGCTGCGCTAACAGCCAGGTCGCGCTCTGGGGGCTCTTCTGGGCCCTGGGGGCTGTGCAGCTCCTGGACCCACCCACTTGAGGCTGGCATCCCCCAAGTCTGCATGGGGCGGTGACCCCTGCCTGCCCCTGCCCCCTGGCCTCTCCATGGGCTCCCACCCTCCCAGCACCCCATCCCATCCAGGCCCAGACTGTGCCCTGCTGGTGCTCTTCCAAGGTGCCAGGACCCTAACACCAGCACAGGTGGACATCCCCCAGTTCTTGGAGTGGGCAGTTTGCACCCCTGCGGGGGCACTTCAAACACAACTGAAGGGTGGCCCACGCCCAGAGCAAGCGTCTCAAAACACAGGGTGCAGAACCCCTCCCGCCCAATTCCCGGCCACTGTGCCTGGGGACCTGTGCCCCCTCCCCTCCCCTCCCCTCCCCTCCTCTATCCCTCTCTCTCTCACTGACCCTCTGCTCACCCAGGTCATTCCCCGTACCTGTCAGGCCTGCCTCCCGTGGGTGCCCAGCTCCTGAGCCGGGCCCTTCCCTTCCTGCCCACCTCCCCTCCGCTTCCTATCACACTCCCCCACATGCTGAGCGCCCCTCTCCTAATAGTCACCTGTTGCTGCCTGACAAATTACCCACCACCTAGCATTTGGAAACAGCATTGTCTCCTGGTTTCTCTGGATCTGGAATTCGAGGGCAGCTCGGTGGGGTTGCTCTGGGGTCTCAGGAGGTCACGGACAGAGGTCAGCTGGGGCTAGGGCCTCAACTCACCGGGCAGGGGCCTTAGAGGAATACGGGAAACCAATAAAGCTGGCCTTCGATTACAGTATCCACGCTGTTCACTAATCGTGACGTCTGTGTCCTGCCAGTGTAAGATGTTAGCAGTAGGGGAGACTGGATGTTGGGTAGACACGGACCCTCGGTTCTACGTTTGCAACTTTCCTGGGAACCAAACTATTCTAAAAACAGCTTATTAAAAAAAAAAATAACTCCAGTTCCACGGAACAGCCGGTGTGGGAAAGGGTCTGTGCTGCAGCCAGTTTCCCATTCCCTACAGATGGTCGGTCCTTCCCCGCCGCCGCTCCGTCCCCCTGGGCGGGGGCGCGGCCCGAGAGACACGTCCCGGCCCGGCCCGGGCCTCCTTCCCCAGGGACACGGGGCCCCCAGCGCGGAGCGCGGACAGCCCGCAGACGGACCCCAGGGCACAGCGGGGACTGATGCACGCCGGGAGCCAGCGCTGGCGTTCACCTGCGTGGGGTGTCCTGAGGCTCAGTTTCACCACATGTGGAAGAGCAGAAGCGATACCCAGCAGGATTGTCAAAACTGAACACAAAGGCGATGTGTTTAGGGAGGGAATTACTGAGAACAGTCAGGTTCACTGGGGGTGCCAAAACACCTGCCGAAACCCGGGATCGAACCAGGGACCTTTAGATCTTCAGTCTAACGCTCTCCCAACTGAGCTATTTCGGCCGCGGGGTAAGGGCTGCTCTCACCCCGACTCCGCCACGTGCCGTGCCGTCCGCGCGCAGGCGCAGCTCTCTCCGCTCGCAGCGGCCACGAATGTCTCTAAGGTCAGGCATGGCCCAGGGTCGTAGCATCGTCTCTGTGGCGCAATCGGTTAGCGCGTTCGGCTGTTAACCGAAAGGTTGGTGGTTCGAGCCCACCCAGGGACGTGCTTAGGTTTTATTGCCTACCTCATGGAGAGAAAGCGGACCTGGTGCCTGCTTTTGCGAGGCGGCCCCGCGCACCCCCATGTCATTGTTCCGTGTGCGGCGCCCGGGGAGCGCGCGGCGGGGACGTGACCACGGCGGCGGAACGTCCCCAGACCGGGTTCCGGTTTCCGCGCACCAGCCGAGCCTCTTTGGTCGAGGGCCCCGGGCACCCGGAGCGCCAAAGCGGAAGGACCCCGGAGGTTGTCTGAAGGCCGAGGCCAAGATGGCGGCGCTGGCGGGTGAGCGGGCTGGGGCTGCGGGGTCAGGGCGGCGGCTGGCTGCGGTCGCGCTCCCGGGGGCCGCTCGGGGAAGGCAGCCGGCCGGAGGGGCCCAGGCTCTGCCCGGGTCGCAGCCCCGACCGGCGGGGAGGCCGCGGCGCGGGGAGGGGCGGGGACTCCGCGGAACGCGGCCGGGACGGCGTGACTTCTGTTCGTGGGGGGTCTTGCCAGCACCGCTCTGGCTCGTTGGCTACGCTCGGAATTGCAGGAAAAGCCGCTTTTCGGTAACAAAATTGTCAACGAGGCCATTTTTCCTTCCCGTGCTACTTCACCGGTCTCTTATCTCCTCGCCGTACAGCGGCCTCTGGTTAAGAACGGTGGGTCCATTTTACTGTGCTCGGAGCTTAAGCCAAAGCGCCGCATTTGCAGGTGGGGAAACTGAGGCTCAGAGAGGAGCAGTTTGCACAGAAGGTGGGCTGAGCAGTCGGCCCGTCTTCCCTGCCCAGCTTCTGAAACCCCAGATCCTCCAGGGCCTGGAGCCTCGCTGGCGCCTGTGATTCGACACACCCTTGTCAGGCCCTGCCAAGGTGGAGGACACACGCTGGGGGCAGGCAGGCGGCACACGAGTGTGGGGGATGGAGATAGAGCAGGAGATGGGCCGGGGGGTAACCTGGGGGCTAGTGTGTACCGGGGCGTCTGAGCTGAAACCTGCCCCAGTGCACAAGGGGCTCTAGTGCAAAGGCGCTGAGGCAGGAAGAAGGGGAAGGTGCCCTGTGTGGAGTTTAGCTTTCTGTCCCTGGGCTCCTCTTTACCAGCCTTTTATTATGTGACCTTGACAGAGAATGAGGGTGGGAGGGAAGGTGAGCCTGGTGTGGGCATGATGGGCAAACTCCTGGAGGCCGGACCCTGCCGGCGGATGCAGAGCCCTGAGCCCGTGCATGGCCTGCGAGGGTGCCCGCGACTCACCGCCCCCACCCTGCACCTCTCTCTGCAGCTCCTGGCCTGCTCCGCCCAATCCTCGCTCTGCGGTGAGTACCGGCCTCTCCAACTCTGACCCCCTGCCCTGGCCGGGGGGGCTCAGACGGGAGGTTTCAGAGCGTCTCCGTGCAGGTAGGGGCCTCCAGCAGCATCAGACAGTGGGCGGCCTGCTGAGGGTCCCAGAGCGAGTCAGAGGCCACCCCGGGGACAGCAGTCCACACTCCAGCAGGTGACATTGGGGCCCTCAGTGGGGACAGTCCGTGGTAGCAGAGCCTATGTGTGGGCCCATGTCCACCTGCCCTTGTGGTACCTGCCGCAGGAAGTCGTTTGGTGCGTTGGCTTAGAGGGCAGCCCCGTGCAGGGACAGGAAGGCAGGTGGCCACCAGATCCTCTGTGAAGACAGCAGGAACCAAGCCCCCAGGACTATGGGACCAGGGACTTGGCGGATCTAAGGAGAGCGTCTTCCTAATGGAGGGGAACTGGGGGGCTTCAAGGAGACCACAGACCTGGGCTGACTTTGCCCGGGGTTGATAAGGGCTTTTTCCTAGAAATGACCTACACGTTCATTGCAGTTCAAAGGAAATACGGGAGAAATGAGAGAACCAGGTTCCCTCTGGACGGGGGTCAGAGACTCTGTGGAGGGACAGGAGGCATGTTTTCAGTGTGTCCAGACCCCGCAGCTCTGTCTTTGGAGGCCAGGCCAGCAGCAGGCAGCACAGAGGTGGACGGTGTGTCAGTGAAATAGTTGCCCAGACCAGGCAGAGGGCCGGGTTTTACCGTAGTCCCGCCCTCCCCGCCCCAGGGCAGCCCCGTCACGGCCTCTCGGGGCTCCTCTTCACATGCCCTCTGTCCCCACAGCTCTGGCGTGGTTGCGGCTGTGCAGGTCAGAGGTGTCCACCCGAGCGTGGCCACTGATGGCCCTAGCAGGTGAGGCCAGCCCCCCTGGGAGCCAGCACACCCCCGACCCCCCTTGTCCCCGCAGAGGCCTGGGGTGACTCCAGAGCCCTCCCAGCACCTGGTGGGATGGAGTGGCCTGGCTGTTGCTCTCAGGGCCCCGCCCAGTCCCCTCCTGCGTGTCAGGCCGAGGGCTGCATGTCCCCGAGCCAGAAGGGGTCTCACCAAAGCGTGAGTCGGCTAGCCTGTGTTCCAGACAGAGAACCGAGTCCCCTGGAGGGCTGGCCGGGTGGGGCCACTGCCAGGCAGGCCATCTTGCATTCCTTTGTTCGGCAGGCAGGTGCCATCCAGGCCCAGCCTCCTCCCATGCTGGCCCGGGACCAGGCTGTGGCCACAGCAGTGTCCTGTCCTCTGAGAGGCCGCTGCGGCTGTACCCTGGGGCGGGCTTGTGGGGGGCCCACCCCTGGCTAACACCTCCCGTGCCCTGCACCCAGCACCAAGCCTGCCGTGTCCAAGGCCGGAGCCGTGGTCCCCAAACCCACCGCACTTCCCAGCAGTCGGGGCGAGTATGTGGTGGCCAAGCTGGATGACCTCATCAACTGGGCCCGCCGGGTGAGCCCCTAGCCCCTCCTGTGTCCCTGGGGCCTCCCCCCGCACGGTGCCCACAGGCTCACATGGGTGACACGCACACACATGCACACCAGCCCTGGGCTTGAGAGTGTCTCAGGGTGCGCGTCCCACCCTGTCTGCTCCTGGCCCTGGCGTCCCCTCAGCTTTTCCCGTTCTCTTTTTCCTCTTCTAACATAATTTTTCTTAAGTAGAAAAGCAATGTGCTGGTAACAGCCCCTTCCCAGAAAAAGTCCAAAACCATCCCCGCCCCCAGTGTCACCCAGGGACAGTTGGCGCGTTGTGTTATCTCTAACCATGTGTGTGTCCCTGTATCCCACTGGACATGCTCCCTTTGTCATGGGACAGTGGCTTCTTTCAGTGCCCTCGGGGTGCTGGGCCGGCCCGGCTGCAGTCCGCGGTCTCTCACGGATGTGTGCTGTGTCTGCCTTCTGCCAGACGCACTACAGCGAAGGCCCGGCCAGGGCCGGCAGCTCCGGATGGGGATGTCTGCCGCGGCGTACACAACCCAGAGACGCTTGCAGGGTCGGCTAGCACGGGCACCGGTCAGGCAGCCCTGCCGTGCTGGGCAGCCCTTACCCACTGTACCCGTACCAGCACCGCAGTGGAATGATGGGGCCGTTTCTGGGTCCCAGACCAGACATAGCTGAGAAAGCCCTGGAAGAGGAGCGCAGCTGGGGGGGAGTCAGGCACCAGACAGAGGGCGGTGTGGGCATCCAGGAGGGCTTCCTGGGGGAATTGGCCCTTGAAGGTCTTGGACACGAGGAGGCCCTGGGGACAGGGCCCTAGGAGGGCTGAGTGTGCCACATCTGGCTGCCAGCGGGCCGTGCGCAGGAGGATGGGGTTTAGAATTTACCAGGTCACGTGAACTGTTGTTACCACTAACTTCACCTGGTTTTTTAGCTTTTCTTCCTTTTTTGGGAGCCTGGCTGCAGGCAAGTGTTGACCTGTAGGCCTCACACACTTGACCTTCCTTTCTGGTAGCCTTTTGGGACCTGGAGGCCGCGTGATGGCTCAGGGGGATGTGGCTGAGGGACTGTTCTTTAAGAAAGGCTAGAAACCGGGTTTTTCCATGTGAATCACCCAGTTTCCTTAAGTGAGGTGGGCCAGTCACCCACGGGCTGACCGCCTTGCCCCCCACAGAGCTCCCTGTGGCCCATGACCTTCGGCCTGGCCTGCTGCGCCGTGGAGATGATGCACATGGCGGCACCGCGCTACGACATGGACCGCTTCGGCGTGGTCTTCCGGGCCAGCCCGCGCCAGGCGGACGTGATGATCGTGGCCGGGACGCTGACAAACAAGATGGCCCCCGCACTCCGCAAGGTAGGCCTGGCCCTGCCACATGCCCCCCCCAAATCAGCTCGACACACACGCAGACCTGCCCTGGCGTCTCTTCCAGGTCTATGACCAGATGCCAGAGCCTCGTTACGTCGTGTCCATGGGGAGGTGAGTGCAGGCGGCTGGCGCTGTGACAGACACGCCTGCAACGTGCCGGCCCACTTCCTCCCCATCTGTGCCTCTGCATGCTCAGTGAAGTCCCCCCGTGCACAGAGGACAGTGAGGCACGTCGGCCGGGTCCCGCTGCCCCCATCCCCGCAGCCCGTCTGATTTCCGTGTCCCTGCTCTGGGAACACACGTGGTGCCCTGCTCTGAGTGGCCCGTGCCCTCTCTTTTCTCACTGCCACTGTCGCCCAGGCTTTTCCCACAGTGTTCCAAGCTGTCCAGCCACTTAACGTTTTTGTTAAGGTGCAACCCAGGTGCCATGGAGTCCACCCTCCTGAGGTGTGTGGTTCCTAGACTCAGTGCGTTCAGTGCTGGAAAACCAGCCCCGCTAATTCCCAAACATCCCATCTTCCCAGAAAGCAGCCCTGCCCCTGTGAGCAGCCCCTCCCTGGCACCCACAAGCCCACGTTCTGCTGGGTTCACGCTTTGTGGGGCCTTCTGTGTCTGGTGTCCGACTGAGCACCACGTTCAGGGCCCGTCTGTCCACTGCTGCCCTACCTGCTCCCACAGAGGCCTCAGGCCCCATCTTTTCCTGTCTGGAAGTGGGGAGAGGGTGGTGCAGGCCGAGCGGGAGCGGCCACGGGCAGCACGCTCTGACAGCGCCCCTCCCCGCCAGCTGCGCCAATGGAGGGGGTTACTACCACTACTCCTACTCGGTCGTGCGGGGCTGTGACCGCATCGTGCCCGTGGACATCTACGTGCCAGGTGAGCCCCTGTGAGGGGCCTGTGCCTGCCCCGCCCTGTAGAGGACGCGGCTCCACTCCCCCGAAACACCCAGCCTTCCCCTCCACTGCCCCTCAAGGCCCAGACGTTGGACCAGGCCTGTGTCGGGGTTACACTGAGCTGTGGGGGGCTGTCACCTCTGAACTAGTTTCATGGGGCTCCACCTGGCAGAGACAAAACCAAAGGAGAAGTGTGGTTAAAACATCAAAGAGCCGGAGAGCCCGAATCCAGCTCCTGGTGGGAGGGGCCTGGGCCACCCTCCCTGCGGGGAGACTGAGGCGCGCGTCCCCCCTGCAGGCTGCCCGCCCACGGCCGAGGCACTGCTCTACGGCATCCTGCAGCTGCAGAGGAAGATCAAGCGCGAGAAGAAGCTCCAGGTCTGGTACCGCAGGTAGTGCGGGCTGCCTGCCCCTGTGAGCCGGCCAATAAACCTGTGTCCCACCCCACCACCACCGCCGCGTGTCGTGTGTAGAGGGCCCGGGGAGGTGGGAGGGCGCCATCCTGGCAGGTCCAGTCTCCGTCCTGCACCTGTGCACAGACACACAGGGAGGTAGCCAGCCAGCCCTGAGAACCCGGGAGTGGGTGGCCCTGGGGTGGGCAGTTTGCTGGGCTCAGGAAAGGACACTGGATGACTAAAGAGCCGCAGGCCTCAGGCACAGCGTGGCCACGTGACCCACACTCCCCAGTGGCCCTGGGGGTCTGACCCGGGAAAGGGTGTACGCTTCATAGTTCACCCTGACTGGGCGGGACCAGAGGTCCTCCTGGGTGGTCTGAGGGTCTGGGCCTTGGGCCAGCTGCCCTTTGCAGCCCTGACCTCGCGTGGCCTCTCTGCATCCCCAGTGCCAGAGAGGAGAGGGACCTTGACAGCCCTGCCCGCCTCTGTGGAAGGACCGTAGGGGGTGGGGGGGAGTGGCCGTGGGCAGGCTCAGAGACCAGCACCTGCCATCTTCCTGAGAACATTTAATAGATCATTTTTCTTTCTCAGGGATGGGGGAGCAGCTGAACAAACACAGGTGGGTGGCACTACTGGCCAGCCCCGCAGCAGCTTTATTTCCTCCTCAGGGCCCCTGGGATTGGGTAGCAGTGTCCCACTGGAGCTCAGGGAAGCCTGCCCCACCTCGTGTAGTTGTGTTGGGGCCTGAGCGCGCAGCTGGTCACAGAGGCACTGAGTGGGGGTGAGGGGTGGTCCTGACGCAGCCCTGGTCCTGAGCTGGTGGGCAGGAGAGCTCAGTGCTTGGTGACCAGGGGTGTGATCATGCGAGGGAAGGCATAATAGCGGCAGTCGGCCGGTGGGATCAGCGCCATCTCCTCTGTGTGGATGTTTTCTCGCCTGAAGCCTGCCTCCAGCAGGGCCGGCACCTGTGTCTCCTGGTGGGAAGGAGGTGCCAGATCACCTCCAGGGCCCTGGTGCCCCCACTTCCTGGGACAGCATCTAGAAACGCCCAGAACCCTGTGGCCAGCCAGGGGCCAGGCAGTCCCCTCCCGAGGCTCGTTGGCCATAGAATGAGGAAGCCTGGGTTTGGTGGGACTCCAGGTGTGTAAACACAGCCACAGCTCCCTGGCTGTCACATCACCACGCTGCCCACCACATGTCTCGCAGGGGCCGAGACGGGCATGGCTAAGCAATGATGTACTGGGTAGAGGTGGGAAAAGTAAGGAGGAGGGTCTGTCAGCTGGGGTGGGAGCTGGGCTGCACCCCTACAGCCCAAGGGCACTTAGGAGCCATGGAAGGTCCAGGAGCTGGGGAAGCACCTTGTTCAGCATTTTAAGTGGAGGCTCGCAATCCACCCAGATGACCCTGAAGCCGGGGAAGGCCATGCCAGCTGCCTCCAGGCCCAAGGATGCCCCCTGGCTGGGTGGGGCGGGGAACCCCGGGGTGCTCCCTGCAGCTGCCACACCTCAAACATGGTGGTGAGGTCGGAGTACTTGGACTTCATCAGTTCCCCCCAGGAGGTGAGGTTGCAGTAGGTGAGGACGCCCCCTGGCTTCAACAGGCGAAAGGCATGGCCCTGGGAGGGGGACAGTGGGCAGGAGCGAGGTGCGGGTGTGGGCAGAGGCGGTCACCAGCAAACCTCCCGTGTCCCGGCAAGTCCGCATGGCACGCAGCCCTACCCTGATGAAGTTGAACTGGTGTGTGTGCCAGGTGTCCTCGGACAATGGGTACGTGTCGTACAGGATTCCTGCGTGGGAGGATGGGAGCCACAGGGTCAGGGCAGCGGGATATGCGTGCAGCCGGGAACCCCAAGGCCTGCACCCAGAGTCTGCCATGCTGCGTCCACTCCATCTCTGCACGTGTCCCATTCAGCTGCCCTTCAGGCATCCACCAGACTTCCCGAGTGTCAGGCCCTGTCCATGTCCTTGTGTCCCCCCAGGCTCGGTCACCCCGCAGGACAGAGTATGCCCTTCACAAGGTCCCTCAGGCAGAGCCTCCTCACCATCAAAGTGGCCATCGGGCAGGGTGGGCGCCACCTCTTCCCACAGGCCTCTCAAAGGAACCACCTTGGGGCAGGGGAGAAAAGAAGGCTGAGAATCAGAGGGGTCCCAGGATTTCCCACCTGCTCGGGAGAGGCCAGGGGCTCCCAAGGGAGAAGGCCACCTCTCCCATCTCTGTAGACACCTCGGTGCCCAGCGCTCTCTGGGCGCAGAGTCTTCACCCCAAGGAGTGGGCTGACGGGGACCCCCGGGCAGAGGTGGGCACCTTGTGCGGCTGCCGCTGGGCCCAGGCCTGGAGCCGCTGGAAGACACCATCATTGCACTCAATGATCCAGTGTTCATCGATGGGGGCCTCCTGCAACTTGGAGGCCGCGATGGCCATGCCAAAGCCCACCTCCAGGACCCGGCCCCCTGGGCAGACAGAGCGCCTGGGCAGCACTCTCCAGGCCCGGCCTGGGGAGGCTGCCCGGAGGGAGGGCAGGGGTGGCCCTTGGCAGACAGAAACCTTTGCCACAAGGAGACAAGGGCAAGTGGGGCAGAGCCGAGGGTGGGCTCGATGCAGCAGCCCTGGTGGCGATCAGCGTGAGTGGCCGGTGGCAGGGAGGCAGTGGACAGCAGCCCCGGGGGGTCAGACCCTGGACTTTGAGCCCTGCTGGCCCACGCTGTTTGCGCGGCTGCTTATCTCTCCTCCCGGCCACCCTCCCACGCTGAAGTTCACAGAGAAGGGTCAGGGAGGGCCGGGCCAGGGACCACCGGGAGACCCAGTGTATCAGAGGCGAAGAGACGCCCCATCCACGCAGCAACACTGGGCGTCCTGCCCTTTTACCGGGAGCCCGGGACCTGAGCACCCCGAGCACCTCTCGGGCTCGGACACCCGCGGCCCGAGCCCGCCCCGCCCCCGCCCCAGCTCCAGCTGTCTCGGGCCTCCCGCGATCTCCGGCTATTCTTATCCAGGGGGCGGGGGCGGGGACAGCCCTCCCAGGCGTCCAGGAAGCCTCCCGCAGGCAGGGGCGGCGGGGTTTCGCCGGGAGTCGGGCGCCTCGTCACCGCTGGAGAGGAGGTCCCCGGTACGGGCGGGCTCCTGCGGTGCACAAGCCCCGTGCCTGCAGCAACCCCGTGGGTTCCCCGTTGCCCCCCACAGGCGGGGGAACGGAGGCACAGAGCGGCGCCAGCGCGCCTCGGCCGGGGGGCTACCTCTGGAGGCGGCGGCGGCTGCTAGCGCGTGCATGTAGGGGGTCTCCCAGCGCTCCATCACCGGCTTGCCCAGGATCTGCAGGTGCGTGTCCGCCGCGTCGTAGGCCGCGGGCGCCGCCCGCCACCCGGGGCTACAGTTCTCGCCGGGCGCAAAGATAGGGGTCGGGGCGGGAGCGCTCATGCTGCTGCGGGACGGCGCGTGGGTCCTGGAGCGATGCGGCCTGCAGAGCCTGCGGGGCCTTGTGGGCCGGGGGCGGGGCCGTGCGGGCGGGGGGCGTGGTCGTGTCGGGCGCGGGGCGGGGCCTGGACGAGGGAAGGCGCGGCGTCCCGAGCGGCCTCTAGCGGCCGCTGCGCGAGAGGCGGCCCGGCCGCCGCCCTCTCCTCGCGGACTCCAGCGCCTGCTCTGTGAAGTGGGCGGCGGGCACGGGCGGCAGCAGCGAACCCCCAGGGCTTTCCCTAAGGAGTCCTCAGTTTCCCCATCTGCCCAGACCGCATAAAGCCCCGTCTCGCTGGGGTGTGAGGAGGGATCTTCTAGGCGCCACTGAAGTACCTTAATTATTTAATATCATTTCATCTTCAGAGATACTGCATTGCGTTCTATTATCCCTAATTACAAATGGGGAAACTGAGACTCCAAGAGGCAAGCCGTCATTCTCATGGCCGCGGAGGTGGGAGTGTGGAGACCCAGGGCTGAAACCCTGACAGCCTGCGCTCCGGCCAGTGTGCCGAGCTACCTCCCCCCTTGCATGAGCTTACTGTGCATCCCCCTAAGCTAGGGGTCACCCGAGACCCCAGGATTCTGATGGGGGGCTCCGCACACAGACGCCTCCAGTTCTAGGGACTGATCACCAATCCCAGCGGTTTCTTGTTTCTCGTGCTCAGAAAGTCAGGCATGGTTCACCTCTGCTGCCCTGGGGGGAAACTGAGGCCTTGCTGCAGCCAGGGTAGCCCCTCAAGTTCCGCTGCACCTTTCGCCTGCCTTCCTGGGACTGAATGACCCAAGTCAAGCTTGATCCTGGTTTCCAGGTTCTGAAATGGGATTCCCCTTTTCCCTGATCACATGGAGACACCAGTCGTGAGTCCCCAACACTGACAGGTGCTTTGCACATCTCGTTGGACACATGGGAAAACTGAGGCCCAGAGAGGCTGAAGTCACTGGGTTTGAACCCAGGCAGCCTTCCAACAGCTCTTGAGTGTGTTTCCTGCCCTGCACCTCTTATGTCCATCTCTGGACATCTGCTCACACCCTGACCAGGCTCCAGACCCTTCCCCACGGCCCCCACCCCACTCCTGCAGAGCTTCTAGGTACATCCTGCTAGGTGGGAATGTACACATGCTCCCCCTGGGCCTGGACACCTTCTCCTCTCTCCTGGCCTGGTTGCGTTCTCTTTCTGCTTCGTGTTTGAGCCCATGCCTTCTCTGGGAGGCCCCCAGAACCCCCAGGCTTGGTGTGGCCCGGTTAGAAGCTGTTTTATCTCTAAGCACCTCTCTTTGGTAGTTCACTAACCAAATGTATTTCTTCATGGCTCTCCGGTCCACCTGACAGGACTGGCACATAGAAACCGCTTGATAAATTCTGAGTGCACTTTGGGATCTCATGAGGCCTGGGTGTGACAGCACCAATTTTATAAGACCTTCAAGGTAGGTCTCGTGTCATCATTTTATGCTGCTTGATGACCTTGAGGGGCTACCCTGGCTGCAGCGAGGTCTCAGTTTCCCCCCAGGGCAGAGGTGAACCATGCCTGACTTTCTGAGAACGAGAAACAGGAAACTGCTGGGATTGGGTAGCAATGATGTGTCATGACATCAAGGACAAGTAGATGTCATCAGACACCTGGGCTGGGTTAACACTGCTTTTCCCCTTATCTGAGTCCATCCTGTCTGGTTTCCCCACCACCAACGGCCATCCTGGGCACTGTGGTGGGCATTTTGCAGGCCTGTATCCAAGCATCGTCGGGCTGCCTGTGTAAACAGGTGGCACTTACTGTCATCCAATTCAGGTGATGCCCTGGAATGCCCTGCCTTAGGCAGGAGAAGTCAGGCTGTCCTTAGTGCAAATGTAGCCCCTGAAAACCGCACATCTGTAATGTGTGAATTATCTCCACTTCTGTGGGTCAGGAATTCAACTTAGCTGGGTCCCCGGCTTCACAGCGTCTCACAGTGTTGCAATCAAGGTGCCAGCCAGTGCTGTGGTCTCATCTGAAGGCTTGGCTGGGGAAGGGTCTGACCCAACACTCACTCGCCGGTTATTGGCAGCATCCAGTTCCTTTTGGGCTATTGGTTGGAAGGTCTCAGCTTCCTGGCCACATGGCGCCCCCCAACATGACAGCGTGCTAGGCAGAACCAGCAAGATAAGAGGCTGTTACCAAGACAAATGTCAGAATCGCTTGCAGTCTAATTATGGAAGTGCTGTTCCTTACCCTGGCCATATTCTATCAGTTAGAAGCCACATACACAAGGGGAGGGAGCCCACGAGACTGTGAGTACCAAAAAGTAGGGGTGACTGGGGCTTGTTAGAGGTGGCTGCCTACACAGCCCCTAAGAGGAGTCCAGGAGGGGCAGTCAGCTAGGAGAGGTGGACAGGCGTGTGCCTGACTCCAGACCACAGTCCAAGAGACATTTATATATATGTTTACTTATTTCTTATACATATATATTTATTATATATACATGTTTATATATATTATTTTATGATCAGAAAGGTGACACATTTGATCAAAATTCGAAATTTACAGAGTCAGCAAACATCAGCCTGCGGGTCACATCCCTTCTGCTGCCGTTTTTGTGCAACTTATGACCTAGATTCGTTTTTAAATTTTTAAGTGGTTGAAAAAAAACCAAAGTAAGATTATTTCATAACACATGAAACTATACGATACTCATGCTTGCATGTGGGTAAAGTTTTATTGGCATTTGGCTACACCCACCTGTTAACATACGGACTCAAATGCTTTCTGGCTAAAACAGCGCAGCTGAGTTGTTGCCATGGAAACCTTATGGCCGGCAAAACCAAAAATATATACTGTCTGGCCCTTTACAGAAAAACTTTGCCAGCCCCATTATAGAGCAGTGGGTCTCAGGGTGTGAAATTCATTCATCAAACGTACGTGGAGCACCTTGCGTCGGTGATCCTCGCCCCAACCTCCCCGAGAGCTCACAGACTGCCGGGGGGATAGAGAAGTAAATGACGCTTTCTGACATGGCACCGATGACAGAATAAAGTCCCCGTGACTCCTGCCCCATGTCCAGGTATCCGCTTTACCAGGCAATGTCCATGTTGCCATATTTTTTTCTGTGTTTATAATTTATATATCATTTTAAAAGGGATCGAACAGATATTTGCACACCCATGTTCACAACAGCCAAAAGATGGCAAAAACTCAAGTGTCCGTCGTGGATAAACAGGGACTCACATGTGGTCTGTCCACACGTGCAACACTACTTAGCCTTCAAATGGAAGGACATCCTGCATATCAACTGTAGGATCTCCAGAAATGTTTGTTTTCTTTCTCCCCCCCCCACCCCGCCCTAGCTCATGAGCATCAACAACAGAAGATGCCAAGGGAATTTTGTGACTATTCAATTATAAAACATAGAAAAAAATTAAAATGCCCACTTCTGGAAAGGATGTAATTTAACTGATACAAGCCTGTATTTCTTCTGGCAGTGTAAATCCCTTTGGAAAGCAATTCGGCAATACATTTCATCATTTACTAAAATGCTTATAAACCTGACTCAGTAATTTCATTCCTCTGAATCTGTCTCCAAAAGCAATGTAATTTAATAATCACAGAGATGATGACTGTTGCTGTGTTATCTGTGATCTCAGAAACAGCCTGAATATACAGCCATGCAGGAATGTTTAAGTGGATTATGGCTTACCAACCCCATAGAATATTATGTAGTCATTAACACGATAATCATGCACATTATGTAGCGACAGGAAAAATGTTTATAATTTTAAATTAAAAAAGGATGCAAATTATACCTCGTAATCACTATGCTGTAAAAATCATGTGTAAATGCATAAGATTTCAAAGAAAACATGGAAAAGCGAACTCTAGGATGTGTAAATTTATAGTAATTAAAAAATACATTTGTCAAAAAAAAAAAGAGGAAGCACATCCTGACACCAGGTGCGGTGTGGAGGGACCTTGAGGACACGGTGCTCAGGGACACAAGCCAGACACAGGACAGACCCCGTCTGATCCCACTCCTTGGGGTCCCTAGAGAAGCCACGTCCACAGAGACAGAAAGTGGACAGTGAAGCTGGGGCTGGGGGCGGGATGGGGAGTGTTCAGGGGGCGGAGCTTCAGTCGGGGATGATGGAAAGTTCTGGAGACGGAGGGCGGGGCAGCTGCACGACATGCAAATGAGCTTCATGCCGCTGAGCTGTGCGCTGAGACGCGGTGAACACGGTAAATTTTGTTTATTGTACCAGAATAAAAGAAGGGGGCCAAGACTATATTTTGCGTAGTGGGTGTGCATATATTCATGTTAGGAATAAGTTCCGAAAAGAGTCCACATTTTTGACACAGCATTTGCCCTAAGGTGGGAGGGAGGAAATGGATGGGGGGGGTGGGAAATCCAGCTATTAATCTCTTAAAAAAGATCTGCAGTAAAGTGTAACAAAACCCTAACGGGTGTTCATTTCTGTGGCTGTTTGTTCCTTTATCCCTGGCAGATGTCTGTACTTTAAAAAATTATATTATTTTAAAGATTTGTGTCTGGCTTTCTTCATTGGACCATATCCCGTACATTATTCACACCATTCCTGTCTTGTGTATCCAGTCACCCGTGGATGGACGTGTGTGTTGTTTCAAATTGTCTGCTTTCCTAACGGTGGGCTGGAAGTATCCTGGGGCATGTGTGCGCCCTCAGCCACCGTGTGGGGGGTAAACAGCTCGAGGCAGGGGCCTCACACTTCCGCCACTGGAAAGGCAGGACCACCTCCCCTTGATTTTTGCATCACCACCAGCCAACTCAGCCTGTTCCCAACGCTCTGTGTCCACGTGCCTCAGACATGTCCTTCCAGCTCCCTGCGCCCCCACAGTGGGGAGCCGGCCACCCCAAGTGTTACGGATTTATTTTGACCGGCAAAACTTTACAGGCAGGTGTGTGAGGACAGGCCCCAGGGGGAGGACAGAGCACCGGCCCGGTGCCTCCTGGGACCCCTCCGCCATGGGGTCTCCCTTTCCCACCTGCAAATGGGGACTAACGAGGTGCTGCCGTCCGGTGGCTCCTCTGTCGGATGTGCTGGATGCCAGCTCGCTTTACAAACTGTAAAGCGGGCAAGGTGGAGTGTATTTTAAATGTTTCGTACTGCTTGCCCGCAATCTAGGTCCTTCAGTCCATGCATTAATTTAACTTTATGATGATGATGAATGAATGAAGTGATCAGGCTATCTGGCCCTTTACAGAAAAACGTTGCCAGTCGCATTATACAGCAGTGGGTCGTAGGGGGTGAAATTCACTCATTCATCAAACGTACCTGGAGTACCTTACATCGGTGAGTCCAAGCCCCAACCTCCCCTAGAGCTCACAGACTACCAGAGGGACAGAGAAGTAAATGACACTCTCTGACATGGCACCGACGACAGAATAAAGTCCCTGAGAGAGCGGAAAGTCACCGGGCAGCAAGTACTGCCAACCTGACAACAGCACGCAGCTCAGCTCTTCATCACGGTCGGTGCAGACCTGATCTGTCGACATAGTGGGTGGATTCCTCTGCTGTGGGGACCGTCCTGGGCGCTGCAGGGCCCTCAGCAGCAGCCTTGGCCTCCACCCAGTAGATGTCAGTACCACCCCCAGCGGTGACGCTCCAAGTACATCTCCTGACAGGGCCGTGACCCCCGGGGGTTGGGACAAGCATGGGGAGAAACACGGGTGTGAGCAACCGAGGGCACACACGATCCTCGGCGTGCAGTAGGGACTCTTGTTTCTGTAATCCTTTAATTTTTTTTAAATTAAGGTATCATTGATATACAATCTTATGAAGATTTTACATGAGCAACATTGTGGTTCCAACATTCACCTGTATTATCAAGTCCCCCCCGCCCATCCCATTGCAGTCACTGTCCATCAGTGTAGTGAGGCGCTAGAGTTATTACTTGTCTTCTCCGTGCTGTGCTGCCTTCCCTGTGACCTACCTATGAGTGCTAATTTTAAGGATTATAATGCCCCTTAATCCTCTTCTCCCTCCCTCCCCAACCCCTTCCCTTTGGTAACCTCTCCTCAACACTTAGGTTGCTTCCATTTCTTGGCTATTGTAAATAGTGCTGCGATAAACATAGGGGTGCATATGTCTTTTTGAAACTGGGCTGCTGCATTCTTAGGGTAATTTCCTAGGAGTGGGATTCCTGGGTCAAACGGTATTTCTATTTTGAGTTTTTTGAGGAACCCCCATACTGCTTTCCACAATGGTTGAACTAATTTGCATTCCCACCAGCAGTGTAGGAGGGTTCCCTTTTCTCCACATCCTTGCCAACATTTGTTGTTGTTTGTGTTTTGGATGTTGGCCATCCTCACTGGTGTGAGGTGATATCTCATTGTGGTTTTAATCTGCATTTCTCTGATGATTAGCGATGTGGAGCATCTTTTCATGTGCCTGTTGGCCATCTTAATTTCTTCTTTGGCGAAGTGTCTGTTCAGATCCTCCGCCCATTTTTTAATAGGGTTATTTGTTTTTTGGGTGTTGAGACGTGTGAGCTCTTCACCTATTCTAGATGCGAACCCCTGACTAGATAAGTTGTTTACAAATATATTCTCCCACACTGTAGGATGCCTTTTTGTTCTGCTGATGGTGTCCTTTGCTGTACAGAAGCTTTTTAGTTTAACAGTCCCATTTGTTCATTTTTGTTTTTGTTTCGCTTGCCCACGGAGATGCATTCAGGAAAAAGTTGCTCATGTTTATATTCAAGAGATTTTTGCCTATGCATAACCACTTAATTTTCAGGATTTGATTGCAGTTCTACCCGAGTGCGTGACCTTGGGCGGGTCACTGGGCCGCTCAGATCGTCAATACCGTTTTCTGTGTTGCCCTCACCAGGTGAGCAGCTGAGGAGCAGAACGCGGCGCCGTCGCCGTGCGTAACCCCGCGGGGGGGCGTGGCCTCCGCGCACCGCTGACCCCACGCGGCCCTGCCATTTCCGACTTGAGGCTGAACAAGGAAGCCGCAGCCGCGCCTGCGCCCCCGCGGTGCCTAGCTCGGTGCGCCCCAGCGCGCCCGCGAGAGCACGCACTCACGTCACGCGCACGCACGCACGCACGCTACGCGCTCGCACGCGGCTCTGTCTGCGCGCTCTCTTCCTCAGGGACTCCACTTCCCAGCGTGCCTCGCGGCGGCGCCGGCCGACTCCAAGGAAGAAGGCCGACGTGCGTTGTCGCACGCAGGCACGCACGAGGGCGCACCCCTGGCCCCGCCCCCGGAGGCCCCGTGCGGGAGCGCGCCCGGGAGTGCGCAGGGCGGCGGCGCGGGCACGGAGGCGCGCGGTGGCCGTTGGCGCTGAGGGGAGGAGGCAGCGCAGCCGCCGCTGTTGAGCAGATCCGGGCCGCGGCAGTGGGGAGGGCGTCGGGGCCGGTGACCTTCCGGAGGCGGGAGCGAGCCAGGGGCCCGGGAGGCTGAGCGCCGCCGCCGTCGCCATGAACAACTCAGGCGCAGACGAGATCGGGTGAGGACACCGGGCCCGCGCCGCCGCCCGGCCCCCGCCCAGACCGCCAGGCCCAGTCAAGGTCACGCCGCGGGGCCGCGCCGGCGGCCTGGGGGCCGGAGGCCCGACGGGGCTGGGATCGGAGCGAGGATTTTGGGGTCCCGGTAGGCCCCACCGCCGCCTGGCCGGAGGGGACCCCCGAATGCGAACCTGGGGGGGTTCCCGGGACTTCCTGGCCGGGCAGGGGTCTCGAACGGGAAGCTGGGGGGTCTGCGTTTTTTCTGGCTGTGGAGAGACATTCAGTGGGAAACTTGGGTGGGGGTTCCCCAGGGTCCCCGCCGCTTCCTGCCGGGGGAGAAACCTTGGACGGGAACCTGGGGGTCTGGGGCCCGCGGCTGGTCCCCGCGCCTGCATTTCCTGCTGGGGCATCCCGGATGGGGACCTGGAGGGTCCGTGGCGTCCCCAGCACGCGCACCAACTTGGCGGGTCGGCGCACGTGGCGGGCCCAGCCCGGGGGTT
This sequence comes from Phataginus tricuspis, assembly GCA_029783875.1. NCBI lineage: Eukaryota > Metazoa > Chordata > Mammalia > Pholidota > Manidae > Phataginus > Phataginus tricuspis. Next base: position 3,959,130 of record JAQQAC010023519.1, read on the forward strand.
CCGGTTCTGCAGCCTAACTTCTTCCACTTGGGGCTCATGGCTGCGGCTCCCGCCCTTTCCACTGCCCCCCGCCAAGGAAGGCTCGCCCACCGAGGGCCCCGCAGGCCAAGGTCGAGGGGTGCGGTCCCGGGTCCTGCCCGGCGGGCCCCGCGGTGCCCACCATGCAGCTTCCGGCCCCGATGGGGCGTCTGCAACTGTTGTTTTCATGTCGTTGGAGCCCCTTCCGTGCAGCCCCCACAGCCCTCGTGAGCGTATTAAGAATAAAGAAAAAGGGAACCTCGGGCCGGTGGACAGAACAGGCTTGCTACCCAGGTCTTTCTACTCTACGCAGCTATTAGCTAGAGGAGGTTTGTTGTAGCTCAGCTTTCCCCTTTAATTATAGCCTTGCCTGATGCTAAATGAGCCGGAGATCCCAGAGAAGTGATCCCAAAGGAGCCAGAAAATCCATTTCTGTCCTAGTCGAGGGGTTTGGTCTAGTTTTCTTTGCGGAGACCCGCTCCTTAAGGAGTAGCGTGATTTTACAGTTAAATCCTTTCTTGAAGCAGCAGAACGGTGGTGGCTGGGCTTCTGTGCCCTTGTGCGCGTTTCTTGTGTCCGTGGCTTCGAACAGACGCAATGTTTACAAAGCGCTTGATTTGGTGCGGGAGGTGGCCGGCCTCCCCCCAACGGGCCCCAGCTGCAGGTTACCAACCCGTGGACCTGAAGTGATATTTGTGGGTTCCCCTCTCCAAAAGTCCCCCACCATGGAGGCCTTGTTTGTTTCTAAGATGGTCCTGGCGCTAGGAGACTGCGTTGTGTGAGGCGGGTGAAAAGTTGCTGCTCCTCCGATGGGGGGACTCTGCTGAAACCAGTGAGTCCTGCAGGCGAGTTAGCGGGCCTCCCCCCTCGTGGGTGTCCTCCCCAGGCTCAGCCTTCTGCAGCCAGGAGAGCAGAGACAGCTTGGGAGGAAGGGAGGTGGCAGGGTGAGGATCCAGGTCTGCAGGCAGCTCAGGGAGGCTGCCGAGGAAGTAGCAGGACCAGCGTGCGTTGGGATTAGGGTCCCTGATGGGCTGCTTTCCCTCCCCACCTTGGTAGATCTACCCAGGTCACCGAGTTTTAAACCTGTGAACCACAAATGTCTCATAGCTCTTTAATGCTTTGGAAGTAAAAAAATCTGTTGCCAAAAAATATTGACTAGTTTTTATTTCACGTAGGAGCCTTGTTCCTGTTGGATGTGGAGTCTGGGGTCCACTCTGGCCCCCCTGTTCTGTGCAGTTACGCCAGGACAGTGCTGCAGCCCCAGTGGGCTCGCCGACAAGGGGTCCTCTTGCAGTGGGAGGAGACCACAGTTGTAGCTTTGGGTCATTACCGTGTGGGTTTGTGTGCCATGCCCATCATAGTGATGGCACAGTTCCCAGGACGTGCCGGTCCGAGTGGTCTCTGATGACTCAACCTTCACTTCCAGCCCCCGTTGCTTTGGTTTCCGGTCGGGCCCCCCTGAGCGGGCCCTGTGTGTGTGGGTTGTGGGGTCCAGGTCTTGGAGTGTGCGGTGCCCAGGGTGCCACCCCATCAGGCACCTGTGCTGTGGAGTCTTGAGCCTTCCAAGGTGGAGTCTCACCAAGCCTCACCTCGGCCTGAGCTGGCTCAGAGGTCGGTGTGGAAGTCTGGTGGGTGCACAGAGCTGGATGGGACCACTGATTTTAATGTTACTGGTGTCCTGGTTGTCACAGCCAGGACAGAGGGGTGGTAGGAGCAGCGTCATGTGTGGCCCACATGCCTAATGTGTGCTGAGCAGACGGCCACCCCTTGGAGCCAGGCCCAGCAGGGCAGGCGCTGCTGAGTGGACTGGCCGAGTCCCCTTCCCTCGCCTTGACCTTTGAAAGTCCACTTAAAGGCCGCTTGATTCGGGTTCCGCCTGGTGTCTCGTCGGCCTCTCGACACTGGGGAACAGCTCATTCCCAGTTGGGGACAGGTGTCCACAGGGGTGGGGCCACCGACTGTCAGGGAGCTGGAGACTGGTGAGACGGGATACCCGAACGTCACGGGGGGACAGTCAGACAGGCGGGCTCTGTGAGAGGAGGCAGAGCAGAACAGACGGGAGTCTGCAGCCGCTTGGAGCCAGCAGTCCCGACGGCAGGGTGCTGGGGTCCTCCGCAGCCGCAGCTCTTTCTGCGAGCTTGCTGCTGAGGCTTAGGGTGCAGGCGCCTTGAGTTGAGCTCTGGCTGTGCCTGGGCTGGTGCAGACCAGGGCGGAGAGGGCCAGCTTGTCGCGCGCCTGTTTGTGTGGAGCACCAAGGAGGTGGGAGGCCCGTGTGTTTTGGGGAAGGGGCTATTTTGTGTGGCCGGTGGAGGGGCTTCTCTCTGGCCACCACCTCTGCGTTTTGGAGCTATTTGGGCTGGGGCTACCCCTTGGCACTGTGACATTGGGCCATCATGGGCACCGGGGCTGAGCAGTCTCCATGCCCCCCAGCCTTGTGATGCCAGGAGCTCCCCAGTCGTGATGAGCACAGACGTCCCCAGGCAGGATCTCTCCAAATGAGCCTCTGTGTGGGAACGTCTGCTGTCTCCGACCTGGTTCCCAAGGAGTCCGTGGTGCTCGCTGCTGTGGCTGAGGACACATATCCTATGCAGGGCTAGCGTAGCGCCTGCAGCGTCGGCTGCCCTGTCCGGAGGCGCTCTGGTTGGCTTCCTCCTGCCTCCAGCGCCTGCAGCAGACCTAGCACCAGGTGGCGTGCCCCCCTGCATGCAGAGGCCCTCCCAGAGTGCGCATGGTGGCGCGGCAGGCCTTCAGCAACTGGACAGCTGTCACGTGCGCAGACCCTTTCCTCTGCAGGGCAGACCGAGGCTTCGGGACTGGGGACTGGCCCAAGGTCACCCAGGGGGTGGACAGATGGGAGCTGGGAGTCCTGCGGTCCTGGTGAATCAAGGGGCATGGTCAGGCCCACCTCCAGGGCGCTTTGCCGTGTCACAGCACCAATCCCTTAGTGGTGAGCCATGCTTTGGCAGGAGGCAGCTCTTGCTGGGTGCCAGGGTGGTGTTGAGGAGGACACGGGGCACCAGGCGTTCAGGGGCCCCTCCCAGGTCCTCAGCACAGGGCAGGTCCTGGGGCTTCCCTGGTGTCACACAGCCCCTGCAGCAACCTGGGAGGGGGCAGTACTACCCAGGTGGCCAGAGGGAGGCTAGAGATGCAATGGGCGAGCTTTGGGGTGAGGCCTGCGCCCCAGTAGCTGGCTCTGGGGCTTCATGTCTGTTGTGGCAGAAGGGCCCAGAAGCGGGGTGGCTTCCTGGCTCCTGGGCTGTCCCTTCAGGGAAATGAAGGCCCTGGGAGCTGAGGCCCCACCCTGCTGGAGGTCTGGCTGTATGGTCTAGGAACAGGGGCCTTTTACCAATGACCACGATGATCCCGGGCCCTCTGATTCTTGCCCTCCTGGGCACAGCTGTCTTCCTCCCTGCTCCCCTTCTGGGGACCCCTTGCCAGGTGGGACGGCACTTTCCCAAAGCCGCCGGCGTGCTGCCCCGGGAAGCCACTGAAGATGTACTTTTGGCATAAGTATTACGTGGATGCCCTGAAGTACACAGCGAGAGCAGGATGGCTGTTCAAAACCAGGTTGCAGCTTCCACGGGCAGAAGAGGGTGAATATTAACTGAGATTGGCACTCCAGGTCACTTCTGCAGAGCTGCTTCTGGGACGATGTCCCTGGCACCCACTGTCGAGACAGAGCCCTGGGCATGCTGGGGAAACAGAGGACACAGAGGCAGGTGGGGTCTCAGGCCCTGGGAACAGGCATGCTGGCCACGGACAGCCTCTCAGGTCCCTCAAGGGCTCACAGAGTGCAAGGTCTGGGGGGCCTTGGCTTCAGCTTCTGCCAAGTAATGCTCCCAGAGCCCAGTGGGTAGCTGACCCTGAATCTGAGTCCTGGGTGTTGTGTGTCTGTGCTTGCCAGGCCCTGTGCCAGGCATGCATGCCCACGTTGGTTGGTGATGGCTTTGCTGCAAGGACCCCTTCGTCTTCTGGGGTCCTTACCTGGGAGGTTGGCACCCAGGACCCTTGTGGTTTTACTGGTTGGAAGCCTGAGGCTCAGCAGTTTGGGCTTTGTTCTGGGCCCTGGAGGTGGTTCCTGCCCCCGCAGGTCAGTGGGGTCTGCTGGGACCTTGGGGGCCCTTCCGTCTGCAGACCTGGGAAAGTGTGCCTTTGAAGCAGGAGGAAAGGAAAGAGAAACGTGTGAGGGACCCAGCGCAGCGCTGGGCACGGAGGCCCTGAGGTTTTCCCCCCTGAGTAAACAAACTGTGTTCTGAGCTGTCCCTTGCTCTGTATGTGAGGTGCCCTCCGGGATGGGCCTGTTTCCTCTCATCCTGTCGTTTCCTCATGAATGAAACTTCCACAGAACTTCAGGCCTACAGAGTGATGGCAGGCATAGTGGCCAGTCACCCATCGAGCCTCGCCAGTGGGCAGGCGTGACCTCCATGCTGGGTGTCTTTCAGGAGGTTGTTGGGGATGCAGGGACGCCTGTGCCCCTGTGCGGACAGCTCCGTGGGTCCTGTTCTCCAACAATAAAAGCGTCTTCGTAAACAAACATAGCACCACAGTGAAACCGGGGCACAGGGTCAAAGCCGTGTCGCCATCCAGTGCCAGGGGCTTTTCTGGTCTTTTCTCCTCGGTTTCCAATCTGAAACTTAAATGAGGGCTGGAACTGCGACTGGTCTGACAAGTCCCTCCTCTGGGGCCTGGGGCACCTGCCTGTCACTCTGCTGTCTGGGTTGGGCCCAGTGCTCGACAGAGGCCACGTTTCCACGGGAAGTATTGGTTTTGGTTTTGGTTTTTGAGAACACTTGAGGTCTTTCTTCCTGAATGAAGCTGCTTTTCCACAGTAAACCCTTGTTTGTTCCTGTGCCTAAGGATGGCCTTCGTCAAGCCTGCCCTCCACCCCTGCCAGGGCCAGGCCTGTGGGAAGTCCCAGCCTGCAGGGACTCCGGGGGGAGGGAGCGGCCTGGCCGGTGCGCTCCTGAGCCCCGGATGCCACGGCAGCCTGTTTGCTGGCACTTTGGGGGGGGGGAGGGGACTTGTTTCTCAGATGCTGAATTTAAACCTTCCGCAGTGAGGAAGCCGGAGTGGAAGGTTCCCCTGCAGCCACTCGTTGCTGGCATTGTGCGGGGCTGGCACCCAGGCAACCCTGGGCAGGAGTTGGGGTGTGTCCTCTGGCGGAGGGAGAGCTGGCAGCCCGGCAGGGGCCTTCTCGTCTTAGGCCGTGCGTGCCGCGGTCCGCAGGGGGCTGTGGGGCCCTGTGTCCCAGACGGGGACCGAGCCTGGTGCCCGCCAGTCAGTGCCGGGTGCAGCTCTGAGGGTGAAGTCGTGTCCCCTTCTCCTGGTGAAGCAGGCAGGACGGAAAGTCGCGGCCACCCCAGCCCCTCCTGTCACACCCGCTGTGGGTTCAGGAGGCTGGACGTCCCGTCAAGAGACACCGCAGTGAACTTGGCCCCCGGCAAGGTGCGGGAGCTGGAGGACACTGTCCTGGCCGTGCTTGAGGGGCAGGGGGGGCTCCGTGGGGTCTGCGCCCGCCCCAGGGTGTGCAGGCCTGCGGCACAGTCTTCCCCAAGCTCTACTGCATCCGCCCAGAAGGACAGCCTAGGCCCTGGGGGCGCTGTCTGGAGCTGCGGGGACCTCGCCTGCGATCGTGGGCCCTGCCCTTGGCCACGGGTGGGCATCTGAGGGTTTTTCCTTTTGTCCCCACCCCAACGTCGTGCTGGTTTATCTGTGATTTCATATCTTCTAACTCTACAAATACAACTTGACCCTTGAACAATGTGGGGGTTAGGGGTGCTGCCCTCTCCATGTGCAGTCATAAGTCTGTGTACATTTGACTCTCCAAAAACTTAGCTGCTTGCAGCCTGCCATTGACCAGAACCTACGGTGACATAAAGAGCCGATGGGCACACGTTTCGTGTGGTCCATGAATTATATTCTTACAGTGGTGAGAGAGGAAAGAGATTCTCTGGATCGTTGCAAACCTCCAAAAACTTGTGTAGGTGGACCCGGACGGGGCAGCCCGCACGGTTCCAGGGTCAGCCACGGTGCCCCGAGCGGTGGGGCAGCACCTGTGCCCGTGCAGTTCCCGACCAGTGCCCAGCCTGTCAGAGCGCCGGCTCCCCGCCAGCACGCAAGTCCACAGCCGATGAGGCCGAGGATGGCGTGACCCCCGCTCGGGAGCACCACCTTGGGGAGGAGGGCGGGCGGCCTCCTGGCGGGAGCTGCCTGGGCCTGATGGTGGTCTGTTGGGTTGCAGGAAGCTCTTCGTGGGCGGTCTGGACTGGAGCACCACCCAAGGTAGGCGGCAGGCGAGGCGCTGCCCTGCCCCTCAGCTGTGGCCTCTCTCCTGCGACCTCGGGGTGGCTCTTTCATTCCTGGCGGGTGTCGTCCTGCTCTCCGGGGAGGAGAGGCAGTTGATTGGGCATTGGCGGGGCACAGAGGACCCATCTTGTTTTAAAGCTGCTGCTTTCGTCCTGCTACGCACAGCAGAGCTGGTTAGCTGAGCGGCGGCCCAGCTCACTGGAGCGGGAAGTTCGGGCCGGGTTGGCACTTTCCCGGGCGCCCTTAGACACCTGTCTGTGGAGTCCCCCACTGTCCCCGGGTCCCCTCCCTGTCCTTCACCCTCTCTACCACCCCCCAGATGAGGCGACTAGTCAGTTTAAAAGTCTCTGGTCAGGCTGGTGAAGGAGCGCGTGTGCACGCACGTCTGCGCGTAACTGGCGTGTGTGTTTGTCTTTCCCTCCCAATCTCTGAGCAGAAACTCTCCGCAGCTACTTTTCCCAGTATGGAGAAGTTGTGGATTGTGTGATCATGAAAGATAAAACAACCAACCAGTCTCGAGGCTTTGGGTTTGTCAAATTTAAAGACCCAAACTGTGTGGGGACGGTGCTGGCCAGCAGGCCGCACACACTGGACGGCCGAAACGTGAGTGTCCTTCCCGGAACCATGCCCCCGTACCCACGTGCAACCTCCCCAGCTCCCTCTGTCCCTGACTGGGGGGTTCAGCCTGTGGCTGGCCTCTACACAGTGGAGTGGCCTGAGGATTTGGGGTGCAGCTGGGGCAGGAGCTGGCCGTGCATGTACCTCTTCTAGGTGTGGCCCCACACTCAGCACTGGCTCATCTGCAATTCCTACAGATCGACCCAAAGCCGTGCACACCTCGGGGGATGCAGCCAGAGAGGATGCGGCCCAAGGAAGCCTGGGTAAGAGGCTGTACAGGTGGCCTCCCTCCCTGTCCCGCAGCCACAGTTGGGAGGAAACCTGTGTCTCTCCTCTGCTGACTTTGCCCGTAAAGATCGAGAGCGGCTGGAGGTCTAGGTTGATGTTTGAGCAGCTAGAACTACTCAGGTGTATCCAGTGCTGTAAGTTTTTTGTCTCACAGCCAAGAGTGTTCTTATAGTCTGCCTTAAAGGAAAGGACAGCTCTTGACAGCCTGTGAGGAACCTGCCCCTGTGGGCCAGCAGCCAGGGTGCCCTCTGCTCCCGCCACCCATCGCTCTGCACAGCGGCCTCATTATCCTCTGTCTGGGGCTCCACCATCCAGATCTGCTGGTGCTGGTCCTGGTGCAGGGGCACCCCCTCCCCTGACTCTGCGCCCACCACGTGGCCCTGGTGCTCGGCCGCCTGGCAGGCCCCTCCCTACCCAGCACTTCCCAGAGAAGGCTGGCACTGAACGTGCCCGTCCTTGCGGGAAGTCCTACTGGGCGCAGCGCAGGCTGGGGGCCCGAGCACCTACCCCAGCGACCACGTGTCGGCTCGGGCACAGCCCCAGGGCTGCCACAGGCCTCGTGCCGCGGCAGGCAGATCCACGCAGGCCCTGCTGCACCACAGCCCCTGAGCTGCTCACTCAGAACAGGCCCAGCCGGGGCCCAGCACCCCAGTCCCGGGCCCCTCGCCCACCTTCAAGTTTGGTCCTCGTTAATCCAGAGCAGTTGGGTCAGCTTAACCCATGAGCCCTTGGGTGGAAAGGATAAGGGGCATCGGGAGTGGGAGCCGAGGTTGGGTGCCCCCACCTCTGCCCGCAGGTGCAAGCTTGGCGCTGCCCTGGTACGGGGGCTCTGTCCTGGGCCTCTCAGGAGGGCGAGCAGCCACTGACTGCCAGCTGGCTTCTCGCGGGTTGTCTGGGGCTCTGCTCTGGTCTGGCTTTTAGCTGCTCCTAAAACCACTGCCGGGGCCACGTCCTGCAGAACCAGGGGAGCATGTAGGGGGTCCAGCGTGAACTGACTATCTTTTCCTTCTTAAAACAGCAGAAAGGACCCAGGAGTGATAACAGTAAATCAAATAAGATATTTGTTGGTGGAATCCCTCACAACTGTGGTGAGACGGAGCTCAGGGAGTACTTCAAGAAATTCGGAGTGGTGAGTCCTCCTGACGCAGCTCGGTCACACAGGCGGGTGCTGGAGCCACATCCATAGCAGGTCAAGCCTGAGGGCCTTCCCCAGCCCCTAAGCCGCCCCAGAACGAACCAGACCCATGCTCCGTCCTTGCTCTTCATGGCCTTTGGCCACTGGGAGAGTGTTTACAGCTTTCCAGGCAAATCTTAGCCCCAGGCCAACCTCCTGGAAGGCCCTTCGGGCTGGCTGTGCATGGCATGTGCACACTGCTGGGTGGTGCCGGGGGTGCAGGGCTTAGCTTGGTCACAGGAGCCGGCCTGCTGTTCCTGGGTTCACAGGAGGGAATGTTCTAGACCAATCCACCTGGAACCTTGGGTTAAATCCTCCCCCAGGACCAAAGGCTTGGTGCCCAGCAGGGGCAGCTGTGGCTGCATCCGAGGGCAGGCCTGGGCCTGGGCCACGGTGGGAGGGGAGGGGAGAGGGTTCCCACGAGGCTCCTCAGTGACGGTGGATCTGCTTCCAGGCTGGATTTGTTTTCTGGAAAAGACTAAAGTCCCTTATAATCTTAGGGCGTTTGGAGTTCCCTGGGGTCGCACACAGATCTCTGCTCTCACGGGGCTATGGCATGAGCAGGCCACCCCCTGGGAAGGTCACCTGGGCTGCTGCAGGTCACATGCCCCGTTGGCTGGGCGGACAGGGGCAGGGAGCCTGCCGACCATGCTAGGCTGGAGCGCACGGCCGAGCGCGAGTCTGGCCCGTTCCGTCCTGGCGCCTGCCCGGCCCTCCTGTGGGCCCTGAGCTGTGGACATGCCGGCCAGGCCGGGCCTGCTTCCAGCCCGGGGATCCCTGACCGCAGACCCCATGAGGCTGCCGCCTGCCTCGGGACTTGTGGCGGGCAGTGTGCTCGTGACCGCCCGTGGCACCCAGATCCCGGAACGCCGTCTCTTTTCCAGGTCACGGAGGTGGTCATGATCTACGATGCGGAGAAGCAGAGGCCTCGAGGTAAAAGAGATGGATTTGTCCCTGACCTTCCCCTCAGATGGCAAACTATTTCACAATTAGGTGGTGGTTGTAGCGAGCGTTGCCCCAGAACAGGACCATTTGGAGGCCCTGATCAAAATGCAGGCTCGAGCAGCCGCTGCCATGCTAGCCAAGGTCAGACACCACTTTTTTTGGCTCCTTCTTTTGAAGTTTTTACAACCTGACGTGAACTTCGACCCAGTCTCTGTCTTTACATGTGTACTGACATACCTGCCTTCTTTTAAATCGGGACCTCTCCTCATGACGCTCCTGTTCTCAGTCTCCCAGTCAGGGCACTGCAGTGTCGGGCACTGTCTGCCCGTCCCAGCTTGGACGCGGGCTCCCTGTTTCCGTCCCAGGCTTTCTTGTTTTTCCTGTTTCTTCTCAGAGTCAGTGGGACCAGGCCGGGGAGGCCCCCTCAGCCCGTGTCTGCCTGGTCCCCAGGCCGCCCACACCACGTCCAAATTGGTCGGGGGGGCGGGGGCGACGGGCACCTGCTTCCCATGCCCTCTTTTTGTGGCTGCTGCCGCCTGTTCCCGCCTGTGTATTTTGGTTCAGCGACCGCTTTTGGCCTGGCTGTGAGCTGAACTGCCACCCTGGGGTCTGCGGCCACAGCCCAGGCCCAGCGAGATACCCGGCGTGCTGAGCCGCGCTGCCCACAGCATGCGCCCGCCATGCTGGAGAATAGTTTGCCATTTGAATATCATCCTCCTCTCGCTCCATGATTGATTAAGTAACGTTTCCTCACTTCATGTTGATTAGGCTGTTAAGTCTTAGTCTTATCTTAACGTAGACATATGCGCTTAGTGACATAATTAAGTGTTCACAGTACAGTAACGCTAAGTAAGTTGTTTTCTTTCTCTCTGTGAATTGTTTGTGATTAACGATATCTCTTTAGATTTCTTTTCTCCAGGTGCTAAATCATATCACACAGGTACAGGCCAGTCCCACAGCCAAGAGGAGGGGACGGGCTTTGCTCCAGTGGGGTGTAAACGAAGTTTCAGGGTGTTTCTGTCCACTTCCTCAGTGGCGATGTCGCCTCTTGAGAGACAGACGCATCCCTACATGTCCGCCCCCGGGCTCCTTCCCCTCGACTCACCGCCTCTCGCGCTATAACGGACCACTCAGCCCTGTGGTTTCAGACACGCCTGCACTTTGAGAGAATGTTGACTTTTAACTTGCTGTCATCCAGGCTGTGTTCCACCACTGGCCTCCGGCCCTGGAGCCTCAGGACCCAGGACTCCTGAGGGCAGCACTTAGCTCCCTTGGTCAGCCTGAGGCTGGGGGCGCGCTTCGGCTGGGCCGTGGGCCGGCCTGCCCGTGGGCTTGGGTCCCCTCAGCCACCCAGCCCTCGAGCTAGGCAAGCAGGGGGTGGGAGCGACGCTAGGAGCAGCAGTTAGCCGGGTAGGGGGGCTTCTGGGGGAGCTCACGCCCACTTTCTCAACCTCCTGCCTCCCCCACCCACCCTGCCCCGTCCATGATGGGTTTCAGACTGTCCCCGACCTCCCCAGTACCCGTCCCGGGACTCTGCACGTGTGTGGCTGCCGGGCAGCGAGCCCTGACCTCCGGGCCCACTCGCCCTGCAGCCCTGCTCCGGCTTTGCCTTCCCTGTGCCTCTAGTTCTGCAGCTGCAATTCCGTTCTCGCCATGTGCGGGTTCTGTGTGCATGGGCGTGTGTGATCAGGCCCAGGCACACGCGTGTGCACAGAGAACATGCCCAAGGGCCCCAGGTGCCCATCCCTGCCAGTGTCAGTGCACCTGTCCGAGATCCCTCCCCCCACTACCCTTCCCGTGGCGGTTCTGCTGACATTCTTCCCCATAGTCCTGGCCACTGCAGCCAGTGTGAGAGCCCCCGGGTGGCTCTCCTTCCACAGGGCCCTCCCTGCACGGCCCACCCCACACTCTGTCCCCTGCCCCTCCCTCCTACATCCCCTGTGCCCTTGAGCCATCTTGACCCCCAGCCCAGCCCCCTGCCCATCTTTTCCATGGTCTCCCGGCAGCTGGCTGCCGCACGCTTCCTTCTGGCCTAGAGCAGGTGGGCCCCGGAAGCTAGTGCAGCGGACAGGACCCGAAACGCCTGTTAGCAGGCGAGCGCCCTCACGCAGACCGACCAAACTTCGTTTATACTGCCACTTGCTTGTTTGGGAGATGCTAAATTTTCCCCTTAAATTCTCTTTGATGACATGGCGCCTCTCGCTCTGCTGCCGACAGCAGTTTGACCTGCTGGAACCCGCTGTGGCCTGTATCTCTGTGTATTTTACTCGCGTAGATACGTACAGATAGACACCTGTGTGCACACGAATGCTACCTTGATGGGACTCCTTGGGCTTACCCAACGCGTTGGGTAAGCTTAGCGAGGCACTAACTGTGGTAGAGACGTACTGGTTAACGCGCTAGAATGATGTATGGCTGCTGTCAGCACTAGTGCAAAGCAGATTGAAGCCAAGGGGGAGATCCTGGGTTCCAGAAAAGCAGACAACGCACCCACACTGCCGACTGAGGCCCTCTCACCTGCCCTGCTCGCAGGGGCAGCGCGCTGCCCTCCTCTGGGCCGCAAGGGGCCGCGGGCGGCCCGCTCTGCCTGCCGGTCTGCTCCGGGCCGGCCTTTGCTTCCCGTCCCAAGGCCGCCTGCGCCCGGAGCGCTCACTGCTGGGAGCCCCCCGCGGCCGCTCACACGGGCTTCTCTGGAACCCAGGGCGATCCCTCGGCCCGTCCCTAATACTGTTCATCATCCTGTTTTGTGTCACAACACCCTGCTACCTGATTCACTCTTCGTCGTTGGCTAGGTTTTGGATTTATTACTTTCGAGGACGAACAATCAGTGGACCAGGCTGTCAACATGCATTTTCACGACATCATGGGCAAAAAAGTGTGTAGTTGTAGTTTTATTTTACCTTAAGACCAAACCAAGTCTTAGGCAACTTCAGGATTTCACTGGAAACGAAAATTCTCTAACAGAAAAAAGGCCGGGTGAGCCGCCGTGGGACCCTCTGCTGTGGGCAGACCTGGTTCTGCAGAAGCGAGGCCCGTCCTGCCGAGCGGCTCTGTACGTGGCTCCCGGCTGTGCCCCAGGCCCCTGTGCTGGAAGGAGGGCGGCCCAGGCGGGTGGGGTGGCCTCCAGTGAAACCGTGGGTTGCCTCAGGCTCGGTTCCAGTGACCACTCCTTCAGATGTCTGTCCGCGTTCCGATTGTCTCCTGCCGCCCCACTATGCGATGGCAGCGAACCTTTGAGAACAGTTCCCTGTAAAACTGAACGAGACGTAAACATCCTGAAGGATTGGTTTTTTAATTGGGTCACTTACTGTGTCACCCGGCCCCAGCCACATGCTCTCGGTAGTACTTAACTCCATGCAGTCAAGTGGCCTCCGGTTCATCTTCATACTGTGTTGCCTTGGAGGGGGCCTGGTCAGCACACGCCCCGGCTCCCACTTCCCGGCCCGCAGAGCTTTGAGGTAGAAATCCGCACGGCCAGCGTGTTTGCAGGATTCCTGTCTGGTCCTCTCACTGCCCGCGCCCCGCCTGCTGGCCGCTCCCTGGAAGCCGGTAAACGCTGCAGCGTGCGTGGCTGTTTTCTGTACGCAGGTGGCTGAGGTTTTGTGGCAGCTTAATTAACTCCACTCGAACCCGACTAAACGGGATGCAAGTCTCCCTCCGACATTCATTGAATCTCTTAGTTTAAAATTAGCATGCGGATTCAAGGATGCATGCCAGTTAAGAGCACAAGTTCATGGGAGTCTACCACCTTCAGTGTTTTAAGGTACTGTGACGTTTAAAACTTGGAAGAGGCGTGGTCCTGCTTCGGGGGCAAACAGGTCTGCCGATTGCACCATCTGCTCTCATCCCCGGGCAGCCCCCGGTTGTGCAGGACAGGGAGGAGACCGAGGGGCTTCTCAGTGTGGGTGTCACTTACAAAAGTTAGTCGTGTGAGGGGGCCAGACCCCAGCCCCACCCCTGACCTTCACTGGGCCAGACACGGCATCCCCACTGCCCTTCAGTGGGCGCTTCCGTTGTAAAGGACTTGGGTCCCACTCGTAATCAGAGCCGAGTGCCAGGGAACGCACCCTTATTCCAACAGGAAGGACATTCATCTTAAATTCCAAGGCCTGCTTTGCTTTATCATCAGAGACCCAGTTCCCTAAAGGAGAGCGCATGTAGGTCCGTTAGGAATGACCCCTTTGTCCTGCTGTCGCCTTGCCTTGCTCTAATGGGGCTCTGCTGCCCTCCACCAGGCGTTGGGAGGTGGGGGCCTCCGTCTCTGCCCCATTTCCTGCTCCTCCCCTACTAGGAAGGGTCTCAGTGCAGATTCTGAACGCAATGCTTAGCTCACCGGACCGAGACCCCAGGTGACATCAAGTCTCTTCTCGTTAAAATTAATCATTAAAAACGAGAAAAATTCAGGATTCCCAAATGCTGAGGCAGCCCTAGAACTGGGGGCCTTTTTGCTCTCAGTCAGTGTGTATTTGACAGACTGCGTAAGAAAGGGAGCTCTACGGTAGCCCCCACTTAGTGGAAGCAGGGCGCACCCACCTGTCCCCACTGCTCCAGCGCCCCCCCCCACATTCCAAAGAGGAGGGTCCTGGGCTGCTGACCTAACACAGTATGAAGATTGCTTACTGATTCAAATGTCCATTTTATTGCATGTTTGTTTACTTTTTTGTTAGATGTAATTGTAAGATTCTCTTTACCACATCCATTCCCTCTGACATTTTGAGTTAATTGAGATTCTTTAAGCGTTAGCCTGGGGAAGGTAAGTCTTTATCTTCCATTAGACATTTAAAATAAAAAACCTAAGTAAACCAACTGTTTCTCAGGTATGAGCCGAAAGCGCAGGCGGGGTGGGCTTGGAGGGTCCCCGTGTCCATCGGCCTGGCCGCTCACCGCGGAGGCCCCCGCCCACGGCGCCCAGGCGGCACCCAGCTCCTGCCACGCGGGGTCCGGGTAGACCCGTATGAGGGTGCTACGCAGGAGTGGTGGTGGTCTCTGTGTCCCTGGGTTTACCGGCCGTGGAAGGCGGGCGCTGCCCTTCTACCTCAGCGGAAGGACCCCTTGTCACACGAAAGCGAGCCCCTGCCCTGCGGCAGACAGGGCGCAGCGTGTCTTATGGTTGCATCTGTTGTACCTGAGAAACACTTTTTAAGTAAAAAATTAAACAACCAGAAAAGTACTTTTAATTTAAGAGAAAAAGCTACTGCTACTGGCCTAAATAAGGATTATAGTTAAGTAATTAGTTTTAAGTTGTAATAAGATGCTAAGTGTAGTCATAAGTAATTGAGGGTGTGTCTGAGGGCAGGGGGTCCAGGACCCTCGGCGCCTCCCTAAACCAGAACTCTGTTTGTCCAGGTGGAAGTTAAACGGGCTGAACCTCGGGACAGCAAAAGCCAAGCGCCAGGACAGCCGGGTGCCAGCCAGTGGGGTAGCCGGGTCGTGCCCAGTGCCGCCAACGGCTGGGCAGGCCAGCCCCCTCCCACCTGGCAGCAGGGTTATGGCCCGCAAGGTGAGGCACGCCGGGCAGGCTTGGGGTGGGTGGGGTCCTGGCCGGAGGGGCGGCAGCTTCCTGCAACCACAGGCACCCATCCTTCTGGCCTGGGGCGGGAGTAGGTGAAGGCGGGTGGGGCGGGGGCATCCAGTCCCAGGCATCGGCCGGCAGGGTGGTCTGGGCCCCCTGTGGCGTGGGGCGCACTACAGGAGCACACTCAGGCCTGCAGAGAGCGAGGGGTCCCAGCAAGGCCGTGCCCACGCACGGGAGTCCTGGCTCTGCGTGTCCCCTGGTCTCAAGGTCCGTGTGCCCCTTGGGGGCGTGCCTGGGCCAGGCCGAGGTCCCCGTGTGCGGTTTGGGCAGACGGGCTTCACCGTGGCTGGCAGAGCCGTGAGCGTCTGCCCCAGCGCAGGGCTTTGCAGAGGGGCCACGTGGTCGCCTCGGTTCCCTGGCTGTCCCTGTGTTCTCTGCCTCTGGGGTGTGCAGGAGGGTGTTTGGAGCCTGTGGCAGACAGCCTGCAGCAGGGGCGGGGGTGGGCTTGGCCTGCCTGTAGGGACCCCAGCGCGATGTGGGAGGCCTGGGTCCCTCCTGCCTCAGGCCCGTGGGGTCTGCTCCAGCTCCCCGGCGGTGGCTGCACTGGCTAGCCTGGGTCTCCGTGTGGGAGTGAATGGGTGGGGATTGGGGACCAAGCGCCCTGATTTGGGATCCTCCACGCACTTTAGAAGCCCAAAAGGGGACAGCATCCAGGGAGGGCAGAGAAGAGGCCAGGGCTCCTTTCTGCACCCAGGGCTGCCGTTTTAAAAACGTGTATTTTATGACAAAATAAAACACACCTGCAGGAACTGCACTGAGCCCTCAGGGCTGGTGCCAGTGAGCTGCCAGGCCCAGGGCCGCAGGCTGAGGTCCCCTGTGTGCGTCCCGGGGGATGGGCTTCAGAGCCTCCTGCGGGAGCAGGGCCAGAGCAGCAGACCCCGTCGCCCAGGATGCCCTCCCCATGCCCCAGTCTGCGCCATGGCATGGCACAGCACTGACCCCTTCTTTGTCTTCCTGTGTAGGGATGTGGGTGCCAGCAGGACAGGCAATCGGTAAGTCCTTGTTCGTGGGGGGGCGGGGGGCAGGGGGCAGGGGCACCTTCCTCACCATGCCTGTTCCAGGAGGCTACGGACCGCCCCCTGCGGGAAGAGGAGCTCCCCCGCCGCCCCCGCCATTCGCCTCCTACATCGTGTCCACGCCTCCTGGAGGGTTCCCGCCGCCGCAGGGCTTCCCCCAGGGCTACGGCGCCCCCCCACAATTCAGTAAGTCCATCACAGCCCCCTCATCAGTGTCCCCACCTGCCAGGCGCCCTCAGTGCAGAGACTCGAGGCTGTGAAGTGCGTTAGGGCCCATTCACTCTGCCGAGAGGTGTTCCCCCCGGGGCAGGCCCGGCACCCCACCCCTGCCCGCCAGCAGCCGCAAAGGGAAGCCGGCACCAGAGCTGGCAGGGTGTCACCACCAGGTATGTCCCTGTTCTTCTCAGGCAGGCCATGGCGTATTTTCAGGCTCTGGTTTGGACCACATCTGATTGAATTGTAAGGGCACCAGAGGCGGATAGAAACAGTGTCGCAGTCCGAGGTCTGGGCAGGGGTGGGCATGAGCCTGGCCTTGAGGGGCGGCCCCAGGATTCCTGCCCCCAGAGCACTGGGCCGGGCTGTGGCCGGCGCCTGACCTCGTCGGGCCCACGGTCACGCCCCACTCCGTGTCTGGCACTCGCTGGCGCCGTGGGCAGCTCCTTGCCTGCTCTGCCCCTGTGGTCCCCCTGGCTGCCCGGGGGTCTCAGGTGCATGTGCGCGGGGGGCAGGCGCCCTGTCTGTATTCTCTCCTGTTTGTTTGCAGGTTTTGGCTACGGGCCTCCACCTCCCCCACCGGATCAGTTTGCCCCTCCAGGGGTCCCCCCTCCACCGGCCACTCCAGGGGCTGCACCTCTGGCCTTCCCTCCGCCTCCGTCTCAGGCCGCCCCCGACATGAGCAAAGCCCCGACCGCCCAGCCAGAGTTCCCCTATAGCCAGTACGGTGGGTGCCACTTGCCCTGCCCCACTGTCTGTGGCCGGCCTCCCTCGCGGGTGGATCCCCAGGGCGGGCTGTTGAGGGAG
Organism: Phataginus tricuspis; assembly: GCA_029783875.1. NCBI lineage: Eukaryota > Metazoa > Chordata > Mammalia > Pholidota > Manidae > Phataginus > Phataginus tricuspis. Next base: position 3,976,090 of record JAQQAC010023519.1, read on the forward strand.
GTCACGTGACCTGGGGCCTGACAGCGCACGGAGCAGCATTCTTGTTTTTTGCCAGGGTGGTGATCGCAGAAAAGTGTGGACTGGGCACTGGGGGTTCCAGGGCCTTTGGGTTTGGGAACCTGAGGCTGTGTGGGCACTGGCAGGCCCACCCCTCACTTGTCTGGGTTTTCTGAGTGCCAGGCAGGCTCTGCGGGCCTGCGGGCTTGCGGCTCTGGTCTGTGACAGGTGCTGCTGGGGGCCTGGGTGTCACGCTTCACTGTGGGGGCTGGTTGTGGAGGCGGGGCTTCCGGGCTGGGGTCTGCGGCGGCGGGGGGGGGGGGGGGGGGCGGGCCCCGCGGGCGGGGGGCGGGGGGAGCGACCTGTCCCGGAGGTGGGGCCTCTGGGGCCTCCAGGGCCTGCCGCGCCGGCCTGGGGCTCTGCCGTTCCGCTCTGGCGCTTGAGCTGGGTCAGCTGAGGGTGTGGTGTCTCCAAGAGAAGCCGCTCTTGCCCACAAATGCCGCTGTTGGCCGGCTGACCCGACGCCTGCACGGGGACACCGTGCCCTTTCCTTCCCCTCAGGGCTTCGGGGGCCCCAGGCAGAGCCATGGGTTCCACACCCCATCCGGAGCAGGCCATGAGGTGGCCAGTGGGGTGAGCACGCCCCCCACCACAGGCCTCTGCCAGGGCCACCCTGGGTAGTCACCTGGCCTCATCTCTTAGGCCTGGGTGTCTGTTCTCAAGACTTGCCCAGCTTTGGGGGCACATTGCTTACCCTCTCCTGGTCCGGTTGCACGGTGATGTGGCCTAGGTAGGCGGCACCTTCTCCGCCCTGCGTGCACCTGGGCACCGGGCATCACCACCTCTGCTATCCCAGCGGGGGTGGGCCTGACAGTGCCCTATGGGATGGGGCCCTGCCTTCGTGCGCCGGCCCCCCGATCCCCCCAGAACCCGGGGCCAGGCACAGTGGTCCCCCTGCAGAAGGGCCCCAGCCTGTGAGGTGAGTGGGGCAGGCTGTGCACATCCTCAAAGCCCAGGGTCAGTGCCAGGTGGTTGTAATAAGCCCCAGTTCTGTGCTGGGGCCAGGGGCGCGTCTGCAGGGCACCCAGGGCCAACCGGTGTTTCCTCAGAAAGCTATGCCTACATTCCTAGCAGCCAGCATCCTCGAGGCGGGCAGGCCATCTGTCTCCAAGCTCTGAGGCCACGGGGTGTGCAGAGTTAGGCTGGGCCTGAGCCCCAGCCTTTGAGAACGAGTGGGAAACAGGCAGAGGTGACAGGGCGGACTGGAAGGTCTCAGGGTTGCTTCTCTTTCACGTGGTGGCTGCCCTGGAGTCAGCCCAGCCCAGGCCACCCCTAGGCCCCCGCCTGCCCTGCCTTGTTAGAAGTAGGGCCCCCTGCTGCCCGGCTCACCGGACTCTCCCCCTGGCAGGTTATGGACAGGACTTGGCAGGCTTCGGACAGAGCTTCTCAGACCCCAGCCAGCAGCCCCCCTCCTACGGGGGTCCTGCAGTTCCAGGTTCCGGCGGGCCCCCTGCCGGTGGAAGTGGCTTTGGACGAGGTCAGAACCACAACGTGCAAGGATTCCACCCCTACCGACGCTAGCCGGCTGCGCCCATGGATGGCAGGACACTGCTGAGACCCAGGATTCGAGACTTGTGAACTCGTGACAATCACAAACTTGGCGGGAAAATAGCAACTCCACCTCGGGGGGTGGGTGAGGCTTTTGGAGGCGGCTGTGGGTGTCTGGACTGAAGTTTTTAAATATATTTCTTTCTCTAACCCATCAGCACAATAAAAAGAAGTCACTGGTTCAACAAACAACAGGGTTAAAAACGTCTTTCAGCTTTAATTCAGAACTTCAGGTTTCTTTTTCTTCCTTTTTTTGAAATTTTTTTCCTGAGCCTTTTGTTTTACCATATGTTGTAAACTTTTATGTTAAAGAAAAAAATATACATTTACAAATTGTGAGATTTTTAAGAGAAATTTTCTACGATGTATGCTGGCTTATTTTTTAATTTAAAATAGGGTTTCAGTCGGCACTGGTGGGAGCGAGGTGCTTCTCTACCCTCGCTCTTGGCTTTGAGGGTTGGGACTCGGTCCAGAGACTCTGGGAGCTTGAAGAATCTACTGAGTGTTTTGTTTTTTGTTTATTACTTGGTTTTGTCGACTGACCTGCCTGGCGGGATCTGCGGGTGCACCGAGGGGGCCGCGCCCAGCTGGCCTCGCGGCGTTCACCCTGTGTCTGGCCCTGCATACAGGCCAGGGAGGCCTTGTCAGCCACCCTCCGTGCTCGGGGCTTCCGGGCGCCCACTCACCAGTTTGACCCTGGTTTGAATAAAGAGAAGTGCGTTTGGATTAGAAAGCGGGTTGTGTCTTGTTTGTTCCCGCCCTGCCCTGGCTGCACTCGCCTCCACGCCTGGGGCGGCCTGCCTGCCGAGGGGGGTCCCTGGGGTCAGTGCAGGTGTCAGGCTGGGGGTGGGGGCCACAGAGCCTGCGTTGGGGCTCTGCAGTTTTGAGGCCACCTGCCAGCTGCCGAGGAGAAGGCATCTGGACAGATGCGGGCGGGGACTGGCCAGGAGGGACATGTGAGCCATAGCTCACCTTCCCACAAATGGCTGCTGATGGTGTGGCCATCAGGGCCCCTAGTCGTCAATGCAGCGCTGCACGGCGGCTAGTGCTGGAGCCGGAGGAAGGCGCTGGGGCCGGGGAGCTCCAGCATCCCTCCGCGGCCTGTCCTGTGCATGTGGGCCCGGCCAGCAAGTCAGACGCCAAGCCCTTCGAGCCGCCGCCAGTGTGGTCTTGAACTACGTGATGCCTCTGTCCCCCAGGCGGGCGGGGCTGTGACAGTCCATGAAGCACCTACGTGCAGCCCAGAGAAGGGAGCTTCTGGGGCCCAGGCTGTGACTGTGGGTGAATCCCCCTTCCTACTGTGTGTGGTCTCCACGGGCCGCTGTGACAAATCACCAAAACCTGATGACTTAAAATGACACGTTTACTCTCCCAGGTGCCAGGGGTGGGGATCCACCCAGGCCTCGGTCCCCTAAATCCAGGCGGGCAGGGCCGGCTCCTCCGGGAGCGCCGGGAGAACCGTGTCACCCCTCTTCCAGCTTCTAGAGGCACCGCGGCCTCGGCTCGGGGCCCCCTCCTCCGTCTGCACCACCGGCAGGGCGGCGCCTTCTCTCTGATCATCTGTTCCCTCATGGGGACCTTTGTGAGGACCCTGAGCCTCGGGGAACCCAGGGTCACCCCCATCTCAGGGGCCTTGACCTGATCCCCTCTGAGTCCCTCTGCCACCTGAGGGGACAACCTCCGGTCCCAGACCAGGATGGGGGCGCCTTTGGGGACCACTGTTCTGTGGTCCTAAAAGACCACATTCAATATTTTAAAATGTAAAAAAGAACTGAGCGAGGCCATGAATTTGTTTGTAGGCACCTTTGAGCTTGTGGAGCAGACATCATGGGCAACACTCGCTCCCAAATCGAAAAAAATTATGGACAAGAGGTCATCACCGAAATTACATGTGGCGGACACGTCCAAGGAATGTGGAAGGGGTCCGAGCCCTTCATGGATCTTGGGACAGATGAATGTGTGGAGACAGATGGTGCTGCAAGGGCGGTAATGCCAGGAAGTGGCACCGTGTTAGAAGCCTCGGAACGTGTCCAAACTGCTGAGTTCAGAGAAATCAGCTGCTTCCACTTGTCCTCAATCCACAGCACGTTTTTACTGCAGTGTGAAAATCAGGTGGTGTATGGTATCATATTGAGCTTTTTTAAGTAAACTTTTATAACAGTCCCCCCCCCAAAATGTAGAAATAACTGATTTGTCCAAAATGTCGTGATGCCTCCAGTGAGCTGGGCTTGAGGGAAAGTGACCAGGCAGCCAGACCGCCCCCCACCCCACCCCACCCCAAGAGGGCGCTGCTGTTCACCCTGGCCCTCCTCCGCCCAGCCCTCCGGGACTGCCGTTGTTTACGGAAGGGGTAGGAGCAGGCAGAGTGGGCCTCACACTGCACCCTCCTGAGCATACCACGTGTCAGCACGGCATTAATGGCAACTCCTTTTCTTAGCGAAGCTAATTCTGGGCAAAATGAAGGTCCCCTGGCAAAAGGGCATTGCACCAGGAGCCAGGTGCACACAGGGCCCCACTGGCCCCATGGACACGAGCAAGCCCAAGTCACACCCTGAAGGGATGCATCTTGCAGTTCTGAACAGGGTGACCATACCCAGTTGGGGGCAGGGAGGGGCCTCCAGTCCTTTGGCGTTTAACTGGCTGTCCCCTGGGATTGTGGAAAAGGCTGAGGAGGGCTCTGTTCTCTCCAGGCCAGCCGAGAGGCTGGGAGCGGCCAGTTGCTGCCTGCCCTGGGGAGACTGAGGCACGTTAGAGTCACATGGCCTGAGCAACTTGGCTTCCGTTTTCAAAGCGTCCAGCTCTTCCTGCCTCAGGACCTTTGCATGCCTGCTCCCTCTTCCAGAAACCACCTTTCAGCAAGGCTGTTGCCTCCTCAATTCGTGAATGGTTGGTTCATGTTCTTGCTGATAGGTTTTCCTGTTCCATTTCTCTTTGTTCTTCTGTTTTGTTCTTTTATGCCTCAGTTAAGCCTTACTTTTTTGCATGAAATGAGTTTTTTCTAGCGTAGCATTTTAGTTCTTTTAATGACTTTTTTCATCCTATGAGTGATTTTCTTAGAGCTTGTATTCATCTGTTTGGTTGTTTTTACTATGGCAAAATATATATAATATTTGCCATTTTTCACCATCTTATAAATGTACAATCCAGTGTATTCAGCACATTCACATTGTGGTGCAGCCGTCCCCACCCTCCATCTCCAGAACTTTCCAAACTGAAGTTCCGTCCCCATGAAACACTCCCCACCCCAGCCCCCGACCGCACCACCCACTTTCTGTCTCTGTGGACGGGGCTCCTCCAGGGACCTCCTGGCAGTGGGATCAGACAGGCTTTGGGTCTGGATCATTTCACTGGGCACCATGTCCTCAGGTCCACCCACACGGGGCAGGTATCAGGATGTCCTTGCTTTTTAAGGCTGAGTAACAACATTCCTGCATCGTGGATGGACCGCGTTGGTTGTATCAGTTCATCCATTGACGGACACTCGGGTTGTTTCCACCTGTCAGCTACTGCTGCCGTTCGCAAGGTGTGCAAGTCTGTTTGAGGCTGGTTCACTTCTTACGATCCACACCCAGGAGCGGGGCTGCTGGGTGCACGCGGCACCAGGTACCACGCACATCTTAATGTACAGGGTCACCTTCCTAAGGACACAACCATCCCTCCAGTGAACGTAAAAACAGTACTCCTCTGTAGCCCTAGTCCTTCTCCCCTCTTTTGCCATTATTGTTATACATGTTACATCTGTGTATGTTACAAACCCTTAATATGAGTTTGTCTATCGAAGACCCCCTGGTCCTTATCAGGGATGCCTTTCTGACTATCTGTGCAAAGCCAGTGTCCCGCCCCTCTTGGCTTTTCCTCTTGACTCTCATCGCTGTGTGACCTTATTCCTTATGTGTTCCCTCCCCCACTGGACCGCAGGCTCCCTGGTGGAGTACTGGGCCGAAGTGTCAGGGGTACCACTGTAATCAGTAGGTGCCCCATAAATGTTTATTAAGTGGGCTCCGGAATGGGTGTTACGGAGCACGAATACGAGGCTCCAAAAGGGGCAGGGACGTCCCCCGGATGAGAACGGGGCTCCCAAACACAGGGCGGCTAGCCCCAGCCCAAAGGTACCATGCCCCAGGAAAGGCCTTGGTCCCTTTGGGCCTCGCCGCCTGCGCTCTGCCCTCCGGACAGCAGAGGGCGCCCTCCTCGGGGAAAGCGAAAGAGCGTGTGAGGGGGGCAGGGCAAGCTGGCGACTCTGGGATAACTGCGCAGGCGCGGAGGGGCGGTCTTTCCCGAAGAACCGAGAAGATGGTGAGTCTTGCGTTTCTCTGCGTTTGTACCGGACCTATCCGGCGCCATCAGCGCTCTGGCCGCACAGTGGGGGTCGGAGACAGGCCGCACGGCTGCGGCAGCCTCCAGGCCTCGGGAACCGCGGGATATGGGGACGCGCCGGGGCGGGCCTGGTGGGTGTCGGGACGACCCGAGGCGGGGAAGGCCTTAGGGGCCGGCATGTCCTCGCCGAGCCCCTGGAGCCGCGCGTGCCTCCCTGGGACTGGCCCGAGGAGGTGTGTCCCCGCGGGGTTCCGTAGCTGGGAGCCCTGCGCCGGGTGAGCGCGCCGCCGCGGGGGTGGGAGGCGGTCTCGAGCTCCCGCTCACCCGCCCGGGCCCGCGCAGGCGGAAGTGGAGCAGAAGAAGAAGCGCACCTTCCGGAAGTTCACCTACCGCGGCGTGGACCTGGACCAGCTGCTGGACATGTCCTAGTAAGGGGCGGCCTGGGCGGGGGCCCGGAGCGGGAGCTGCGGGCCGGGTCAGCTGCTGGAGTAGAGATGCCACGGGTCCCCTTTGGACATTTTCCCGTTCCTTTGAAAAAGGTGAACGCCTACCTTGAGCTCACGGGCCTTACTAAAACGGGCAGCGGGCCCGGAGTTGGCTCGTGGGCGGGAGTTTGGCGACCCCCGGTCTAGGATTTGCTCGGAAGTGGAAGCCGCTAGGCAGGGCGGTAGTGGTCAGACTTACGCACCTTAAAATCCTTCTCCGGGTGCAAGGTGGGTGCGGGGCCAGGGAGGCCTGCCGACAGCCGGGGACAACACTCCCCTATCCTGGTCTCCGGAGGGGGGTGGCGGGCCGGCCCAGGGTGTTGCATCGGGGCGGGGCGGGGGGCCCTGCAGGGAATAGAGACGTTGGTGGGGCCCTGCCGGGTGCCAGGCCACCCATGCAATGCCCCGGCGTTCCTCTCAGTGAGCAGCTCATGCAGCTGTACAGCGCGCGGCAGCGGCGGCGGCTGAACCGGGGCCTGCGGCGGAAGCAGCATTCGCTTCTGAAGCGCCTGCGCAAGGCCAAGAAGGAGGCGCCGCCCATGGAGAAGCCTGAGGTGGTGAAGACGCACCTGCGGGACATGATCATTCTGCCAGAGATGGTGGGCAGCATGGTGGGCGTCTACAACGGCAAGACCTTCAACCAGGTGGAAATCAAGGTGCGTCAGGGGTCCAGGGGCTGGGGAGCCGGGCCTGCCCACCTTCACCCCCTAATGCCAGCCCTGCTCCACTTCCGCAGCCTGAGATGATCGGCCACTACCTGGGCGAGTTCTCCATCACCTACAAGCCTGTGAAGCACGGCCGGCCCGGCATCGGGGCTACCCACTCCTCCCGCTTCATCCCTCTCAAGTAGTGCCTTCACCAATAAAGGCACAGACTTATCTCGTCCTGAGTCTGACTGGCATTTCCAAATGCCCAGCGTTCCTGGCGGTATCCCCTCAACGCCCAGAGAAGGGGGCTGCTCCCCTCCGCCCTGTCAGTGGTGGGTAGTCCTCATGCTGGAACCTTCACAGCGCCGAGCCTCCCTGCCTCCTCCGCACACCTGGTCAGGGGCCCTCAGGATTCTGCATCCTCATCATGCCTGTGTCTGTTTCTCTTTCTGGAGGCCTCTGTTCTGACCAGCTTCCGGAGCCTCCTGTGGTGACTGCAGGTTCCCAGCCCTGGGTTTAGCCTGCCCTGGTCTCGTGCCCATGGGTAGGGTCGCACCACCCCCATAGGGCTTGGTGCAGGAGGGTCTCAGTTCTGGAAGACATGGGAACAGGTGGCCGGTGCCTCTGTGGAGGGCTGGGTGTGTCCAGGCAGTGGTGAGACCTGCCTGGCCCCCACAGCTCACAGATTGGTGGTAAAAGGGAAAGAGTGGAGTGAGCAGATAGGAGGTGGTTAGAGTCACTGTCCATTGATGGGGGGGGGGAACCTGGCCAATGAGGAGAAGGGATGTGGGCCGGCAGCCCCAGTGCTTTACTTGTATGAGCACTTCCCAGTTCTGTGGACACCCTTGAGCCCCACTGCGGAACGCTGCGTGGTGGGGGTCAGGTGAGAGCCACAGCGGCCCCTGTCTAGTCAGCTTGCAGGCCACGTCAGCGCTGCTGTCCATAGGTCTGGCCTGCAGGACCTGTGGGAGCAGCAGCAGCTTTTGTGGGCCCAGCGTTCATTCTTGTCTCTGGTCCATTTCTGGAATTGCTGTGACTTACGGTTGAATTGCTGAAACACAGGAAAAAAAGTTAAGGGTGCCCATGCAAATGTGCCCCTTTGTGGGAACGTGCATTTTGACCCTGAAAGCCATAGGGCAAGCCACCGGGTCCACCAGGCAGGAGCAAAACGCAGGCGCAGATGTCCCTGTCCCACCCCTGAGCCGTCAGGGTGGGCACCCACAGCCCTCCAACGTCCTGCAGCCTGTTTCTGTAAATAAAATAGTTGGCACATGGCCATACCCGCTCGTGGGTTATGGTGAATTTACACCACAACAGGCAAACCCTGGCCTGCACAGCCGAGATTACCAGCTGGTCCTCATGTTCACTACGGAGGGGGCCGCCCTCACCAGGCTCCCCACAGTGCGGGTTGCCCTTTGCATCTTCACAGGAAGCTTCCAGCGTGGTGGCTGCATGCCTCCTGGGTGTGCTCAGGTTGGTGACCCGTGGTCACTAATTTCCTGCAGTCTGGATCTGTGTGGCCAATGACATGGTTAGGGGACAATGCATATTAGTGTTACAAGTGAAACCAGGAGTCCTGTTCAGACAGGTGCACCCCAGTGCCTGTGGCTCCCTATCCAGGAGCCCTTGCAGAGTTGGGGCTGCGTGAGAGCTGTGTACCCCTCCCCCTTTCCTGCCCTGAGGTTCTGCCTTCAGACCTTCCCCATCACCACCATCTCACTGGGCTCCAGGCTCTCTACCCCTCCCTGTGTCACTGGCCCCCAGTCATGACTTACGAGCCCTGTCCTGGATCCATCCACTTAACACCACCTGCTGGTACTGCTCCCAACCTGGCCAGGCCTCTGCCTTTTGCCTGGGCGTGGAGTTGCCCCAGAGCAGGCCCCAGACAACGCTGGAGTCCCTTCATGGCCCAGGAAGCCCTGCCTCCCACCTCCCTGCTTGCCCGTGGGTTCTTACTGCCCAGCCTCTGCCCAGGCTGTGCCCCCTGCCCCATGCCCTTCCCGGTGAGTGACCGCATCTGCTGTCGGAGGCTGCACCTCACCACCCAGGCCAAAGTGGCGCCCCCAGTCTTCTCTCACCACGTGTTTGCCTTCCCAGGACTTAGCACGCCTCCGAATGAGGCCCCCCGTGCTAGCACAGCACCGTCTCTCTACCCCTTACCCCAGCCCTACCCCCACTCATCCTCCTAGACCAGGGTTCCCACCATCTAACCTGACTCCTCTACTGCCCCTCACCGCCCTTCCCCACTCCCCATTCGCCTCCACCCCACACTGACCCCCCCAGACCAGCGGCCCCCGCCGTCTAACCGACCCCTCCCCACTGCCCTCTCCATCCCCCTCTCCCCGCCCCCATCTGCCTCCACCCCACGCTGACACCCCTGGACCAGCGGCCCCTCCGCGCGTTTCCCGGCACTGCCCACGGTCCGTCCTCCCCGCGGCCGCCAGAGGGCGCGTGTGAGCCCCGGGCCCAAGTCCCTGCTGATCCCTCGGCGTCCCGGGGGTGAAGGTCCACGAGCTGCTCCCGCGCCCCTTCACCTCCTTTGCACTGGCTGTTCCTACTGCCGGATGCACTTCCCACTTGGTCACCACTCGGGTCTCTAAGTGCCCTTCCCAGCAGTCCCCCACCTCCCTGCTGTTTCCTCTTCGGCGCTAACCGGGGACCAACATGCCGTCCTGCTGGCTCTCCCTATGACTTTCCCACGGTCAGAGTTTTGGGCTGTTCCGTTCATCGCACGCGGCCCAGCACAGTAAGTGCTTGGTAAATGTAAAATGACTGAATGAATGTCTGCTTCCGTGTGCTGTCGCCCCATCGGGGCCCTCCCTCAGTGCCCAGCGCCCAGCTCAGACCCCGGCAAACAGCGGGCGCGCAGCAAACGTTTGCTGAATGACTAATGAACCGTGCGGGCGTGGGGGAGGAGCCGGGCCGCCGCACGGCACAGTCCAGGCGGGAAGCCCACTCCCGCCGCGGGACGCGCCGTCTTGCCATTGTCCGTGGGGCCCCTCCCGCTCTTCCGCCACCCCACAGGCCCTCCTGCACCTCTCTAGGGCTCCCCAACCCCGCCAGATCCCCGCCCCTGCCCTTTCGGCTCGCGCGATCCCCCTCCCATCTCTCTCTCCCGACCTCCTCACCCGTCCCTCCCGAGTCTGCCCTCCCGCGGGACTCCCCACGCCTCTGTGAAGCCCCCAGGGTCCCCTCATTCGCCCCCTTCCCTGAGTCCCCGCCCCGCCTCAACCTCCGCGCAGGCGCAGCGCGTCCCGGCCGTCGCCCCCAAGCTAGCGGCTGAGGGCGGGGCGCGGGCTGGTCCGGACTCCGCGGCTCCATGGGGCTCCTGGGGCTGCTGAGCCTGCTGCACTCTGCTTTCTTCGGGGACCAGGTAGGGCGCGGGAGTCCCGACTGCCGGGAGGTCGGCCAGGGCGCGGCCGGGGAGGAAAAGACGTAGCCGGGGATGGATTGCGGACCGCGGGAACGGAGGTCCGGGCGGCTGGGGGCGCACAGGCACCTGCACGGGGGCCTGAAGGGTCTGGGGTCTCGCGCAGTCGCCGTGGAGACCGCTGGGAAACCTCAGCCTGATAGCCGAGCTGGGAGCCCCTCCCCCGCGACGCAGAGGACACCCCCCCAACACCCCAATCTGCGCAAGCGTGGCCTCGCGGGGCCCAGCCCTTGGCCTCATAGAGACCCCCGGACCCCTCCCCATTGCGCGGGCTTGGAAACCCGCAGGGACTGTGGGGGCTGCGGTGCGGCGCGCTGGGCCGAGGCTCCTCCTCCCGCTAGGCGGCCACGCCCTGCATCTCTCTGGGCCTCAGTTTCCCTCTAACGGGCTCCTGGCGTTGGGCCGACCCCGACGTTCGTCGAGGCTAATGTTTGTAATATCCATCCCACTCCCCCGCGGCTCCGTCATCTTTATAAATCCTGGGGCCCTGACATCCCCTAGTTAAGAGGAAACTGAGGCTTGGGGTGTGGTGGGGAGCCCAAGGTCACGCCTTGAGCAGGGCCAGAGCCTGAGCACCGGGCTGGGGCGGCGGCAGAGGACGCGGCCGGAGGCCGGTGGGAGCTGTCCGCGGTGCTGACGGGCCGCGTGCCCCTCCCCATCCGGGGAACAGGCTCGGAGCCCTGGGCAGACCTGCAAGCCACCCCAGGTCGGCTGCCGGGGGCGCGGCCAGGACCGTCCACGCTACCCCTCCCCAACCTCCGAGGCAGCCCCTCCTCCTGGGTCAGGCCCCTACCTGGCACCCAGCCCTCGCCCCGTCCCTGTGGTCGCATGGTGACCTGGGGCCTTCTTCCCTCCCATCGTCTACGAGGTGGGGACGCCCCTGGTTCTGCCCCCAGTCCCTGGCACCGCGGAGGCTCAGTGGGGAAGGGCGGGGCGTCGAGGGGGCAGAGCCGCCGGAGATGAGGCTCTGAGCCGTGAGCGACTCGGTTGTGTGCCGGGCCACGTGCTGGGGGTTTGGGGTGGGGTGGGAACGGGATGGCAGGAGGAGACCGGAGCCCTGTGATTCAGCTTTCTCTTGGCGGACCTAGCAGCGGCAGGGGGCATAGAAGATACCAGGGAGGAAGTCCGGGAAGGAGCCACCTTACAGCTGGGGACTGTGCAGCGGGGAAGCGCTCAGCTCCCCAAGATTGGGCCTGGAGTCCTGGGGGGCTCTGGGAATTCCCAAGGCTTTTGCTCTAGAACTTCCAGTGATGTTAAATCTCGTTGTGGCTCAAGAATGCACAGGGTTAAGGATTCTGGGGGTGTCAGAGCTGTAAATTTCTGGAGGCCTGAGGACGAGTGTATCTTGCCTTGAGGTTTCAGTCCCCATGTGTCCCCAGCCTTCCAGGCCCCAACTCCACCAGGATAAGGGAGGGAGGGACGAGGCCCAGGGCCCGGTGACGATCGTTTGTGAACTGAGGCACTGTGCTCCCTGGTCTGAGCCTCAGCTGCCTCATGTGTACAAGGACAGGGGTGGACATTGGACAACCACCCATCCCCCTCCACTCCTACCACACCCCCGTGCCCAGCCCGTGCCAGCTGTCAGGTTCTGGCTAAGTGGGGCCTGGGAGCAGGGATCTCTGAGACTGGAAGGGGGATGTGAGGCTTAGTTCTGTGGGGTGCAGGGGTCGGGGGAGGACAGGGGTTCTCCGGTCCACCTCCCACTGAACAAAACAGGAAACTGAGACCAGAGAGAGATATGCCCAAGGACACGCAGGGAAATCACCGCTGAAGCCAGGGCCTGGCTCTGTCGTCTCCCTGCCTCCTTTCCAGCTTTGCGCGGTGTACCCTGCTCTCCCAGCTCAGCTCAGCGGCACAATTCCCCCAGGGGGACTGCCCCTGCTCTAAACCCCTCACACCTGCTCTGGGCCAGCCTCATCACCCCACCAGAAGCCCATGTCTCCTGCATGAGCGCTGATGTCTCCAAGCCCCTGGCACTGCACATGTTGTTCCTTCAGCCTGGAATGTCTCCTTGATCTCGTAGCCAACTCTTACTCATCCTGAAGAGGCCCGACTCCAGCATGCCCTTCTCAGTGCAGCCTTCCCAGCATCCACAAAGGGCCCGTTTGACTGCTGCACACCCTCCATGAGCCCCGTGGGCTGGGCATGGCTGTATCTTGTCCCCGGAGGCTCTGGGACAGCCAGGTCTGAGTCCTCCTGGGGCCCTCAGCATTGCTGGCCCAGGGCTGGACACAAGAGGCGTCCTGCAGACCCGGAGAGAACAACCTGGTCTCTGTGCCCTTGGCTACCCGCCCTGTTGTCCTCAGGCCAGTCCTTACAAAGTCTGCAGCCGCCTCCCCTTTTTACAGAGAGGAAAGCTGAGGGCTTAGAGGTGAACGATTTGCCCTGGATCCACAGCGGGAAAAAGATAGAGGCAGGTTCCAAACTAGTGTCTCCTGGGCCAGCGCCCCCTTCTCTGTCCTTGAAGTGTGCCAGGCTAGCAACGGAAAGGACTGTATGCACTGGGGAGCGAGAGGCGTGGAGGCAAGGCGGGTCCCACGGAGGAGCAGATGCTCTCCAAGGAACACGGGGAGAAACGCACCGTCCCAGGCGAGCCTGCCCACCCCCCACCCCCCACCAGCCTGGACCCCAGGGGATAGGGTACAGCAGGGACCCCCAGCCCTGTCCACCCTGACGCATCCGACCGGCAGGGCCGGATCCATGCCTCAGGAGCTTCCTTCCCCGCTAGGATTCTGATGCAACGTCCAAGACCAGACGTTTTACCCTTAAATTATGCGGATCCAGCCCCGGGAAGCTCTAAAAGGCCGTTTCACCCTGGAATGGGGTGGGTGCCGCGTAGTCTGCCCCTCGGAGTCCCGCATCCCTTGGGGGGGGGGGTTCAACCCTCCCCCGCACACGCAGCCCCTGAACCCGCGCGAAGGCCAGAAGCCCCGGGGCCGCAGCTCCTCCCCGCCCCAGCCTGCCATTGGCTGTTGCCATGGCACCAACCATCTTCCCGCGCCGCCATTGGCTGCCTCTCCTGCATCCCGCATCTCGCATCCTCCACCGCTCGCGGTGGTCTCGCCCAGCGCCGCGAGCGGCGGCGCAGCCTGGCTAGGCCCGGACCGGGCTTTGTCCGTCCCAGAACCCCTGCCAGCGCCGCCAAGATCCCGGACCCTGGAGCCGGCGCCCGCGCCAGTCCAGCCCAAGTGAGATAAAGTAAGCGGCGCTCTTTGGATGGAGGGCTGGGGGTGCGGCCTCCGCCTCTGTCGGGGGTCTCTAGCACCTCCGCCCGCCGCCACACACTGTGGAGCCTCCGTTTCGTCAGGGTGGAGCTGGAGGGGAAACTGAGGCCTGGGGAGGTGGGCGCTACGTCGCTGCCGCAGGTCCTATGCACACACCCACTCGCCGGCTTCAGAACCCCGATCTCCCGACCTTACGGGCAGGCCTGCTGTGTGCCTTGAGGGACGGTGCCGCACCTCTCTGGGCAGCAGTGTCCTTCTCTGTAAAGTAGGGGGTTGGGTTGAGGGAGAGAAGGGCCCCTTTGGGCCACCCCTGTGCCGTCCTCCCCTGAAATTCAGCCACTCACCGTTCAGATGAACCCCCCCCCCCCCCCAGCTGTTGATGGTTTCACTTCGCAGATGCAGAGCTCTCAGGGAACCTGGGCTGAAGGGCGGGCAGGAGGGCTTCCTGGAGGAAGCCGCGCCCAGAGGGATGGCAGGAGTTAGGAAAGGTGCTCCAAGCAGACACCTGCATGTGCAAAGGCCCAGAGAGAGGGCTGTGGTGGTGGCGAGGCAGGCGTCGGAGCAGGGGAAGGGTGGAGTCCGACCAGTGACTTTCAGAGGTTCCTTCTATCCGTGCAGGAGTGGATGGATGGAGGAGGCCTGCGGGGCCTCTGTGGGGAGGGAGGGGGCAGCCGAGGAGTGGGTCCCGTCGGGTAGAGCTTGAGGGACTGGTGGGAGTGCAGAGTTGGGCACGCAGGCTGGAACGAGGGGGTGCCATGTTGGGGGGGCTGCTGCCAAGCTCAGTCTGACGAGGATGTGGGAGTGGCTGCCAGAGAGGGGGCGTGAGAGGGTCTGGGCTTGGAGAGTGGGAGGGAGCCTTTTCCTTCACCCAGTGCTCGCCCCAGCCTGTGTCCACAGGGCTCCAGCCAGAACCCAGGGATCTGGCCGAGCCCCTGGGCCTGTCCCCCAGCTGGGACCCCCGACTGAGCCTTGGGCAGGATCGGTACGGGGTGAGGCAGCTGGCCTCCCACACGGACACACCGTCTCCCATGCCGTCCTGTCTGCACTGTGATGTGCTGTTTGCTCCGTGTCTGCTCTCCTTACTGGCCCAACAGCGGTCCCTGAGAGCGCTGTGACGAGGAAGACAGATGACGGGCACGGCGCGCAGTAGGTCTTCCAAGCAGTTCAGGATGGCCTGAGTTCATGTCCCCACCTGGGGCTGGGCCCCCGCTCCTGCTTCAGGTTCTGCTTACACCCTCAGTGACCCCAAGGTAGAGTCTTCTTTAGGGAGGAGAGATCGTTGAATGAGTGAAGTAGTGCCCCCCCCACCCGCCCTGCCGCTGAGGGCAGGGGAGGGCCGGCCGATTTGGGGAGTGGGCTCAAGAGGGCGGGGGGGAGGGGGCGCCCAGCGAGGGGGAGGTGGAGGGGTTGGGCTGCCATTGGTGCGCCGCAGACAAAGGCAGAGGGAGGAGGAGCGCTGGTGGGAAGGGAACAAAGAGGAAAGGGGGCTGGGGCAGGACAGCTCCTGCAGGACCAGGCCGAGGAGGTGCTGGCCAGCTGGACGGGGGAGGAGGCTGAGCCAGAGGGAGAGAGGACAGCCAGACACACAAAGAAGCAGGCCCTGGTAGCAGAGCCCAGGGGATGGGGCATGGGGTGCTGCCAGCCGCAGGGGCTCATGGAGGGCTGGGTGGAGGGACGCGGGGCCACCCAGGTAGCTACTCCAGACCCGCCTGCTCTTGGACAGGGTGTGGAGGCTTCAGGATGTGGTTTCTGGC
This sequence comes from Phataginus tricuspis, assembly GCA_029783875.1. Lineage (NCBI taxonomy): Eukaryota > Metazoa > Chordata > Mammalia > Pholidota > Manidae > Phataginus > Phataginus tricuspis. The sequence continues at coordinate 3,991,552 of JAQQAC010023519.1, forward strand.
CCCCCAGAGTAACCATGGTAGGTCTGGGTCCGTCTGTCCCACTGTCCAGCTGTGGGGGCACCGCCATAGCCTGACCCCTCTGGGAAAGCCCTCCACTGCTTTCTTAGGCGCCTGTGTTGGCCTTCGTGGTATTTTTATTGTGCATCAGCTGGGCAGCTGCACTTCTGCAGCGAAGGGCCTTTACTCCGTCCATCTGTCTGTCTCTCTGGCTGTGAGTGTTTCTGTGAGCTTGGTGGTACAGGGCTGGCCAGTCCCATCTGCCGAGTGGTACTTTCAGGGGCTTGGCTGCCCATCTGTACGTCTAGCTGTCAGTATGTCTGGGAGCCTGGCAGGAGGGTGGACATCTATCTGTGTCTGTCAGTTGGGTGTTTGGGCTGTGTGTCTGCATCCAGTCTGCCAGGCGGTCTATCCCTGGATTCCCTGCCTGCAGCCGTCCGTGCCGGACCCCTTCCCACCCCTCCCCAGGCCCTGTGGTAAGCCCTCTGCTCCATGGCCCCAGGCACTGCAGGAGCTGAAGATGATGAGTTCCGTGGCGCCCTATGAGCAGCTGGTGCGGCAGGTGGAGGCCTTGAAAGCTGAGAACAGTCACCTGAGGCGGGAGCTGCGAGACAACTCGAGCCACCTGTCCAAACTGGAGACAGAGACGTCTGGCATGAAGGTTGGGGGGCTCTGGGTGGAGGGCGCACGGACCAGGGTTGCAGGGACAAAGCCCAGGGTGCTGGGCCCAGAGGTGGGCATTCAGGGCCCCAGGCGTGTCCCGTGGACAGGGCAGTAGGCCTGTGCCCACAGGTGCTCTGCTCACTCCCACCTTCAGGAAGTCCTGAAGCGCTTACAGAGCAAGCTGGAGCAGGAGGCCCGAGTGCTGGTGTCCTCGGGACAGACCGAGGTGCTGGAGCAGCTGAAAGGTGAGAGGCCAGGCTGGGGGCCCCCTGCACACTGGGGCGATGCCTGGTAGGTATGTCCCCACAGGGAGTCGGGAAGAGGTGAACAGGGAAGGGTGCTGACCTTGCCCACCCCCTCCGCACCTCCAGCCCTGCAGATGGACATTGCCAGCCTGTACAACCTCAAGTTCCAGCCGCCGGCCCTGGAACCCGAGCCCGCTGCCCGGACCCCTGAGGAAAGCCCATTACACAGTTCTGGGCCCTCCAAGGATAGCTTTGGGGAGCTGAGCCGGGCCACCATTCGGCTGCTGGAGGAGCTGGACCGGGAACGGTGAGCCTGCAGGGGACCTGAGCAGGGGCAGGGCGACATGGCTCTACCCGCAGCAGTCTCTGCCTTTTTGGTCCGTGGGCATGGACACTCCCCACTCACCGGTAGAGGGCGCCCCCTCTCCTGGCGCTGCTGACCTCAGTCGGAGGATGGGGGACGTTCCTGGCAGAAGGGAAAGCTCCTGGGAGACATCCCCAGGGGTCCCCGACACGCAGGCGTCGCCAAGGACAGGGCTGTGTCCAGCTCCAGGGCTGAGTCAGGCCTGAAGCCAGAGGGGCTCAAGGCAGCCTTTGTGGAGAGAGGGCTGCAGCCCAAGAAACCTTGGGCCCAGGGCCAGCAAAGGGAGGCAAGGTCTGGGCCCTTTGGCTCAGATCGGCACGGCGTCCAGTCCGTGCTCTGCTGCGTGACCGCAAGCAAGTCCCTTCACTGTCCCAGACTCGGACTTCGTAATGGGGTGCAGTGTCTCCCCTGGAGTTGTTTAGAGAGCGACTTGACGCTGGGGCAGTCAGAGCCTGAAGCTGACCCTGCAGAGGCTCGAAGGAGATTAGCAAGTATGGGAGAGGTAGCAGTCAGAGCCGCGCGACTCGGCCTCTCCCGAGGTTGATTTTCCGCGCCCCACTCCATTACCCAGCCCCATTCCCCGCTCCCGGGGCCGGGAGCACCAAGGACGGGACGTTGCCATACTCCTGTTAAACCTGGCACACAGTAAGTGCCCATGATTACCAAAATCAAAATAAACAGCGAGCGCCCGCCCGCCCCCAGGTGCTTCCTGTTGAATGAGATCGAGAAGGAGGAGAAGGAGAAACTCTGGTACTACTCGCAACTTCAGGGCCTGTCCAAGCGCCTGGACGAGCTTCCCCACGTGGAGACGGTGAGCTCGCGAGGGTGCCCCCCGGCGCGGGGAGCGGCGGCAGCCCCGCCTGAGCGCCCCTCACCGCGGCGCCCCCCCCCCCCGTCCCTCCCAGCAGTTCTCGATGCAGATGGACCTGATCCGGCAGCAGCTGGAGTTCGAGGCCCAGCACATCCGCTCGCTGATGGAGGAGCGCTTCGGCACCTCGGACGAGATGGTGCAGCGGGCGCAGGTGCGGCGCGGGCGGGGCGGGGCGAACCAGAGCACAGAGATGGCCTGGTTAGTGGCGGGAGTCATGCAGTGGGTGAATCCGACAGCAGAGACTGCTGTGGGCGGGGCCTGGGTCAGGAGGCGGAGCCAGAGGGCCGAGCGGGACGCAGAAGGCGGAGTCCCGGAATAATGAGACGGGGCGGGCCAGTGGGCGGGCCCGAGTCCGAGCAAGCCCCCGGGCGTTGACTTGGTCAATGGACTGGACCGGACCAGGGGGTGGGCGGGTCTAGATGGATGGGGTGGGGTCTAAATAGGGGAAGGGCCACACAAGGAGTAGGTGGGTTTAGATGGGATCTGAATAGGGGCGGGGCCAACTTGGAAAGGGTTCGCCTAGGAGGGGTGGGGCCTGAGCAGTGGGTGGGGGCAAACCGCAAGTGGGCGGGGTCAGCCGGGGAGGATTTGGGGTGGGTGGGGCCATATCAGGTAGGAGCAGGAGTCTTGCGGGACAGGGGGTGGGTAGTGGGCGTGGCCTGCTGGGAGTGGGCGGGGTATGCCCTAAGTTTCAAGTGTTATGGCTGCAGATCCGCGCCTCGCGCCTGGAGCAGATTGACAAGGAACTGCTGTCAGCGCAGGACCGGGTGCAGCACACGGAACCACAGGTACTGGAAGGGGCGGAGCTTGGGCCCTGGGTCTGCTGATGGCTCCAGGCAGTGAGATAACCCCGAGGCTCTGCCCCGGGTCCAGGACTCAGTGTACAGACCAAACCCGTGTTATCACAGGGGTGTAGCCGGCATCAGCCTGGTGCCTAGTGGGGTGCTTCCTGGCCGAACCCCTAAGCCTGGCATTTCCACAGGCCCTGCTGGCGGTGAAGTCGGTGCCGGTGGAGGACGACCCCGAGACTGAGGTCCCCACGCACCCTGAGGACGGCGCCCCCCAGCCGGGCAACAGCAAGGTGAGGGGAGTGGGAGAAGCATGAGAGCTGGGGTGGGACAACAAGCTGGGCTCGGAATACGGGGCTCCTCCCTCCCCATGCCTTGGTAAGGCGTTCCGGGTGTGGGAGGCTGCCCTGGGTTGGGGTGCGTGGCGCTGGTGGGACCAGCATACGGTCTGGGGCCTGGTCAGATGGCGGGGATACCAGTTCCGTGTGTTTAAAAGGGGGTGCACTTTAGACTTAGATGTAGGATGCTCCCTGGAGTACCCGTTGAGGCCGATAAGGTGGGCACTTGGCCCTCAAGGGTTGGGGGCATCTTGGCGGTGACCGATGCCACCCACCGTCCATCTCCCCAGGTGTGTGTGCGCTGACCCTCAGGAGGTCCAGGGTAGCAGGCGGTTCTCCTGGGCTGGGGTCCCAGGACTCCACCGTGTGTTGTGGGAGAGCCAGCAGGCTGGGCCAGGTGAACCGGGCGGGGTCCCCACCCTGACTCCACTCCCTGCCTCTCGCAGGTGGAGGTGGTCTTCTGGCTGCTGTCCATGCTGGCGACGCGTGACCAGGAGGACACGGCGCGCACGCTGCTTGCCATGTCCAGCTCGCCGGAGAGCTGCGTGGCCATGCGCCGCTCGGGGTGTCTGCCGCTGCTCTTGCAGATCCTGCACGGCGCGGAGGCGGGCGCTGGGGGTCGCAGTGGGACTCCCGGGGCGCCTGGGGCCAAGGACGCGCGCATGCGCGCCAACGCGGCGCTGCACAACATCGTCTTCTCGCAGCCGGACCAGGGCCTGGCGCGCAAGGAGATGCGCGTCCTGCATGTGCTGGAGCAGATCCGCGCCTACTGCGAGACCTGCTGGGACTGGCTGCAGGCGCAGGAAGGCGGGCCAGAGGGACGCGGCGGTGAGTTACAGCCTCTTGGGACCTCCCTGGGGTCGGGGCCACGTCCTTAGGGGAACAGCGGCCACCCGCCTTTGCTGTGCACAGCACTCTGTGCTACGCCCTCACTGACGCCTTTTGGGAACCTCCTCATGACGGATTGTCAGAGATTGTCACCAACAGCCTGTTGTGCCTGGCGCCGGGTGAATGCCCAGGAAGCAATCCCTGAGGGTACAGTTGGGTGTGGGTCACCCTGGAACCTGGGTGCAGAGTTTGGGATTCCTAGTTTCTGCTGCTGATTGCAAAGTTAATGTGGGACGAAGCATGCCCGAGGCTCGGAGCACCGGGCCTTACTGCAGGTTTGCAGTGCTGGGCGAGGCAGGCACCCTCTTTATTCATCTTAGGTTAAGTAAAGTAAAGGAGGCCCACCGCCCTGGCAGTGACCCCTCGGGGACGGGCATGCAGTCTGAGAAGCTCTGGGGTCTGGGCAGGCCTGCAGGGTGGAACAGGCAGGGAGGAGTGGGGACCAGCCCAGGGACGTTTCCCAGAGAGGGGGGGCCCTGACTCGGTCCCTTGGCTCACAGCCCCAGTCCCCATCGAGCCGCAGATCTGCCAGGCCACCTGTGCTGTGATGAAGCTGTCCTTTGACGAGGAATACCGCCGCGCCATGAACGAGCTGGGTGAGCACCCCCTCGCCTCCCCGTGCACGCTGCGGCCCCTGATTTGGCCCGAGGCTGCTGGGCCTTACTCAGTCCAGGGCAGGCTTTCAGCCACAGTGGTCTTGGGGCTCAGAGAACGGGGAAGGGGCTGGAGCCCAAAGCAAAGGTAGGAGACCCGACTTAGTAATGCAAGGAATTGGAGCTGGTGGGTGGTTTGGGGAGAGGGGTTGGGGGGCAGAGTTTTAGGTTTGGGAGCATATAATACATTCTCCTTTTCCATAAACAGTAATGGAAACATGGAAAAAGGAAACAACAAGGGCCTAAACTCATCGACATGCTTACTTTATTACAAAGTGAGGCACTTCTCACCCAGCAGATGGTCAAAACACCCAAAGGTTTTATGGGATGTGGCTTGGCCTGGCTGTGCCGCCAGGGGAGCTGGCCGCCCTGGTGAGGGAGCGCGGCGGCGCGGACACTCGATGAGCGAGCACCCCGTGCCCTCCTGCCTCCCCGGTGCCAGCTGGGAAGTCATCCTCTGGCTGGATTTACCGACCACGATGCAGAGGGGCAAGGCAGGCAGCCAGCCAGCAACCCAAATAAAACCTCAGATCCAGAAACAGTACGTGTCCAACAGCAGTAGGGGATGCGCCCGATGCGCTGGCACGTCCTACGGCCATTTAGGTCTGCAGTGTGTCTCTGGGGAGAGCCATGCATGGTGCGGTAGGCCTGCGCGGGTCTGCCTGAGAACACAGTTTAAACGCAGGAAGGCAGTGCCCTGGGTGCTGGGCTTAAAAGCACATCTGGGGGTGAGACGGAGGGAGGGCACTGAGGTGGGGGGCCTCTCGGACAGAGGCTAGAAGGCGGGTGGGCTTGTGCAGGGCGCCAGGCAGAGGACCCGGCTCGCCCCGCCTGTCCCCAGCCTTGTCGCGCCTTCCTGTGCCCCTGCAGGCGGGCTGCAGGCCGTGGCAGAGCTGCTGCAGGTCGACTATGAGATGCACAAGATGACCCGGGACCCACTCAACCTTGCCCTGCGCCGATACGCTGGGATGACCCTCACCAACCTCACCTTCGGGGACGTCGCCAACAAGGTTCCTGGGGCTGACCTGGGAAGGGTGGGGTCAGCAGCCCTCCCCCGGTCGGAGCCTCCCTCGACCTCATCCGAACTCTGAAACAGCCCTGAGAGGTGGGGACAGTTGTCCCCAATTTATGATTTACGGGCAGGTGGACTGAGGCCCAGAGAGGGCTGGGGAGGGTGGGGCAGTGTCTGGATGAGATTGGCCGGGCTGGCGTATGCTGCCACCTCCGGGCCGGGGAGGCTGGTTGTCTTGCGGCGGCCTGAACCTCAGTTTCCTCATCTGAGCAATGGGGTGACTGCCTCCCTCCCCCGTGGCGGTGAGGATGAGGCCTGGGGCTCTAGCTCAAGCACACAGACAGAGCTCGTTGGCTGGGAGAGGGGGCCTGTGGGTGGGGGTGGACCCCTGCCGGCTGAGGCATGCCCATCCTCTGTAACGACAGGCCACACTGTGCGCCCACCGGGGCTGCATGGAGGCCATCGTGGCCCAGCTGGCTTCCGAGAGCGAGGAGCTCCACCAGGTACCCAGACGGGGCAGGGAGGGGCAGGGTGGCCCACTGCCCGAGGCCCCTGCCGGCGGAGCCCTTCCCAGTGGGTGCGGTGGGTGACCCTGGCTGAGGGTGGCGTGCAGGGGCACCTTGGGAGCCAGCCCTGGGCACACCTTGCCTGCCCCGCCCCAGGTGGTGTCCAGCATTTTACGTAACCTGTCCTGGAGGGCCGACATCCACAGCAAGAAGGTGCTGAGGGAGGTGGGCAGCATGGCTGCCCTGATGCAGTGTGTCCTCCGAGCCTCCAAGGTGGGCGCGGCTGGGGGCGGGGACACCCGGGGCTGGGGCGGGGACACCGGGGCTGGGGCGGGGACACCCGGGGCTGGGGCGGGGACACCCGGGGCTGGGGCGGGGCCTCCAGGGCACCAGGTGGGGAGTTGTCCGTCTCAGGGAATAAGACCAAACCACCTGCTCCTTGGCAGGTGGCCCAGGCCGGGGCTGCTGACTCTGTGACGGCCAGTTTTGTTCCTTTTCACGGTCACTTGGGGACCAAGTGGGTGACTCGGTGATGTTGACAGTAGTCACTTGCGGGGGCCATGTGGGTGACCCCACCGCGGACCCGCCCCTGCTCCCCACCCAGGAGTCCACACTGAAGAGCGTGCTCAGTGCCCTGTGGAACCTCTCAGCACACAGCACAGAGAACAAGGCGGCCATCTGCCAGGTGGACGGCGCCCTGGGCTTCCTGGTGAGCACACTCACCTACAAGTGCCAGAGCGACTCGCTGGCCATCATCGAGAGTGGCGGCGGCATCCTGCGTAATGTGTCCAGCCTCATTGCCACCCGCGAGGACTACAGGTCAGCGGCAGCACCCCCTGGTCTCGGCGGGCGGAGGGCGCTGGGGAGGTGGACGGGGCTGGGGGCTGGTCTCGCTCTGCTCGGCGTGTCCAGCAAATGGCTGTCCCTGACTTGCCTGCAGGGGCTGAGTTCCCTCCAGTCCATCTCAAATATTGTGTGCCATGTGCTTATACTCAATTTTGAATGAATTTATTAAAAGAAAGATGTGTCTTGTTTTTTAAGTAATATTAATCATTCATCCTTGTTCTTTATTAATAAGATACTAAACAACACTAATAACTAATATTTTACTAAAATGAAATACTTTTCATCTAAATAATATTAATAGTAAATAATGCTTCTAACGCATGAAAATACTTAACATTTGTTTTTTGGTAAAAGCACACCCCGAATGTTGTTTGGGATATACTTGTGTGAAAGATTTTAAGATAAATAGAACATTTTTTGATTAAACAATGCTAGTAATGACCCATAACACACTGTTTTTAAAAACAAAGTCTGTCGTCAGTACAAGTATGCCCCAGATGTCACGAGATGTGCTAAAATGAAATCTACTGGAAGGAAGCTTTAGTTTGAAAAAGTCCTGTTAACTCATTGGTAGTATTACTTAGTACAAGTCTTATTGTCTTCATAAGGGAAAGCTTTGGCACAAGTGTACCTCTTTCGATATCTGGGATGTGCTCCTATAAACGCTGAGTCCTTTTTCTGTCTCCTTATTGCTTTGGAACCACCACTGGGCCTGCTCCTGGAGCGGGAGGTTGGGGGTGCCAGGGCCCCAGGGCCACAGCCTAATGCTGTCCCCCCACCCGCCCACACCCCAGGCAGGTGCTGCGCGACCATAGCTGCCTGCAGACACTGCTGCAGCACCTGACGTCCCACAGCCTGACCATCGTGAGTAACGCCTGCGGCACGCTCTGGAACCTGTCCGCCCGCAGCGCGCGAGACCAGGAGCTGCTCTGGGACCTGGGCGCGGTGGGCATGCTCCGCAACCTGGTGCATTCCCGCCACAAGATGATCGCCATGGGCAGCGCTGCGGCCCTGCGCAACCTGCTGGCGCACCGGCCTGCCAAGTACCAGGTGGCAGCTACCGCTGTCTCCCCCGGTACCTGCGCGCCCAGCCTGTACGTGCGGAAGCAGCGTGCGCTGGAGGCCGAGCTGGACACGCGGCACCTGGCCCAGGCGCTCGACCGCCTGGGGAAGCAGGGCCCTCCTGAGGCCGAAGCCGAGGCCGAGGCTGCCTCCAAGAGGCCACTGCCCCCACTGCGGCTCCTGGACGGGCTGGCCCAGGACTATGCCTCGGACTCAGGCTGCTTTGATGATGACGACGCACCCTCCCTGGCCGCCGCAGCTTCTGCCGCCGAGCCTGCCAGCCCAGCCATGCTGTCCCTCTTCCTGGGCAGCTCCTTCCTGCAGGGGCAGGCGCCGGCCCGCACCCCGCCCACCCGCCTCGGTGGCCCAGAGGCGGAGAAGGAGTCCGGCGGAGAGGCGGCCGTGGCGGCCAGGGCCAAGGCCAAGCTGGCGCTGGCAGTGGCGCGGATAGACCGGCTGGTGGAGGACATCTCGGCCCTGCACACGTCATCCGACGACAGCTTCAGCCTCAGCTCGGGGGACCCAGGGCAGGAGGGGCCACGGGAGAGCCGTGCTCAGTCCTGCTCGCCCTGCCGGGGGCCCGAGGGTGGGCGGCGGGAGGCAGGCGGCCGTGCCCACCCACTGCTGCGGCTCAAGGCGGCCCATGCCAGCCTCTCCAATGACAGTCTCAACAGCGGCAGCGCCAGTGACGGGCGCTGCTCCCAGGACCCCACACGGCCCCGCCCGCTGGCTGTGCTCGCCGAGCACCTCGAAGGGCCCCTGGGCGGCCGGGCACGGCCCCACCGGCTTGACCTCAACCTGCCAAGTGTGCAGGCTGATCCAGCAGCCAGAGACGCGGTGGCCGACGCCCGCGTGCGCACCATCAAGCTGTCACCCAGCTACCAGCATGTGCCACTGCTTGAGGGCAATGCCAGGGCAGGCACAGGGCCACTGGGCCCTGGGACCCAGAAGCAGGCCTGGCTGCCTGCAGAGGGCCTGAGCAAGGTTCCTGAGAAGCTGGTGGCGGAGGCGCCGCCTCTTTGCCTGTCCCACTGCAGCTCCCTGTCCTCGCTGTCCTCGGCCGGCCATCCGGGCCCCAGCGAGGCCGGGGACCTGGACGACAGTGACACATCCCTGGAGGGGTTGGAAGAGGCAGGCCCCAGCGAGGCAGAACTGGATGGGGCCTGGCACAGGCCTGGGGCTGCCTCCCTGCCTGTGACCATCCCGGCACCCCGGCGAGGCCGGGGCCTGGGGGTGGAGGACGCCACGCCGTCCAGCTCCTCAGAGAACTGTGTGCAGGAAACCCCCCTGGTGCTGAGCCGCTGCAGCTCGGTGAGCTCCCTGGGCAGCTTCGAGAGCCCCTCCATTGCCAGCTCCATCCCCAGCGACCCCTGCAGCGGGCTGGGCAGCGGCACTGTGAGCCCCAGCGACCTGCCCGACAGCCCCGGACAGACCGTGCCACCGAGCCGCAGCAAGACGCCGCCGCTGGCCCCTGCGCCGCCCTGCGAGCGTGACACCACGCAGTTCAGCCTGCAGTGGGAGAGCTACGTGAAGCGCTTCCTGGACATCGCAGACTGTCGGGAGCGCTGCCGGCTGCCATCTGAACTGGACGCGGGCAGCGTGCGCTTCACAGTGGAGAAGCCTGACGAGAACTTCTCATGCGCGTCGAGCCTCAGCGCGCTGGCCCTGCACGAGCACTACGTGCAGAAGGACGTGGAGCTGCGCCTGCTGCCCCCCACCTGCCTGGAGCGCAGCCAAGGCTCCAGCCAGCACTTGGCTGGGCACCGCCGGCGGGATGAGGCTGGGGGTCGCCTCGAGGGGCCGCCGGCCACCAACCAGGAGCTGGAGCTGCTGCACGAGTGCCTGGGCGTGGCCATGCCCGCCCGGCTCCGCAAGGTGGCCTCAGCGCTGGCACCCGGCCGTGGCACGCTGCCCGTGTACATGCTGGTGCCTGCGGCCCGGGAGGGTGACCCCACTGCCGGCTCGGCCGAGGGCACACCGGTTGACTTCTCCAGCACCACCTCCCTCAGCGACGAGACACTGCAAGGATGCCCCCAGGACCCACCCAGAGGGCGTGCAGACAGCCACAAGCCTGCAGGCCACGCCGCCCCTACCAGGCAGGCCACTGGGCACGGGCAGAGGGCAGGAGGCACGGGCCGGAGCACGGGACAGGCCCAGGGGACAGGCAGGGGCCGGGCGGCACTGGAACTGCCTCTCCGCCAGTCCCCCGGCGCCTGCGTGGACAGGGACAGTGGCCGCACGGGCCGGGCACGAGGGGACGGGGCGCTGCAGTCCCTGTGTCTCACGACGCCCACAGAGGAGGCTGTGTACTGCTTCTATGACAACGACTCTGAAGAAGAGCCCTCCGAGGTGGTGGCAGCACCCCCCCGGCGGGCGTCTGGGATCCCCCGTGCGGTGAAGAGGGAGCGCCCCGTCGCGGCCAGCAGGAAGGAGGTGCAGGCTGCACCCAAGGCTGCACCGCCCGCCCGGGCCCAGCCCAGCCTCATCGCCGATGAGGTGCCACCCTGCTTTTCCCTCAGCTCCTCCGCGAGCTCCCTCAGTGAGCCCGAGCCCTCCCAGTCCGCGGCGGGCCGGCTCCGAGCCCGCGAGCCAGTGGTCCCCAGAGACCGGTGCAGTGGGCATGACAGCTCCCCGGCCCCGCGGGCCAAGGCCGAGCTGCCGCGGCCCCGCATCGCCTCAGCTGTGCCCAGGCGCTGGCCCCAGGTGTCAGCCCCGCGGCATCGCAGGCCCCCGTCTGCCCAGCCAGACAAACGGCCCGCAGAGGGGCCCCGGGAGCACAGCGATGAGGCTGCGGGCTCAGACCGCGCCTCGGACCTGGACAGTGTCGAGTGGCGTGCCATCCAGGAGGGCGCCGACTCCATCGTCGCGTGGCTGCGCCAGGCGGCAGCGGCCACACGCAAGACCTCCTCCGAGTCGGATTCCATCCCCTCCATGTCAGGGCTCTCGGCGGGCTCCCCTCAACAGCCTGCCCCACTCAGGAAGGGGCGACGGCCAAAGGCAGAGGGCCAGGCAGGCAGTGCTGCGCAGCCCGAGAGACGGGTCTCTGCCCTGGCCCAGCGCCGCGGCGGCGGCCGGCCCCGCTCTCCCAGCGGCTCTGAGAAGCCGCGTAGCGCTAAGACCACGCCTGGAATGCCAGCTGTGCTCCGGGGACGGACAGTGATCTACATGCCAAGCCAAGCCACCCGGGCCCAGCCCAGAGGCACCCCCAGTCCCTGTGCTGCACCGAGGAAGATGGGACCCCTGAGCCCCACACGGCCGGCAGCCCCTTCCAAAGTGCCGGGCCCCGGGCAGCAGCGGTCCCGGAGCCTACATCGGCCAGGCAGGACCTCGGAGCTGACGGCGCCCAGCGCGCCCCAGAGGAGTGCCACGCCGCCCGCCCGCCTCGCCAAGACGCCCTCGTCCGGCTCCTCCCAGACCTCCCCAGCCTCTCAGTCCCTGCCCGGGAGGTCACCCCTGGCCGCCCAGGCTTCAGGGCCCCTGCCCGGCCCTGGGGCTTCTCCGGTGCCCAGGGCCCCTGCGCGGGCCCTGCTGGCCAAGCAGCACAAGACACAGAAGTCGCCGGTTCGGATCCCGTTCATGCAGAGGCCTGCCCAGCGGGGGCCACCAGCCCTGGCCAGGGCAGCCCCAGAGCCAGGCCCCAGGGGCCGGGCAGGGGCCGAACGGTGTCCAGGTGCCCGGGGAGGCCGCCTGGGCCTGGTGCGCGTGGCCTCCGCCCGCTCCAGTGGCAGCGAGTCCTCTGACCGCTCAGGTTTCAGGCGGCAGCTGACCTTTATCAAGGAGTCCCCGGGCCTGCTGCGCCGCCGCTCAGAGCTGTCCGCTGTGGAGGCCACGACCTCTGCCTCCCGGGGTGGGTCACCCCACCGAGGCCGGCCCGCACTGCCTGCCGTCTTCCTCTGCTCCTCACGCTGTGACGAGCTGCGGGCAGGCCCCCAGAAGGCCCCAGCCCCGCAGCGGCCCCCCGTGTCCCGACCCAGCCCCGGCGAGCGGCTGCCCCGGCGCACCAGCTCTGAGAGCCCGTCCCGCCTGCCTGTGCGCACGCCAGCTGGCCAGCCTGAGACGGTCAAGCGTTATGCCTCCCTGCCTCACATCAGCGTGTCCCGCGGGCCCGATGGTGCCACCCCCAGACCCACAGCTGACAGCACCCGCCGAGGCAGCGACGGGGAGGCCCGGCCGCTCCCCAGGGTGGCCGCACTGGGCACCACATGGCGCCGCATCCGGGACGAGGATGTTCCCCACATCCTGCGGAGCACCCTGCCCCCCACTGCCCTGCCACTGAGGGGCGCTTCACCCGAGGAGGCCACCGGGAACTCCCCCCAGCGCAAGACCAGTGACGCCATAGTCCAGACGGAGGACTTCACTGCGACCAAGACCCATCCCAGCACATCCCCCAGCCCAGAGAGCAGGGAACCTCCCCAGGGTCCAGCCGGTGGCCGCAGCCCCCTCCTTGGCAGCCACGTGGACGGGCCTGGGCCCACCAAGGCACCCGTGTCTGCCACGCCTGCCCACGAGAGCCCAGGGGTGGCTGCTGGGGGCTTCCCCACCAGCCGGCACGGCTCCCCCAGCCGCTCGGCCCGCGTCCCCCCCTTCAACTACGTGCCCAGCCCCATGGTGGTGGCGACCACTGCCTTGGCCGTGGAGAAGGCCATCGCTCCGACCCCTGCCAGCCTCCTGGAATAGCGGCCCGGCCTCCTGCTGCACTCTCTCCCCACTGGCCAGTCCGGCTGCCCCGAGGGTGGTACCAGGGCCACGTGCCCACCCGAACCCCAGCCCTCAGAGCCCCCACCCAGCCTGCATCGGCCTCACATCTCACGCATAGACGCTTGCTTCTGTGCTGTGGGGACCCTGGAAGGAAATGGGGTTGCAGCCTGGACCTCGAGTCTGGCCAGGGAGTGTACGCGAGGGTGCCAGTCCCAGCAGGGCCCATGCGCAGAGACCACCCTCCTGCCTCTGCCCCCCCCGCTGTGCCCAACAGGGCCGGCGCCTCGGCACAACCTTCCCACGTCAGGAGCCACAGGGAGGTGACAGCACCGGCCTGGGCTGGGGGACAGGGCTGGCAGGGGGGCGCCATGGAGTGCCTGCCCCTGGGGGCCCAGGCATCTGCGAGGCTGGGACCAAGCCTATAATTACTGCAGCTGAGTAATTTGTTAATGATGGCTTGCTCGCTGCGTTTGCCTTCTCAGACCCAGCTAGGGGAGTGCGGGCGAGGGTGTGGCAGAGCCCGACAGGAAGACAGCCCTGACCCCAGACAGCGTTTCGGGAGCCTGGGGCACCCCACGGCTGATGGATGGGATGCTTTCAGGATAGCCTGGAGTAAACAGGCAGTGCGGTGACCAGCGTCTGCTGGAGACACCGGGCTGATGCAGGCCTATGTCCGTGTCCCACTGCTGGCTGCGGGAGGTGCTGGCCGCCAGCTGGGGTTGGGGCACCGTGGAGGTGGCCGTGGTGGGCAAGATGCAGCAGGAAGGAGACTGAGGACGGCAGGGAAGTGGCCCTTTGGGAACTACAGGGGCTGGAGCACAGGGCTGAGATGTGGTGATGCCCCTGGCATGCTGCCCTGCTGAGGGTTGCTCCCTCTCAATGTCACCTCCTTTGGGTGACAACACACTGGGGACATGGGCTCAGCTGGCAGGGCGTCGTCCCCTTCGGGACAGCACAGCTGGGGATGGGGGTGGAGCCGGCACCTGGCCTTCAGGAGGAGGTGCAGGCTGCACCCTGGAGCTGCAGCCGGAGGCCTGGGGCCAGGCCGCCACCGAGATGCTAGCCGCCAGGTGCTAGAGTGCACACCAGGCTGCTGGGGATCGCGGGTGCATGCTCAGGCCCTGCTCCGGACATGCCTTCCTGCAGGAGGAACCAGCACCTCTTTCCTGGGGACTGTTGCCCTGGAAAGCGGGTGCTCTTGGGTCTACTGTCACGGCTGCCCACAGAGCCAGTCCTGAGGGCAGGGGGGCAAATGCTGCCAGAGGAGACCAGCAACATATGACTTCAGGGCCCTTCCCCGGGAGGACGGATGCAGGGCTGAGACCCAAGCACAGCACCCTGACTCGTGACCCCAGACCCACGGCCGTCACGCTGCTGCCTCAAAACGACCTGTCCTGTTGCACCGCACACCCCAAATGCCTCATCTGAGGGCCCACAGCAGGAGGTGGGGTGGCAGTGAGAACTGAGCAGGACCAGGCAAACGGCTGCCCACAGCTGACCCCGGAGACACTCGGGTGGATCTTGGAGGAATCTCGGACACCGTGGGACTGTCTGATTCAGGCTGCCAGATGTCGTCCAGTCACACCGGGCCCAGGCCAGCCTCCCCGAGAAATGGCCTGGCGGGAAGGGACAGGCCCAGCAGTGCAGGCTCCCGTGCACTGTGAGACCCTAGGTGGTGCCCTGCCACTCTGCCTCGGTTTCCCCATGTGGGCCGTGGGGAGAACTCCCAGAGCTACCTCTCAGGGGGGAGGCCTGGTGCTGCCAGAGAGCAGGGCGGCCCCGCCCCGGCCAGCACACTGGGCGTCTGTGCACATCCACACCCGGCGGCCCCCCGTGCCTCCTCCATCTCTGTGCAGGGGGCACAGCCGCACCTCGTGACCTAGCCCAGGCGGGCGGCTATCAGCCCCGGGTGGGGCTTCCTGGAGGCGGCAGCAGCTGGTGGACAGTCAGCCTCAGACAGGAGCCAGCACAGCATTACCTCAGCCCCCTGCCTCTGCCTGTCAGCTGGCCGCCAGCCTGCACTCTACATCCCACGCCTGGTCGTCTAGTCCCACCCCACTCCACCCCCGTGTCGCCAGCCTGCAGGACACATGTAAATACTCCGTCCTGTCCGCCCCCTGAATGCACTGCCGTCTGGCAGAAGGAAGCTGCAGAGCCGGGCATCTCACGTACACCTTTAATAAACAGCTGTTGAGTCACGCTCACTGCCTGCTCCTGTCCCAAGCGGCAAGCACGGGCCGGGGGGCGGGAGGATGACGTTTTGGGCTTTCTGTCCTGGCCGCCCCAGCCCTGGGTCCACATGCTGACCGGCGCCTCACTCCCTCCCGGAGTAGACCAGAGAGGCTTTAAGTAGCTGCCTTGGGGCAGGCCTCAGGACAGCGTGCCAGACCCTGGGGGGCTCAAGGGTGGGCAGTGCCCAAAGGCAGGCAGCCCCACCCCAAAGCCGGGCCGGCATGGAGGGTGAGGCACCTCCCAGCACCCGCAGCTGGGATGGGCAAGGGGAAAGGGCAGCCTCGTGTTCGCTGCCAGAAGTAGAGCCAAGCCTGCGTTCTCTGAACACCTGTGCCCCCGAGGTCTGTCGGGCTTCAGCAGGTACCCCTCCACAGAGGACAAGAAGCCTCTTGGAATCCAAAGGACCACGTCAGGGCCCTGCCTTGGGGGGGTCCTGCACTTCCCTGAGCAGCCAGGGGCCACCGGGAAGGAGCAGCTCATGGCCCCCCACCCAGGTGGCCTGTCCCAGAGGGGTCTTCACTGAGGAGCACAATGGAGCCACCGCCCAAGGCCCATTGCTTTCTGGTCTTCTGGGACTCGTCTTTTTGAGTGACAAGCCCTTTCTGAGATGCTCTCCTGCCCCATCCCCACCCGCCCACAGGCACATCTCAGGACAGGGCAGGCGACCAGCCGGCTTGCCTTCCCCTCTCCTGACAGGAGCTGGGCCAGGTGCCCCAGTGTGATCGAATCCCGCGGCTGGCAGGTGGGTCCTGCCCCCACACAAGTGCCTGCCCTGGGTGCGCCCACACCTCAGGTCAGGGGGCTCATCCGAGGCCCCGGCTCGGATCCAGCCCTCCTGGGCAATGGCTCCTCACACGGCCACTGCCACCGTAGGGGACAGAACCCCCGTCCTTGGCGGGAACCTCTGGGGGCCCACAGCTCACGCAGAGACGGGCAGGGCCAGCCAGCGCCGTGGGTTTCTCCAGCTCCGTCTAACGGGAGGAGGCAGTGAAGCGGGGTCGCCCGAGGGAAGGAGGGGAGGATGCACACGCTGGCCCTCAGGTGCTGGGAACCCTGCAGAGGTCCAGTCTGGGCTCCACGGTGATCAGGCCCCAGCACAGGAGCCCTGGGGTTGGTGGCATCCACGCTGTCCCAGACCTGACCCTCAGGGGAGGCGCATGTCCGGCTGGGGCAGGCGCGTCTGTCAGACCACGAGCCATGCCTGGTACAGCCACACGCCCCGGGCAGGCTCTGTCCCCTGGGTCTCTGGTATCCAATTGTGCCTAGGCCACAAAACACTCGGAGCCCAGAGCTGCTTCGGGGACCCAGAGGCCCAGGTCGGAGGTGTGCCAGGTCATGGACACGCTGCCCGGGGCGCAGGCTCATGTAAGCTGCCGGCCAGGTCAGCCTGAGGAGGCTGCTACGGTCCCCGGCAGTGCCACCTGTTTCAACTGGCCTACGTCCCGCTCCAGCTGCTCGCCGGCCCTCTGCAGGTCCTCACACTTCTGTTTCAGCCGGGTGCCCACCTGCTGCAGCCGCTGGTTCATGGCCACATAGGCCCGGCTCTGCCGGTAGAGCTGCTCCTGCAGGGCCTGGGTGTCCTGGGCCTTCCCAGAGGGGCCTGGGAAGTCTGGGGACAGGACACAGCCTGTTGGCCATGGAGGGGGCAGGCAGAGAACTCAGTTTACCCCCTAGCAAAGCATGTGACTTGGCAGGCTTGGGTCACAGAAAAGGCCTAATACCTGCATCCTGCTGCCCTGCCTGGAGGTCACTTCTGTTCCTGTAAGAGGCATGGACCCCTTGATGGAATCAATGAGCAGGCTGGCTCTCATGCCTGTTCTACCAGCCTGATGTGCAATGTCCCACCTCCCGGAAATCTCCCCATGGCCGTGCAACTGCATGAAATCAATACTCACGGAGTCAGGAGGTGAAGAAGGCAAGGAGGGTATTGACATGCAGTTCCCCGTTGACCCACTTCCTAAAAAGCGAGGGCCCAGGGGCAAAGCAGAAAAACTGCAGGCTTCAGGGTCACTCAGGGACATGCCTAGTCCTCTCCACTCTGCCTGCTCCCCTTGTCTACAAACACACCCAGAAACTCTGGTTCTGATTAAAAATCGTTTTATCACCTGCTTTCTCAATAAGGTGGACAAGGCCAGATTAATGCACGTGGAGACCAGGCTTGGCAGCGGACAACACAGGCCAGCAAGGGAAGCCCTCTCTCCATTCGGTGGGCCCTGGCACCACCCATGCTCAGCTTCCCTATGCTCCGAATGCCAGCAGGCCTGGGTCCATGGTTCTTAAGCCAGGTTCTTTCGCCTCAGGGTGACCCAGCCGCAGGCTGGGGATAAACAGGGGGTGAACAGTTTTTCAGTAAAAGACCAGACCCAAATATTTTTGGCATTGCAGGGCCAGGTCCACGCATAAGTGAATGAGCGTGGTTATGTGCCCGTACAACTCCACAGGCACTGAAATCTGAATTTCCTATCGTTTCAGTTTTTCATGAAACATTCTCTCCCAGCAATAAAAACATGCAAAATCCATTCTTAGCTCTCTGGCTTTACAAGAACGGGGCGCAGGATTTGGCTGAGGACCCTAGTTTGCTGACCCCTGTTCCAGACGGCCTTACAGATGAGAAGGGGCTCAGAGACCGTAAGGTTGGGGCTGTCTGTGCCCTCGATCCCAGGGTTTCCCCGGGCAACGGCGGGGTGCCTCCCCCACGCCCTTGATGCTGGGATCTCGGATCGTCCCTCCCCGGTTCCTCCCGCTACCTTCCGGGGCCAGAGCGGTGAAGACCGGGTCGTCGGCGGGTGCCCCTCGCACGTCCTCCAGGATCTGCTCCGCCGTGGGGGGTGCCGGGCGGGTGGGCAGCACCACGCGCTTCTTGGCCTTGGAGCCCATCCCTGAAGGTGGAGAAGGGGGCGCTGACCAGGGTGCCCACCGCTCGGCCTTTGCCTGGGCCGCTCCTCCTGCGCAGCGAACCCCCACGCACCCGCCGCAGCCCCGTCCCCGGTCCTAACCCGCCTCGGGCCCTCCCAGCGCCGGGCACCACCTCGGCCTCAGCTTCCGCACTGAAGCCCCGAGCGCCGCCGCCGCCTCACCCGGCCGCGAGCCCTAGGCGGCCAGAGGATCCAAGGGGTCACTTCCGCTTCTGGTCGCGGAGCGGCCCCGCCCTTCAGGCACCGGCAGCTCATTTCCGGCCCGCCGCCGGCAGCGGAGCCACGCCCCCATTAAAGGAGCCGCGCCCGCGCGGGTCCCGGTGAGAGAAGCCGGAGTGCTGGGCCCGGAAGCGCAGGTGCGGGTGTGGTGTCCCGTGCCGGCGCCCGTCTCTGCGTGACAAAGCATCCGGGGCCCCGTTCTCTGCCTGACCGGGACGCGGCCTCCAACCCACGTGGCTGTTGTGGGAGCGCAGTTACTGTCCGCAGGGTGGGTTTCGTGTGGCCGCGTTTTCAGTCGCCTTGGGAGCGGAGCTGCTTCCCCCTGTGGAACGGGCCTGTTCCCCGAAGCGGCCACCCAAGCTGGCACGATGGGGTGCTGTATGCCGGGCGGGCGCGCCCCCCCTCCAGTCCAGGCAGCGTGTTTGGGGAGCAGGGCTGGATTTGGCTCTGCTGCCCAGGAGAGGCCACTGCGGTCCCAGGACGGAAGCCAGGGGCTCTGGACAGTCTGGCCCTGCCAGGGCCCGGCTCCTTGGCTGAGCTGTGGTGGGGTTCCGGATGCTGGCAGGAGGGTAGAGCAGAGGAGGCAGGGCTCTCTGGACCCAGCCACCTCCTTTTCCTTTGTAGGTCAATTGGGTGTCCTGGGGCTGGCTCCCCTGGGGGAAGGAAGACGTATCCAAGTGGGATGCAGGAGTCACTCGCGCTTCAAAGATCACAGGCTCGGCACCTCCTGTTCAACCTTTATTGCAAACTCTGAGGTCGGACAGGGTGGCTGAGACTCTCGACGTTTTATCCGTTCTGGGACAGGGAGACACGGTGGTCGAGACCGGCCTCTGCCTCCTTCCACCCCCACCTCACCCCAAACTGTGTAACTAGACTCTCTCTTTCGCTTTTCCTCCTGGACCTGCCAAGTCCGGGATGCAGGATTCCACTTTGGGCCTCGGTGGTCAGCCAGGGACTTCTGGGGGCAAGTTCTTGTCCCCCAGGCCCCAGTCTGGAGCAAGGTTTTGGGGCAGTGGGGCCTGCTTGGGGCTAGGCTGGGGCATGTGTTGGCCCCCTACTCAGATGTCCCTGGGTTCCAGTCAGCAGCTGGGCCTGGGGTGGTGATGGGGGCGGCCTCCAGTGCTAGGGGTGCTGGCACATGGCGGCAGCCTGCGGAGAGGACTCTGCATTAGAAGGGGCTTCCAAAGGCCACAGCCATCAGGGTGAGCACTACGGCCTGGGCCAGGCCCCGGCGGCGGTGGGGACAGGCAGTCGCAGCAGGCTGGGGCTGGCTGCTGGGGCCGGCGGGTCCGGAGCAGGAGCCCCAAAGCTCGTCCAGTGTGTACGGCGGGAGACAGGCGGTGCAGTTGCGTGGGGAGCTGCTGCGGCAGGTGTAGCAGGATGAGTGGCAGCTGGAGCACACCCGCAGGGCAGGCGCGGCTGAGCGCCCAGGCCCCGCAGTCATCGCCGGCTGTGTGTGGCTGAAGTACCCCGGCGGGCAGTGGGAGAGACAGAGGTGGCCCAGGATGTAGGCGGAGCTGTGGCATTCTGTGCAGGGGACACACATGCAGGGGGGTAAGGCCAAGGCTGCAGCCCTGGTCCACCCCCACCTGCCCCAGGCTGCACATGCCCACTGCCCACCACTGCTGCCTCCCAGCAAGCGGGCCACGCCGCGCCGGGCACTCACCCTGGCACAGCCCCTCTGTGTCCTGCTGCACACATGCGCTGCTGGCCACCTGGGGGCCAGTGGGCCTTGCTGTCATGTCCTCAGACGTCCCATAGAGCAGCAGTGTGTAGCGGTCCAGCATCCCTGGGCAGGGGTGATGGTGTGCATGTTGGTGGCCTGGTCCTGCCCTTCTGGTGCCCTCATGGTGGCCACACCCATCCAACCCTGGAGCCCCAGACTTAGACGGTGCTCACACCGACACCCAGTATGGGCCGACAGCTGGACACCTACTGTGCACCAGACCCCGCTGCTCGCTCCCTCCGAGGAGACCACTGGGAGCCCCTTTGCGGGAGGGTAACCAAGGCAGGCTCCAGAGCTCGTGGGGGAGGTCGGGGGTCATGTCCCAGCTCTCACCTGTGTTGAAATAGTAGCCCTTGTTTTCTAGGCCCAGGATCCAGACACCTTGCGGGTCCTCGTCCCAGAAGTGGGTGGACATGAAGGTCCAGTTGCTGTAGCCTTCGCCGCTGACATCGAAGGGCCTGGGCCCGAGGGGGCAGGAGAAAGGGCTTTGTGGCCGGTGACTAAAGCTCCGCTGAGCTACAGCGTCTGACTGCAGTGCCTGCACCTGGCCCCCACAGTGGGATTGCCCCCTGCCTGTGTGGACTCGGGAAGGAAAGTGTCTGTCCTGGGCCTGTCCCACCCGCACCTGATGGCCACGAGTATGGAGCGGGTGCCCATGGGGCTGGTGAGAGAGATCTCCAGGTCCCCGCGGCGGCTGTAGGACAGTGACAGCTGCACCTGCACGTGCTCCAGTGAGCGGATGACAGAGGACCGGCCCGTGCAGGCCGACACATTCTTCTTCACTTCCAACAGCGGCAGGATGGGGCTGGGGGCAGCGCGGAGGTGAGGTCCCTCCTGCCAGTTGCTGGGCAGGTGGTGGCCAGCAGGTGGGATCTGGCTCTGATCCCGGGGCCCACCCTCTCATTTTACAGGTGGTTAAACTGAGGCCTTCAGGCCTGTTTCCCACACGTCCAGGCCCTTGGGTAGTAATGACGGATATGGGAGAGGGCTGGGAGGTGACAGGTGTGGGGAGGGCTGGGGAGGTGACGGGTGTGGGGAGGGCTGGGAGGTGACAGGTGTGGGGAGGGCTGGGGAGGTGACGGGTGTGGGGAGGGCTGGGAGGTGACAGGTGTGGGGAGGGCTGGGGCTGGCACTGCACCCGGAGGTGAGGCTGAGGAGGACACTCACGTGGGGTTGTGCACAATCTGAATGGCACACTTGTGCTGGGGCTGCGTGGGCTGCCACGTGCGTGCTGTGTCCACCAGCAGCCTGGCATCCAGCAGCCCGTAGCCATAATGGTGGCTCACTGTGGGAGGGCCAGCCATCACTCACTCTGCGGGCGTGGCGTCCCCACCCCTGCCCGGCCCTGCCACACCTTGGCGTCCCACACCGTTGGTGCTCCAGTCCTCAGCCTGGAGCTGCGCCGGCCTGGACGCACGGACGGCCAGGTGCTGCATGTCCCTCCATGTCAGGAATGGGCTGGGGGCGGGCAAGGGCAGTGAGCTGGGGCACGCTAGGGATGGTGGCGGGAGGCAGGCCCCCCAGCACCTACTTGGCCTCCAGAGCCAGGGCAATCATGCCGGCTGCCAGTGGGGCTGATGCCGAGGTGCCCGTGTGCTTGTCTGTGCACTGGTGGTGCAGGTCCGTGGTGACCTGGTGGCAGAGAGGGGGTCTCGGGGGGCCTGGTGCATGTGAAAACCCAGCCCTTGTTCAAAAAGTAGCAAGCACTTGTGGAGGGCACTACAGAGCCTTTCACCAGGACTGGAGCTGGCCCGTGGGCATGAAGGGCAGCAGCTGTGGGGCCTGGTCCTGCAGGGGGGGCCCCGGGAGGAGGGAAGGTGAGGAGGCAGGGGCAGGCAGGGGCCGCTCACAATCTGGGGGTCGGTGGCCACGCCGCTGCTGTAGGTGGTGGTGAGTGTGGAGGCGCAGGCCTCGCTGTACCAGGGCACGTGGCCCTGCCGGGTGGTGCTGCCCACCGAGAGCGTGTAGATGCTGTTGGTGTAGCCGTCACAGTTGCAGTTGTCGTAGTGCAGGCCTCCATTGCCTGACGCCCAGACAAAGAGCGTACCCAGCCCACCGCGGCCCTGCAGATGGGTGGGGGTGTTGGCCTGGCCCATGGGCACGTGCCCGCCCCGGCCCCAGGCTCCGCGCACCTTGGTCACACCGCGCCTGAAGGCCTCGTGGGTGAGGACGCCCGGGCCATCCACTGTGCGGCCGTCGTCCTCAGGGCCCCAGCTGGCACTGAAGATATGGATGTGCTGCGGCTGCAGGCTCAGCGACTGGGCCTCGATGATGTCTGTGATGGTGCCGTCCAGCATGCGCACACCTGCACGGCCGGGCACAGCCTCTGGCAGCGGCGCCAGCCCCTCTCCTGCCCTCCATCCGGCCCCGCATCACCTAGCTCCCAGGGCACTTTCCACCCTGGCCTATCTGCCAACTCCCTCTGCCCCCCATGGCAGAGCAGGACCCTGAGTACCTCCGATGCGGGCGTTGTAGGCAACACCCGTACCACAGAACCTGTTGTTTGCTATGGCTGCCACTTCCCCAGCACAGCGGGTCCCATGCCTGGCACCAGGGCAGAGAGGGGCGCCTGTCACAGCCCTCAAGGCCCCCCAGGGCTCCCTCCACCCCCGTGGGATGCCAGGCTCACCGGTTCTCATCACTGGGTGTATATCGTGGCTGAGGGTCTGCGTCGTAGTCGTTAAAATCGTAGCTGGCCAGAGGATCCTAGGGATGGGTAGGGAAACAGGAGGCGTTGGGGCAGGCTGTGGGACCTGGGGCAGCCCCTGCCCAGGCCCCTGCAGGCTCACATAGTTGGCCCAGAGGTCCGGGTGGTCCTTCTCAATGCCATCGTCCAGGACAGAGACCACGACACCGCGGCCGGACAGCCCCTGACTCCAGACCTGCAGGATGTTTAGGTCCGGCTCTACCTGGTTGTTCTGTGTGGCGTGGGGACCAGGGTCAGTGGGGCTGTGGCCCAGCCTGGCCCCACTGCCCTGCCCAGACCGCTCACCATGTACCACTGCCTGGGGAACCAGGGGTCTGTGGGCAAGGCCAAGGAGCGCTTCACCCGCCGCTGCAGCGTCTGCTGCTCAAACCACTGCACCTGGAGAGGATGTGCACGGTGGAGGGGAGGGGCTGGGCTGGAGCAGCCACCCTCTGCCAGCTGCCCCACCCTCACAGCCCACCGCTCAGGGGACCTGCCCCTCCAAGCCCTTCAACTCTTGGCCAAAGGGCCCAAATTTGCATGGGCCTCCTCCCTGGTCCACCTCATGGTGACTGTCTACAAAGCTGCAGCTGGAGTGGGATGTATGGGCTGCTTGTCCTGGGGCCTTCGTGGTGTGGGGTGGGGCCTGGGGCCCTGTGTTTGCTGGGGATGCTTTTTGGGGTCCCTGTGTGCCTGAGGCTTTGCCCTCAGAGTGACCAAGGCACTACGAGCACCTGGCCCCAGGGCTTGCCTGTCTGGCCCTCATAAGCCCCCTCTGCAGCAGCCACAGCTGTGCCTCCACCCCAGGGCCTTTGCACAGACTGCTCTGCCTGCCCCGGGCTGCACTTCCTTAGACCTCTGCCCTTCACCATTCTTCATTAATCTCCCTCCCCCAGCAAATGTCCCCCCTGTCCCCATCTCATCAGTCAGGATCATCTTCTGCCAATTTGCTCAACTCCAGACAAGAGCTGGCTTCCAATCCAGTGGCAAGCCCCGGCCTCCCTCATGGAGACCACATCTTGAACCCCAACCACTTCCCCGTCCCCAGTGCTCCAAGTGGGTTACAAGCTGCTGTGCACTCACCTGCGGATCAGCTCCCAGCCCAGCCCACACCCCTCTATGGCTCCCCAGAGCTTGCAAACTCAGTCTCAACTCCCTGACTTGGCATCTGAGTATATGGAGACTGGATACTGGTTCCAGTTCATCCATGGTCTCATTGGCTGACTTAAGGCAGGAATCCTATTCTTGGGAACTGTTTGCTGTCATAAAGCCAGCCAGTTCCCTTCTCTCTGTCCCATGAGTTAGAACTTTATCTGCTGCTCCTTATGGGGTACCGGGAACCTTGATCTTTCGGGGTGCGATATAGGAGATAAGAGGGTGACCAGAAATGCTGACAGTGTGTGGGGGCTTGTGGTGAGCACCTCACTCACACGCCATCTGCTGCTCTCCACAGACCTCCCCCATCTGGGTCCCCACTGTATAGGCAGGAGGCCAAGCGGAAACCAAGACTCAGAGCAGGTGACTCACCGAGTTCACGCAGCCATTCATAACAATCACAAGAATAAAAGGAGGTGGCCAAGACCCCAAGAGCTTCGAGGCCAGGCTCACCTTGGGGTCCTTCTTCAGGCGCAGGCGGTGGCCCCAGTGCGGGGTCAGGGACTGCTGGACCACACCCCGGTGCCGCAGGTGAAAGTACTGCCCGTCGGGGAAGATCTGGGAACGTGGGGCGGCAGTCCATCGCTGGGACGCAGCTCCCCTGATGGAGCCTCCCAGGACAGGGGCCAGCCCTCACAGCTTGCATTCTCCCCCAACCAGGAGCCCAAGCTGGGGTCGAGGGGGCTTAGGGTGCCTTCTGGGTGTCCTAGAAACTGAAGTTGTGCGAGGCAGGGGTGGGCTAGGGGTTCTCGATATCCGAGGGTCGCCTTCCCGCCCGTCGGAGTCAGATGGTCCAGGCC
The DNA here is from genome assembly GCA_029783875.1 of Phataginus tricuspis. NCBI lineage: Eukaryota > Metazoa > Chordata > Mammalia > Pholidota > Manidae > Phataginus > Phataginus tricuspis. Next base: position 4,016,216 of record JAQQAC010023519.1, read on the forward strand.
CCGCCCGTCTCGCCCATCCGGGTCCCACGCACCTGCCCCAGGTTAATGAAGCCGAATTTGCGCGCCAGGCGCTCGGCCTCCCGGTAACCCTGGGACACCCGCACGGCCCAGCTGCTGACATAGATGGGGGCTCGGGCCGAGGCCCACCCCACAGCCAGGTGGCCAACGAAGGCCAAGGCTAGGTGCAGCCAGATCGCGGACACGGCGTGCCGCATGGCGGTGGGGCGGGGTCTCGGAAGGCCCCTCCCCCTGGGCAAACGGCAGCGTTGGACCCAGCGCCATAGCAACCCTTGAAAGGCTTCAATTCCCAGCGGGCCTTGCGGGTCTCCCTTGAGGGGCGCGAAGATCCGACAGGACTCGGAGGAAACACACGCAGACGCAAACTCCTGGACCCTCAGTCTCCCAGTTTACGCAATGACCCAGACCTGACCCAGTGAAGTGTTTTCAAGGTTGCTCGAGGTGGCCCCGCCCCCTATTTGTTCCCGCCCATTTTTCTACACACTCCTCCCTCTTAACATCAGCCCGACCTCCAATGTGGCCCAACCAGAACTACTCTTTCGAGTAAGTCCCTCCTCCTCGGCTTAGCTCCGCCCCGTCCCCCGTTTCACATTCCGTCCTGCCTGCTTTATAATCAGCCCCGCCCCTCCCCTGTTCGCGCCGAAGAATTCCTTCCCGTTTCTCCAATCGGCTCTGGTCTTTCTCCGGCCCCTCCCACCAGCTCCGCCCGCCTCAGCCCGCTTGTCACTTTCCCCCAGCTCCACCCACACAATGGCTCAGCCAATAATCCCCGCTGTGACCCCGCCCCTCGCTTCTGACGTCCTGCTTCCGCTTGGCCAATCGGCGCCCTCAGCCGCCGCGCTTCGCGGCCCGCCAGTGGGCGATACGGTGGGGGAGACGGGGTGGCGTCCAACTCCTTTACCGCCTTTCCCTCCCACTGGCCGAGGCCGGGGACAGGAGACCGAGAACAACCCGGGGGCGGAGACCGGCCCGGGGGCAGAGAGAGGCAGCCTGCAGCCGCGGAAAGCTGCGGCGTCGGTGCGCGGGGCGGTCGAGCTCGGGCTGCCAGCCCCAGGGCCCTCCAGTGCCATGGACAGCCTGCGCCAGCGCCAGCGCTTCGAGCACCTTCTGGAACACAGGAACTTGGCCACCGAGGCGCTAGAGGCGCTCGAAGCCAAAACAGGTGTCGACAAGCGGTACCTGGCCACGGGTGAGACGTCCGGGAGCGCTCGGGCCGCCGCCTCATTTCGCCAACGGGCGCAGTGAAGCCCGGGCTCCAGGCCGCGGACCTGCCGCCTCCAGCCAGTGTCGACAGCGGGGTCAGGCTAGACGGTGGGGCGCACCCGCTGTTTGGCGGGGGACTGAGGTCCTGGGGAAGGGTCTGCCCTCAGTCCCTCCCCTGCAAGTGACCTCGGTGAGGACCACCCCACTCCGGCCCTCGGGGCAGGAGGCCAACCTCTGCCCCTTCCCTCGGGGCACTGGGTGTCCGCCAGGCCTCAGTCCGGTTCTTCCAGTTGCCCTGCCGGCTCCAGGGGATGGCAGGGAAAGGGAGGGAGCGGGTAGTCAGCTGGTGCCCTGCAACCTGCCGCCCCTTTCCAAATGGACCCCAGCAGGGGGACAAGTGTAGAGATCTTCCTGTTTTTCCGAGAGATGCCCCAAGCCTGGAGGAGAAGGATCCCTCCCACCTCCCACCTCCTGGCTCCTCCGCCACAGTCTTCCTGCTGCGACCCCACTAGGGTCTGCCTTTTCCCCCACCAATGGCTTTGGCCCTCCGTGCTGGAATAGTTGAGTTGGGTTGTTTGGCAGCCATGGTCAGGGTGGAGAAAGGTGCCCCTAGCAGAAAGGGGGTCCAGCCGCCCCCCTTATAACTTCTACTTCCCTTCCTATTTGGTCCTCCGTGATCTCACATGGCCCCTGCCACTCTCCCAAACTGTCCAGTAAACACCCCTTAAACACAGCTCCCTCCTCTATATTTCAGTGCTTCAGGCCCATATTCTCTGCAGGCTCTTCGTGGAAGTCCCCTTGGAATGAATCCCAGGGATGCTTTGTCCCCACGCTGGTTGGGGTGGAGTGGGGTGGGCTCTGGGTGAGGAGAGTGTCCCACGTCTTGAGCACTTTCTGTGTGTAGGTCCTGGGAGTCCTCCCATTTTCCCACCACCTGGGGACTCCCGTGCCCAGCCCGTGTCAACCCAGCCAGGAACGTGCTTCAGGGAGCAGGCCTTGACCTCTTGGCTGGCTTTCCACATCCCTGGCACCAGTGCACAGGGAACTGAGGTCATAGAGCACTAGGGAGGGGCTGGCTGGGGAGACTGGGCGCCACAGGGTGAAAACTGAGGCCCAGAGAGGCAGGGGCTTTGTGGGAGGCTGCCCCTGCCTCCTGCCCTGTCTGGAGCATGCCCCCTTTCTGCCTTTCCCGCCCCATCTGTTGCTGCTCTCTGGGGCTGTGCCCCTCCGCCTATGTATGTCCAAGGTCATCCTCCCACTGCTGAGGCTGCAGAAATAGGGATTGAGGGCAGGGGTGCCGTGGGAGAGCCAATCTAGCAGTTTCCTGGGGGGAGGGCATGACCTTCCCCCACCCCCTCTCCCAGACGTGGTAACCCTTGGGCCTCACCTGTCCAAATGTCCAAGTCCCCCACCACGGGTCCAGAGGAGGCGGTGACTGGTCCTCGGAGGGCCAGCTTGGGAGGCCCCCGCCCTCCCCCGACTCCACAGCTGAGGGATAAAGGCTAAAGCAGGTGGAGCAAGGGTGGGTGCCTGTGCCCTTTGGTCCACAGGTGACACCTCGTTCTCTCTCTGCAGATAACAGCCTGGGGTGCTGGGGAGGGTGGCTGTAAATGCTCCAAGGAGCCCAGATGCGCCCCTCCTCCCGCCTTCCGTTTTGTTCTGGCCTTTGAGGTAGAGCAGGGAAGCACAGAGCCCTCACACGAGCGCTTAATAAATGCAGCAGTTACCATTACTGCTTTCAGGGTGGCTAACGCTCTGGCACCCTCCCTCCCCAGCCAGCTTTCCTCAGAGCCTGCACTGCAGGGAGCTCACAGGATGTGTAGAAAGGAGCCCCTCTGCCAGGTCGCCTTCAGCTAACTCCATGCCCCCGCTGGCAGCGGGGAGCTCAGGCTCCCGCAGAGACGTGCTGGGGTCACGTGGTGGCCTAGGGCAGTAGCGGGGTCTCTCCCGGGTGCCTGAGCCCACGCTGCGCTGGGCTGCCTCCCAGGAGTGCAAACATTCTCAGACGGGGCCATGCTGCCCCCCGCAGGACACCGGGCCGTGTCTGGGACATTTGTGGTTGTCTGGACCTGGGATGCCCCTTTCACCAAGTGGGTGGGAGCCAGGGGTGTCACGCAACCCCCACCGTGCCCAGGACGGCCGCCCATAGAGAGTGGCCAGCCCCGTGTGTCCACAGCGCTAGGACTGAGAAACGCAACACCAAGAGAAAACAATGGTTGCTTTTCCCTGCTCACTGGAAGTCAGCTCTAAACGCCAGAACGGCCTCGGCGTTAGCTTCCCCCCGCCCCCACTTGAGTCCACACCCTGGTGTCTCCTGTAGGATCTGGAGGGAGGAGGTACAATTGCAGGTGATCACTTATTCATTCAACAGACGTTTATTGGACAGTGACTCTATCTACCAGGGCCCTGCCTGCTCTTGGGGAACTCACAGTCCAGTGGGGGAGGTCGACATGTTGACAGGGTGCCGACCACAGACACGGGGCTCAGCGCCATGGCGGGTGCTGCCCAGGCGCAGAGGGGGCAGCTGATGCACCCCGAAGGGATCGCCCAGGCTTCTGGGAGGTGTGAGGGCCGAGGACTGTGCTGGCTAAGCCAAGAGGAGGCCAGGGGCACCGGGGTTGGGGTGGGACTGTGCCCGGGCCTCACCCACACCCCTCTTTCCTGCAGGAGCCACCACTCTGCTAAGCCTGTATCTTCTGTTCGGCTACGGGGCGCCTCTGCTGTGCAATCTCATTGGCTTCGTGTACCCAGCATACGCTTCGTGAGTGTCCCCGGCGCTGCAGGAGGGGGGCGTCTGGGAGCTGCGGGCGGACCCTGACCCTGTTGCTCCCACCCCAGCATCAAAGCGATCGAGAGCCCGACCAAAGACGACGACACCGTGTGGCTCACCTACTGGGTGGTGTACGGCCTGTTCGGGGTGGTCGAGTTCTTCAGCGATCTACTCCTGTCCTGGTTCCCTTTCTACTACGCGGGCAAGGTGGGCTCTGCCTGGGACACCCCTGGGACTGGGGCTTCTGGGAGCAGGCTGGGGTCTCAGGGGACCCCCATCCTCCTGCCTCCTGGGACATGAAGGGGGCTGTCTGATGGGGACAGGCAGGCCCAACCCAAGGGATGCCTGCTGGGGAGGCCCCGGGCCCACTCCAGCCAACCCCACACCCAGGGCACAGAGTCGGGGCCGAGTATCACCTCCACCCTGTGCCCGCAGTGTGGTTTCCTGTTGTTCTGCATGGCTCCCCGGCCCTGGAACGGGGCTTACATGCTCTATCATCGTGTCATCCGCCCGCTGTTTCTAAAGCATCACAAGGCTGTGGACAGCGTCGTGAGCAACTTCAGTGGGCGAGCGCTGGACGTGGCAGCCGGAATAACCAGGGATGGTGCGTACCTGCAGGGCACCGGGGTGTCTGTGTGTCCCTGTCTGTCTGTCTCTGCCCCCCACGGACCCCCATGCCACCACTCGCCTCCATGCTGCCTCCGTCCTATGCCGGCTTTCACTAGCCGCCCCCCATCCGACCCTCTGCCTCCCCTCACTGTCCGCCTCTCTCTCCTGTGCTCTCGGGAACCAGTTCTGCAGGCCCTGGCCCACAGCCGGGCTCTCGTGTCCCCAGCGGACCGCATGCAGCGCTCGGCCCTGGGAGGTAGGGCCTGCCTGTGCGTGCCTGTGTGTGTGCGCGCCCCCCTTGAGCAGCCTCCGGCCGGCAGCCACCACTCACCTGCCTCCCCCGCGGCCCTGTCTCTGTAGTCAAAACCAGCGCGACTCAGCCCCAGAAGGGCAAGTGAGGCGCCCACCCGCCTCCCACACAGACCTGCTGGCTGGCACGCTGGACGACACGGATCAGCCCAGGCCCTCTGTGGATTCTGCAACTGACTCCTCGGCCAACCCCTCCACCAGTCCCTCGTCCCCGAGCAAGCCAGCCCGTGGGAGGCCCTCCAGAACCACCTTGGGCCAGTTCCAGGCTCGTTTTATGGCCACCAGCTCTGCCACCACCTCCAAGCAAGTCCTGGAGCCGGCCTTAGTCTCGAGCCAACTCCTCCCGCCAGCCCCAGGCCCCCTCCAGCAACACCCCCGGACCTCTAACACATCCTTGGGCCCTTTGCAGCCAGCCTGCCGGTCCTCAGGCTCCATGCAGCGGACCAGCACCTCCTCCAGCCAGGAGCCCCCGCCCAGACAGCCCCCCAGCCACACCCGCAGCCCCAGTGAGACCCCTGATGGGCCAGGGAACGGGGTCCCCCAGGCCTCCAAGTCCAGCCCACACCAGCAGCTCTCCTGGCAGACCAGGTGTTTCAGCCGCCAGCAGTGCTGCAGGCACTGGGGGCCATGGTGGTACGGCCAGCTGTAGGTGACCTCGGTGGTGATCTCTGAGGGGTAGTCCACGGAGGACTCAGTGGCTGGTCTGCTAGAAAAGGACCCAATAAAATCACCCCGACTGGCTTGTTGCATCATCTGTCCTGGGGGGCCAAGGGTGAGGCGCTTCCAGGACAGGGGGAGGGGGGCGTTGTCTCATCTAATCGTGCAGGTGCCGTGAGCCCATTTCACAGAGGCCCAGTGAGGCAGACTTGCCAAGTGGCCAAGATGGATCTGAGACGAGAATTCTGAGGGGAGTCCTTTACTGGGGAAGGGGCCTCAGGAAGCCCTGGTACAGAGTAGGGACAGGAGGTGGTGGGGAAGCTGGCCAACGAAGAGGTGATAACACCTGTGGGCACCTGGCGCTCCATCTTGGTGCAAACGCGCACCTCTCCGGTGTGCCTCTCCCACCCGGGTGCTAAGGGAGCCGGGCATGTAGCTGCCACCAGGACTGCCGGGCACTGGGGGAACAGTGGCCCTCCATGCCAGCCAGCACCCTGCAGGCTGCACAGGGGCTGGGCCAGAGGAAGCCTTCAGTGACGAGGCCGGGTGGCAGGGAGGCTGGCAGTGGATGTCAGCCTGGCATTCATGGGAAGTAGGAGAGGGGAGATGGGCAGGCCTGACCCCTTCCTCCAACCTGCAGCTGGTCTCCCTTCGCAGGCCAGCATGGCCCTGATCATAAAACCAGGCAGACAGGACAAGAAAAGAGGTGGATAAAAATGCAACTAACCTAGCAAGCAGGCTGCAAATGCACCCCAGTGGTACATAAAAACAGAACAACCCCATGCAAGTTGGGGTTCTGGAAATCAGAGCTGAGCAAGGAGGTGGTCTTGAGGGGCTGGAGATTATACTCTACCATGAGGCTGGGCCAGTGTTTAACCCCATATCTTTCGGCCATGGAGTTCACTCCACCCTTCGAGAGGAGGCTGTAACCCCAAGGGCAGTTCCCACCATCCACAGACAATTTTGGGGGAGGTGTCTGCAGCCACAGCTCGGTACCCAGGGGCCTGGCCCGGCCCACAGTCTGCCCCTCCCACCCAAGCTCCACTTCTCCAAGGCCCTAGCTGGTGACCATGTCTGGGAGAGACACTGGAAGGCTAATAGGATAAATCCCATTGCAGCTGTTCTGACACTAACTCAGCAGTTCTCAACTGAGCGTGACTTTGTCCCAGGGACATTGGGCGATGTCTGCATGCACATTAGGCTTCAGCCCAGCCCTGCAATCCTTTACCATCCTTCCCTCTGCTTAGCAGGCCCAGCTTGTCCCCAGCTGCTCTGGGTCATGGGGCGGATGATAGCAGAGGAGGTGTTCCTGACTCCCTGAGAATGTCAGCGGGTGAGGAACAAGGACTGGGTGCTGCTGGTGAGCAGTGGGTCCAGGTCATTCATCTGATCGCTCAGCAGATATGTGAGCACCTGCTGTATGCCAGACTGTGCTCCGGAAGTCAAGGGTGCAGTAATAACCCAGAGACAAAAATCCTTGCTTCCAGGGATTTGGGGAAGGGACAGTCAACGTTGTAAATATGTAACATGTCAGAAGGAGGTGAATGTCCTGGGGAAAAACAAGCGGGCTGCAATGTCAGGAACCATCAGAGAAAGGCCTCTGCGGAAGTGACATTTGAGTAGAGGCATGAAGGCCATTCAGGCAGAGAAAGCCCGTGCAAAGACCCTGGGGCAGGACCCACCCAGCAGGTTAAGAGCCAGGAGGCCCATCTGGCTAGCTCAGTGAGGTGTGGGGGTGGGGAGAGAGGTGAGTCTGCAGAGTGGACCACCCCAATACCAGGAAGGCGTGGTGAGGACTTTGTCTTTTGCCCTGGAGGTAGGCTTACCCGAGACAAAAAGGTGGGGGTGGAGGATAATAATTAATGAACCCCCAACATGCTAAGAAGTCCACATGATCTCAGAATCTCCTTATCTTGGCCCAGCTGTTTGAAGAATACGGTGTGGCTGCAGTCCCCGGGAGGGGGTGGCAGCCCTGGGCCCGCTCTGCACCTGGCAGGGCCCCCTCCTGTCTGAGGGGGAAGGCAACGGAGCTCCGGTGGTGCCCCTCCCAAGACTGTCAGGGGACCCCACCCCGGAACTGCTCACCACGAAGCACAGTGGGGAACACACCTGTCTTACCAGGTGGAAACACTGACTCTAAGCCCTCAGGCTTGTTTGATCTTAAATTTAAACACAGAAAAGTGGAACCAGCCACTCAGAGCTAGTAATGTACTCCAGCCAGGCACCTGCCCCCCCTGCAAAAATGGCCCCATCTTGACTCCACTTCCTTTGTCCTTTGACATCGCTTCCATGAGCCACAGCCTCTGTCCTCTGCTGACTCTGACCCACCACGCTGCGGGGGGAGTCAGAGCACGTCCTTCTGTGGGAGGGGGGGCGCAGTCCACTGACCCCATTCCACTGTCGACGGGCATTTGCGTTGCTTCCAGTTGTGGGTGATTGTGACCAAAAGTGCCAGGAACATTCTAGAACCTGCCTTTGGTGAGCCGTTGGGCACACCTGCCCGAGATTGCAGGGTGCAGGTAAGCGCACACGCGTCCTGTGGCAGCCAAAACAAATGGCCACAAAGTGGGCAGCTTAAAACAACAGAGATTTATTCTCGCACGACCTGGAGGGCAGGTGTCCACGGCCAAGGTGCCATGCTGCCCTGGAGGCTTCTGGGGAGGGTCCCTCCTGCCTGCTCCCTGCTTCTGGGGCTCCAGCATCCGCTGGCCACATCACCCATCTCTGCCTCTGTGGCTTCTCCTCTGGGCCCCTCTGTGCATCCCCTACGAGGACACTTGCTATTGGATTTAGGGCTCGCAAGGATAATGCAGAATGACGCACCTTCAGCCCTTACATCTGCCGAAACACTCCGAGTAAGGTCCCATCCACAGGTCCCGGGGTCATGACTTGGGTGGTTCCTCTGCAGGAGACCCTACGAAGTGTTTCCTAAAGTGGTCACCAACCTACCCGCAGGCAGCCTGGGGCTTCCAGCAGCTGTTTGACAGGCTGCAGGTCCTCCGGCAGGTCAGCCATCTGTTTCCGGGTCAGTGGGAGAGGAGTACAGGCAACAGGGGGTGCTGTCTGCAGAGAATTGAAACCCTTAAGAAAAGCCAGGGAGCTTTTGTAGGGCTCTTGAACCAATGTCCGAATTACCATTGTTTTACTAACAGGGCAAAAGTTTCAAACTTGAGGGTTTCAGTTCTTTAACCTTTAAAAAACGCTGGATCCTGGGGGAGGTCAATTTGGAGAATTCCCGGCTCTGGACGCGCGAGGCCTCTGCTGTGCGAGCTTCCTTCCCGAGGACGTCCTTCTTAGTAGTCCCTTGAAGTCACCTGGGGCAACGCTGGAGTCCCTCAGCCCTCTGGGCCCTGCACGGTCCGGTCCGGCAGGGACACAGCAAATAATGATAAAGAGGAGGAAACTGCAGAGACGCAGATGCAGAACTGGGGTCGCTTCGTTTCTGTCATCCTATGTAACCACCTGGAGTTTTTATTTATGTTTAAATGTAAAATGGGATGTTTTTGCTTGGCTGGGTCCGCATGTTGATTCTACCGTGAGGAACACTGCAGTTTGAACATCTGTAGAATTGCATTGTCTTCTCTTTCCAAATCGTTGGACTGTTTCGAAGCTGAAGAGCCGGTCAGGAGCAGGGTACCGTCTCCCGAGATTGTTACGGGACCCTCGTGGAAACAGTGTTGCTGCAGGGGCAGGGGTGCTCATGGCCACAGGCAATCCTGCCCCAGGGGACCCTGCACTAGCCTCTGTCCGCAGCAGGTAGGCGCCTCGCTGGGCTGGCCAGTACAGCCGGTTCCAGAGCGGGTAGAGCGCAACCTTGGGCTCACGGTGGGAGGTGGGAGGGATGGTGACAGGCAGGAGGTCGGACCAGGGGATGTGTGAATGGGGGAGGGGAGCCCTTGGGGCCACAGGCCACAGGGCTTCTGGAATCCCTGGTTCCCAGTCTTGCCACCAGGGGGCACCCAGCCTCCACCTGGCCCTGGGGAGTGGGGCGTCCCACATTCTCCAGCTTCAGCATTGGTTGCAGATGACAGGCCAGGCTTGGGTTGGCCCAGGCACTGCTGGGTCTCCAGTAGACAGCTCAAGGAAGCGAGTCCGGAGGGGTGCTGTTCCCATGGTCAGAGCTGGGAGAGGCTGAAAGGGAACTTGAAGGGGGGGAAACAGAGGCCCGGAGGGGCAATGCCTGGCCTAAGGTCACCCGCAGACGGGGCTGAGCCCACCCAGACCCGCACGTTACTCATCCTTCACCTACTCCCATCTGCCCATGCCCCAGAGAAAAACACAAGTGGTGTGTTACGAAGAGGAGATTGTCCCGAATGATAGCGTGAGCCACCCCACCCAGGGTGGGAAGCCATCCACGGGGGAGATGTTCAGAGCGACTGTGACACCCCCCAGGAACCCCCAATTCACATGAGGTCTGCCCTCCCGGCTCCAGAAGACCAACAGGGGAGAGTATTTCCGAGAAAATGCATGGGGACGGGGACAGGCTGAGGGCAAGGGCTCTGACCTGCCTTCTGCACTGGGGAGGGGTCCCCTGGATGGCCTGAGATGAATGTGTGGCCCCCAAGGCTACAGAGCGAGGGGGCTTGGGCGCTGTGAAGCTCCGTTTACCCCCTTCTTCCTCCCTCCTCACCGCACACAGCGCCAGGCCCTGAGGGGAGAAGGGAGGGGTACTGAGAGCAGTCGCACACACTGTGAGGTTGCGCGGTGCATCCCTGAGTGTCTGTGGTGCAGTTCGAGTAGCTGGAGTGCCCTTGTTTTAAAAAAAGATATTCATAAACATTAAAGAGGCCTAAAAAAGGGGTGAACTGTGGTGTTGCCTGGAAGAAACCCAGCCAGAGTGGCTGAGGCTATTAAAATTCTCTCTGAATTTCCTGGTAGGTGGAGGAAATTTCCTGGTACGTTACAGTGCCTGGCTAGGCATGTCTTCTAGGGGACATGCATGTTTGTGACAGTGTCTCTGAATACATGAGTGTGTGTGTGTAAGTGGCAATGAGAAGAGAGAGCACGGAGTGTCAGGGAGTTAAACAGTGGCGAGATCCCTGGTAGCCAGGGCAAGAGGGGAAACTGATAAAAAGTTTTGTTAGGTACATCTTCCTTTGGGCCATGCATTTGTGATGCTGTTTCTAAGCAAGTGAGTATAAGGCAAGAGGAACAGAAGCAGACACAAAATTTCTGAGTATAAAATAGCTATGAGTTTCCTGGCAGCCAGGGTGAGAGAGGAAATAAGAGTTAAAGAGTCTATTCAGTGTGTCCTCACTAGTGCCTACCTGCTGGTGAGAGCGGATGTGGCCATGGCAGGGGTGTCTAACTGTATGCACAGGGAGTCATACAGGGTGGGAGATTACTCTGATGTCCCTGGAAACCTGGGAACCCTTATAAAGGGCATATGTTGAGTTTGAGCCTAGTCAGGCACTCCCCTTGCTGTGTGTGCCAGGGGTCTCATCTGGGGGCTCAGACAGGGCAGTGCCGGGCAGCCAGGCGCACGCGGCTGTCCTCAGCGGGGGTCCAGGGCCTGGCATAGCCGGCGTGGGGCAGCAACAGCCGGTCCTGGGTGCCATCCGGGCTGATAAGGCGCTGGGCAGCCAGCAGGTATTCACGATGGAGGTCCAGCGGTGGGCAGGGGCAGTGACTCAGCGCCCACACGTACTCGAGGGCCCGCAGGGGGGAGCGGTTCTTGTAGATGAGCTGCACGCGCACCTCGTAGCGGGTCTCCCGGGCCTGGCGGAGGCGGCCCAGTACCCGGGCCCGGAACACTGAGGGCAAGGCAGAGCTGAGGCCCGCGGGACACTCCCCTATTGGCCCTGTCCACACACCCGTTGCCGCACGAGGGAAACGGGGGTCAGGCGGGCCATTGGGGTCCCTGGGGACTGTGGAGAGAGGACTAAAGGGGTCACGGTCAGGTCAGGGGTCAATGAAGGACTTAGGTGTCAGATTAGGGCAAAAGATCAGGTTAAGGAGTCAAACTGAGGTCAGAAGAAGGGGTCAAGTGCAGTCAGGTCAAGGACTCAAGGTAAAGTCAGGTCACAGTTGGGGTCAACAGGACAGGGGCCAAATTCAGGTCCATTAGGGACCATGTGAGGGTTGTGGTCAGGAGTTTCTCACCAAAGTCGCTGCTGCAATAGTGGAGAAGCCGGTGGGCGCGGCCTCGGGTGGTGGAGCAGGGGGGGCAGGGGTCTGTGGGGGCGGTGAAGTCAGGGACACAGGCCTCACCGCCCCACTTGCCCGCACCCTGTCCATCCTCACCTCACCTGGGGCGGAGGGCGGGGTCTGTGAGGGGACGGCAGCGGGGGCTGCGGGGGGCTCAGAGGGCTGCTGTTCCACCTCCCGAGGCTGCGGCTGCCGCAGGGACCAGCCCAGGGCCTGTGCCTGAGCCTGGAAGGGGCCGTAGAGCTCCCGAGGGAGCCAGAACTCGAACTCAATGCCGGGGTTGGGCTCCTGCAGCAGGACCTGGGTGGGGGTTGTCACACAGTAGAGAGCCGCCCTTGGACCTGATGGCCCAGCCTCCCTGCTGAGTCTAGCCAGCCTCCCCCTGCTGACCCTCTACCCCAACTCTTGACTCTACCCGGATCCTCTAGCCCATCTCCCCGGGGGCCCCCTGAGCCAAGCCGCACCTGCAGGAGCAGGTCTTGGGAGGTGGGCCCGGCCGCGCGCAGAGTCTCCTCCGGCCCCGCGGCGCGGGTGTAGACCACGCGGGTACCAGCCGCCTCGTAGGTCCCGGGTGGGCTGACCTCCCAGTTCCCATTGAGCACATAGCGCCCGTCGCCCCCCATCAGCGCTGCAAGGGAAGGGTCAGCCTGGATCCGAACCGGCCCGCCCGCCTCCCGACCCTGGCGCCCCCTCCCGGGTCTCAGGCTCCCCAGCGGCAGCAGGGCGCCTCCCCCTCGGACCTGCCGTACCCAGGTGGTTGCGGCTCCGGTGGGCCACACGGACGTGTCTGGCGCCCTCGGGGATCAGGGTCACGTTCCAGTACCCAGCGAAGGCACCTGGGCGGGAGGGCAGGAGGGAGTTGGGGTGTGTGTGTGGGGGGGTGCATTTGAGGATTAAATGGGACACTGTGCGCAGGAGGTTTGCCAAGGTCCTGGAACCCCGAAAACGCTCCGTACACGTTTGCAGTTATTATCTCAGAAGAACGGCAGCGAAAAAGGTACAACCCCATGGGGGGGGATATCTGGCCTTGACCCATCAGAATGATGAGCGAGAGGGGCTGGGCCGTTGACCTGCCCAATCAACACAAGACTTCGGTCATTAAAGGGCCCGCCGGGGGCTGGCGGATAGGACGGGGCGGGCGGTCACCAGCGTCGCGGAACACGCGCTGCACCAAGAGGCACGAGTCGTTGGTGCCGCCGCATCGGCCGCAGTGGTCCTCGCGGGCGTCGGAACCCAGCAGGCCGTCACAGCCGGCGCTCTGAAGGGGTGGGGGGGACACCGCCGCGTCAGCCAGCCCCCAAGTCCGGGGCCTCCGGGGCGGTGCCTGCAACAAGGGGCGGGGCTCTGGGCCTTAGGGGGCGTGGCCCAGGGACGACGGTGGGACCTGAAACAGAGGAAGGGGGGGCTCCGGGAGTGTAAAATAGTGGGGCTTGGAGGGAAGAGGCTGGGTGGGACCCGTGGTGGGCGGGGCCTGGATGCGATGGGCGGGGCCTAAGGAAGAGGGCGGGTTATGGAACTAAAAGAAATGGGGCATTGGGGCCGGGACTGAAAGTAAGGGGCGAGTCTTGGGGGAGGAGGATGGGGTGAGACCCAGGAAGGGGTGGGGCCAGGACGGGAGGGGCGGGCCTAGCGAAAGAAAATGACATGTCTTGGGGCGGGGCCTACGTGCGTGGGCGGGGCCCGGCGAGTCCTCACCAGGCAGCGGCCAGCCACGCAGAGCGCCTGGGCACCCCGGCTGCAGGGGGTCCCGTCCAGGACGCGGCCGAAACTGTGGTAGAAGGCGTGCCCCTCAGCCAGGCAGTTGAGGTCGCACTGGTTGGGCGCTGGGTGCAGGAGGAATTGTTGGGCAGGAGGGCCTCTGAGTTCCAGCGCCCTCCCTGCCGGGCTCCCGCAGCAGCCACCGCCTCGGGCAGACGTGACCCAGAGACTCAGCCAGAACCCCACACGGAGGCTGAGGCTGGGCCAGGACTGGTCCGTGGCGTTCTGCCTCCAGCTCCTGGGACTCCCAGGCAAGCACCCTGGGCTGCAAGCATGCATTCACATTGAGACCCGACATCGGGCCGTCCCTGCATGTCACCCAGTACTAACATAGTTACCCTTATTCACTCGTTTTTCATTCCACAAACACTCGATGCGCACCTACTGTTTTCCACATAGCAGGGGCCCATTTAAAAGTGTCCAGTGCTGACTGAGTCCCATGTAGCCTGTGTGCCTTGCTGGCCCTCCCTGGGACTCAGTTTCCCCCTCTGCCTGGCAGTGGCGCACGATGGCCATCCGATCTCAGCCACAGGCCCATGGCCCCAATCCGATCCTCCTGCTTAAGCTACCTCCAACTCCCTTCTCCCTGTGCCTGGCGGGCAGACCCAAGCTGGACTGGCAGGCCTCTGCGGGGCGGGATCATGACAAGTTTCCTCTAGTTCTCAGGGCAAAGAAAAAAAAGTGAGGTTGACGGATGGAACTTTCTGCGTTCTAGGCTTTCCTTATCCGGGGCTGCCCCCACCGTGGTGTCTGAAGCTGCCTGGGTCCCGTAAATCTGGAGGCACACTGCCCCAGGCACACGGTTATATAACTCGCTATTTTCAGCTCAATGTGACATTCCTTCCCTGCTACCACTGCTTTCGGGGTAAGTTGGAGAACTGTTGGCTTCTGGATACAACTGCAAGTAAATCCTCAGCCTGGTGTTCAACCCTGTACAGAACAGACCCTGCTTCACACCTCAGATATGCTTTTCGCCCTTCCCCAACTCCTACATATCCTTCAAAGCCCCAGTGCTAATAATCCCTTCTCCTTGCAAGCCTTCAACTCCCCTTCCTTCGTAGCAGCCACTTCTCCCTGCCAGCTCTGATTTGTTTCTTCCAGACCAACACGAGGGCAGGCTACTCACCACCATAGAAGGGCACCCACTGGTAGGTCTTCTGGGTGCCCAGTACAGGGTGGCCATTGTAGAGGGCACATTGGAGGTCTCGGAAGGGCATGGCCCCTGGCGGACAGTCCTGGGGAAAGAGATGGGTAGGTCAGAGGCTGGGCAGCCCCAGGGGAGCCCAGAGAACCTGGGGGAGGGTGCTGAATGTGTCTGGGGTCAAGAGTGGGGGAGCGGGAGGACTTCAGGGCGGACTGGGGGGTCTAGGAGGTGGACAGAACTTACCGGCAACTGGCAGAGTCGGTACTCATGGGAGTCCCCCGAGCACAGCTCTTCCCCAGGAAACCTGTGGGGAGCAGGGTGGTCAGAGCATGGCCAGGACCCCCAGGAACCCCTTCCCCGGTGCTGGCCGACCCACCCACATTCCAGCTGGATCAGTGGGATTAGAAGGCGCAGCATGTGTGGGCAGGCTGAGGGTGCGGCCGAGGCTGGGCTGGGCTGGCAGGAGAGGAGGGGCAGGAACCCCCTCCCGCCCCACCCCACCCGGCTGAGCCCCACTCGCCAGATGCAGTGCCGGCTGCGCACAGAGAGCCCCCGCCCACAGGAGCTGGAACAGCGAGTCCAAGAACCCCATGGAGTCCACTCCCCTGGACCCTACTTGGGGAGACAGAGGAACAGTCAGCCTGGAGGGGACGCTGGCCACCCCCAGACCCTTGGCCAGGTGCTCACGTTCACTGCCTCCTGGGTTCATGTCCCCCCTTACCTGAGCACTGTCCCCCAGACCACAGTTCAGGAGGGTCCACAGCAGGAAAAGGAAGATCCGGGAGGGGTGGGCTCTAGAGAAGCAGAAGGGGGCGCTGCAGCGGGGGTACCAGCGGGCCAGGGGCAGAACCCCAGCTCCGGTTGTATGATTTGGGGCATACCTGAAAGATGGGGTGCTATTAGGGTCCCCATTACAGGAAAGTTTTGAGGGATCTCTCAGATCAGGTAAGAAAAACAGGATGCATGGAGTCTGGTATGGAGAGGGAGGGCTCAAAGAACAATCCACTATTATTATGATCGGTTGTTTATTGTCATAATGCACATAGTAGGTGCTCACTGATGGAAGGACTCATTCCAGGATACTGTCTGCAGGGTTGGGGTCCCCTCCCTACTCTCCCGCATCGTTCCTACCTTCCTGTGTGGTGGGGAGCCAGCCACTCTGCTTCCCCAGGTCTTGGTTTCCCCATCTGCGCAATGGGGACCAGCTAGGCTCAGTCCAGGGCTTGATGAGACCTTGCAGAGGGTGTGGCCAGGTGGCGGTGGGCTGGGTCAGGGGCCGGGTCCCTGGCAGAGGCCCCCCCGCTGCACCCTGGCCTCCAGAGCCCCCTCAGCTCCCAGATCCGCGGCAGCAGGGAGCCACCGGGTTGCGGGAGAGCAGGCAGAGGTGGCCTGGTCCCCGTCGGGGTGGTGTCTCATGGCCTCATGTGCAGAGGGTGTGGGGCCCTCCTGGGGCAGCCTGCAGACGGAAAGAGGCTGCTGATGAGGTGACACAGGAGAAAGGGCAGCACCTGGGGGTGGGGGGCCAGGGTGGGAGACTTTGCCTCCTTGGGCCTCAGTTTCCCCCTCTGTCAGGGAAGAATGAAGTCTCTTGGTGTCCAGGCCCTCTGTGTGTCCACGGCATCTCAGAGAAGGAGGAAGGGGGTGGCTGCCTTGTGACTCCTTTCCTGGGCCAGAGCGAGGGAGCCCAGCGGCCAGCTGTGTCCAAGGGCATGCAGGACAAGCTGGAGCCCTCCAGTCCCCAAAGTCCTGTGCCGTGGACCCTCTGAAACCTGTTTCCCTGGTCCTCGGGCCCTCCTGGCTGACAGCTGGACTTGGGCCACCAGGGGATGGGGCAGAGGTGGTTCCAAGTGCTGAGGAGCTGGGGGATCGCTGGGCGGGACCCCCCTGGCCACGGCGGTGCGGCCAGCTGCATCTCTGCCCCTCGGAGAACTTAGAGCCCTGGCGGATCCAGGAAGCAGGGAGAAGCTGGAGAGAAGACCTGAGGTGTGGAGGGGGCTCGGCTTCCTGACACCCACTCAGGACTCAGCCCTGGCTTGTGGAGGGGGGATCTGGGTCATGGAAAGTGAGAGCCTAGAAGGACCACCCTTCTGCTCCCAAGAGCCCCCTCCCAGAGGAGCAAGACACTTACATCCTTGGGCGCGATCCTGACGGCTGGTGTCATCTCAGGACAAGTCACGCTTCTCGGTCGGAGTTTCCCCAGGAGGAAGGGAGGGAGGCGTGGGCTTTCCCGCACCTTGGGGACTGCTGCGCGGACGCCCATGCAGCCCGACGGCTCCCAAGACGGAGGGGAGGAACCTGTCTGGACAGTGGGGGGATAGGAAGAGGGACGTACCGGCTTGGTAGAGAGCCCAGGCGGCGCGTCCCGGCTCTCCAGGCGGCCCCAGGGCGAGCGGAAGCGGCGGGGCCCGCGGGGAGGGGCGCAGGGAGCCCGGGGCGGCCCCTCCCACCGGGCCTCCCAGGGCGCGTCCAGGCCGGGGTCCCCAGGGGCTGCAGCCTAGTGCGCCCTCGCGCGGCCGTTGCGCGCTTGGGCAAGGATCTGCCGCAGGGGACTGTCTCGCACCGGCCCCGGGGGCCCGCCGCCTGGTGTCCTAGCGCCCTGTCGCAGTGACCTTGGGCAGCCCAGCGCCGGGGATCCGCGCGGGAACCGGCTGCCCCCACCCCCTCCCGGGGCTGCTATTCCGGGCGCCGCGCTCAGGGCCCGGGAATGTGCGCCAACTGAGGTTGCCCGGCCCAGGTCCCCGGAGTCTGGGGCGCTGCACCCTCTCCACCGATGCCCAGATCGCGTCCCCTCGGGGGTCCCGTTTCCCGGCGACTAACCCCTTCCCCAACCCTTCCCCCTCCCCCTCCCTCAAAGACACCGCACTCGGGAACTGGCGCGCCTGAGTTCAGATCCCAGGGTTCCCGCTCCGGGTCCCGGCCACCCCCAGCGCAGGGCCCCAGCGCGCTGCGGAGAAGCTCAGCCCCAGGGGCCGGGCGTGGGGGGCGGAGAACCCCCTCCCGGCCCCGGCCTGGCGCATTCCCGGGAGCTGCTGTCACCAGAGGACGCGCCCCACCCCGCCTCCCGCCTCCACGCCCGCCCCGGACTAGGAACTGTGGCTTTGCGTCAGACCCGGGTCCAGAAAGTCTCCCGCCCGCGCGGCTGTGGTCCCATCCTCTCCGATCTCAGTCTCCCCGTCCCGACACCGGGTCGGTAGGGGTCCCCACCGCCGCGCTTCCAGCTGGAGCCCGGCTCTTTGCGCGTTCTGGCAAGGACAAGGTTACCTCTGGGCTGCCCCTACCCTTTCCCCCCTGCACCCACCTCCGCCGCCTCCACGCGAGGGTGCAGCAGGCACTCTCTGCTCGCCGCCCCCCATCCCGCTCCTTGCTATGGCCCATGA
Source organism: Phataginus tricuspis (assembly GCA_029783875.1). Classification (NCBI taxonomy): domain Eukaryota; kingdom Metazoa; phylum Chordata; class Mammalia; order Pholidota; family Manidae; genus Phataginus; species Phataginus tricuspis. Next base: position 4,034,208 of record JAQQAC010023519.1, read on the forward strand.
TTCTGCGTTGGTGGGTCAAGGAGACGGGGCACCAAGGGGGCAGAGGGTGGACTGCCCCTCTGCCCCCGGGCTTGGCCAGGCTCAGCCCGAGTGCCCCCTGCTCCTCCCGGAGCCCGCCATGGGATCTCTAGCCCTGACCGCACGAGGGCTTTGCCAGTGCAGCTCTCTGTCCTCCAGCCTGGAGCAGCTCAGAGCGGGGCCACCCAATGCCATTACTTCCTCTGGCATTTATCGAGCACCCACTATGTGCCAGTAGAGCTGTGAACAGCCCAGCCAACAGGCAAGCCAGAGAGGCAGCCTCTGGGAGTGTGCAATCCCACCTGCTGATCAGGATGCTGGGAGTAAGTAGCCCAGGCCCACTGCAGATGGGGTGGGGGTTCGGCAAGGCCCTCAGTGAGGGGGAAGGGCAGCCCAGCCAGAGGGAACAGCATGTGCAAAGGCCAAGAGACACTCAGGAGGTTGGCGCAGGTGGAGTAAGTGGCCTGGGCTGGGGGCAGAGCCGAGGTCAGAGAGGGGCTGGGGGCTGAGAGACGCTGCTCTGGTTTTGGGAAAGCTGCCCCAGGCTGCCATGGGGGCAGGAGCAGGGGCCAGGAGAGCAGTGGGGAGGCAGTGGCGGCATCCTGGGGTGGGGGCTGTGTGGGGTGCAGGTGGAGGGAGCCCAGCAGGGGGTGGCCCCCAGCTGGGCTGCTTGGGTGTGGGGTCTGCAGGAGGAGCTGGCATACCCCAAATGCAGGCATCCTCTGCTGAGCGCCCACTGTGCGCCAGCTGTGGACTTGGAGGCCGCAGGACATCAGACACAGATCAGGCCTGGCTCAGGGCTCCCCCAAGTGCGCCGTCAAGCCTTCCTCAGATGTGCCTCATTCCTGAGTCTCCATCCACAGTGCCGTGCAAGGTGTGCATGCAGCAGGCATATACCCTGCAAAGAGTGCACACAGCAACCACTGCTTCCTGCAAGGAGGGCATACAGAAGGCAACATGCCCTGCACGGGGGCCCGAGTGCTTGTGGGGTTGCCAGATGGGGATGGGGTGAAGGTGTGGAGTCCTGGGCCCGCCCTGCCCACCCCCAGCCTTGTTTCCCCTCGGTCTGCAGCTCTGCCTCTGATCTCAGGCCGTAGCTCAGCTGGACTCAGCTCACAACACCTGGTGCAGGTGTGGGGGAGGGTTGGGAAGTTCAGAGGCTCCAGGTACAGTGGCATCTCGGCCTCCCTCAGCCTTGTGCTTGGCACAGGGGTCAGCAGGGTCCCCCCGCTCTGAGCTCCAGCCTGGACCCCCACCGAAGGGCAGACCAGGCGGAGTGGACACAGGTCCCAGCAGATGTGGGTCAGGTGGGTTCCTGCTCCCTCTGTGATCTCACAACCCTGGGGCCTAGGAAATGCCCACGAGCAGATCCCACGGCCTCCCTGCACCCCACCATCCAACAACTGCTTGTGGCCTCCAGTGAGCCCTTGGGCCCAACTACATGATGCCCAGGACAATCAGCCCCCTGGCTAGACTAGGCAGGAGGGGCCTGGTCCGTGGGGCATGAGTGGGGGTGCAGCAGGGACCAAGACCTCTCACGGCCAGGGTGGTTCATTAGTCGGCATCATTGGGGCCCTCTGCCACTTGGGAGAGTCACCCCAGGGGGTGCCCACAGAAGGATGGAGTCCCAAGGACTCAACTGAAGCAATTCTGGGTTTCTGTGACTTCCAACCAAGGGGTCCCCCCAATGGGGATCTGGTCTTTCTGTCACCCTTGTCGCCCACAGGTGGGGCCACAGACCCAGGGATGGAGTGCTTACCCTGCTTGGCGTGGCTGTTGCCTCCGGGCGCCCATATCTGATATATAGGACAGCCCCCCGTGAGAGGAATCCTCACCCCCACTTTATGGGTGGGGACGTGCAGAGGGGCATGTGGAGGTCCCAGGCCGACCTCACACCCACATCCGAGCGGGTGTCCTGAGCTCCTTCTGGGGCGGGAGCTGGGGGGACTCGCTTAAAGAGAGGATCTGGGTGGGGGGCCCAGGAGAAAGGGGCTGTGAGGGAGAGGGTGTTCCCAGCAGAGGAATCTGCCTGTGCAAAGGCCACGCAGCTGGAGGAGTCTGGTGAGAACCGGACCCAGTGGAAGGCCTCTGTAGACAGAGGGGCATCGGGAAGGGGGTCAGCTGGGAGGCCACAGAGGGGCAGGGGCCTCCCACAGCTCGGGGGCCAGGGAAGTTTATTCAGAAATGGCATGTCATCTGAGGTCTGCTGCTAGATGAAAAGATTGGAAAAGTTATGGAACGAAGCCATTTATGTAGAAGAAAACGATGCAGACAGGACGTTGGGGGCACGAACCCCTGGAAGTCAGCCCCCAGTGATCGTGGAGTGGATGTTATCGGTGACTCTGAGTTCCTGCCTTGTATGTTTTATTTGAATTTCTGTTAATAAGCTCCTAATTTTTTGTTTTTATTTTTTAAGAACTTTTTTTCATTATTTATTTATTTATTATTATTTTTTTATTTACAATTTATTTTGGTATCATTAATCTACAATTACATGTGCAATATTATGGTGATTAAACTACCCCCTTCATCAGGTCCCCCCACCAACCCCATTACAGTCACTGTCCATCAGCGTAGTGAGATGCTACAGAGTCACTGCTTGTCTTCTCTGAGTTGTACAGCCCTCCCCGTGCCCCCCCTACCTTACGTCTGCTAATCGTAATGCCCCTCTTACCCCCTTATCCCTCCCTTCCCACCCATCCTCCCCAGTCCCTTTCCCTTTGGTAACTATTAGACCATTCTTGGGTTCTGTGAGTCTGCTGCTGTTTTGTTCCTTCAGCTTTTTTGTTGTTGTTGTTGTTATTGTTGTTGTTGTTCTTTGTTCTTATATTCCACATATGAGTGAGATCATTTGGTACTTGTCTTTTTCGGCCTGGC